>OZ024892.1:6640865-6833365 GCA_964017195.1 Siderastrea radians | reverse complement strand
CATTAACATATGCCAAACTTTATGCAAAAAGCTCTCGTCAACGATTACCCTCTGCTGTTTTAGCACCTGGTCGCTCACCAGAGCCCATTCTCAGCCGGGCATTGTTATAATTAGCCAGATCTAGTTGGGACCACTGGTCCTTTTCTGAATTCCCAAGGTGGTTGCCTACAAGAGAGTCGACTGTAGTTATTATAGTCATTATCATTGTCATTTTCATTGTCCCTTCCACTTTCAATAGTGCCTAATATCAAAATTCAAGATGAATCCCAAATTTCATTTTGTGAAATAGTTTTTCTTTTTTAATAGAGAGTCAAGTTAATAACTGAAAGGTCGTTACTGTGGAAGGGGTTGGGTAGAGGCGAATTTTTCCTTCCTCCGTCTGAAAAAGCAGGGAATCTGATTTGCGGCTATATGCTGGCTAGGGGAGAGGCTGCTACGTTGTGGGTCAAGTTCGCATCAACACGGGAAACCTATTTAGCATCGCAATAATGTTGCTTTTAAGTAAGCGCGATAGGCTTAAAAATTTGTATATTATTATTTGCTATAATCTCCCTAGGAGATGCGTGGTTCACTGGTGCACTCAGAGCATGAAAAGCCGTGGGTTAGACGAGTTTTTGGCAACAGCACTAGTTTCTTTTGCTTTTCTGCAGAAATCAAGATACTACTTTTTCTTAACCTCTAGACTGCGAGCAGTCGTTTCTTTTCTTCAGGGTTAGTATAGAATAGAGCGAGCACAAAAAAAAAGGCCAGCCGGGCGACATTTTTGAGCTTGCTGCACTCTACTATCCCTGAAGAAAACACGACTGCTTGCAGACTACTTAACTTGAGTTCGTGCTGTCCTTGCTGTGTACATTTTTTGAGTCGTACGGCAAATTAGTCCTCCATCTACTAAACGCTCAGCCTAGATGTCCGGCGGCCGGAAACGGTTCTGGAAAAAAGGAGATGCCCTGCAAATTCTCGATCAATTTTGAAGGAAAGATTAAGTCAAACCTACTGCATGGAAAAATGCGATATTTTTTGGGAAATACCATGCAGCTATTAAAGAAAGCATTTGATTTGTTTTCGACTGTTTTTAATGCCAAAGCATGCCACAAAATCGCTATGTTTCTAGAAAATTTGTTTCAGAATATTTGTGGACTGACCAGCAGTCAGAAATTCTCAAGACAGAAAGCCTCAATGAAACCTGCCGGGAGTACGGTTGTTGGAGTTTTTTGAAATTACCAAGCGATTCCAAAAAAAGTGTTAGCTTTTGTAGTTAACGAACTTTCCACGCTTGAGCATACTATGAAATCGCTATGTTCCCGACACTTGGGAAATTTGTTGACTAACTTACAGTCTACTGTCTATAAACAGTGAGTGACTTACGGGCACGGTTTCAGGTAAGCTAAATGCTCGGCAAGCTGGTTTTACAGAATAAAGCACGGTTTGAGATAGAATCAACTCTAATATTCTTTATGACTGCTGTCACTTTTACCAGGTCAATTTATCAGTGGATAATCGACTCAGTTTATTCTTTCAAGAATCAAGCCAACATTTTCTTCTTTTGCAGGAATTTATTCCAGCCCGATGATTTGCGTGTGGTGTTCGCTAAAGGCTACGAGCAGTCTCTCTTTCCGTTCAGAGATAGTGAAGGAAAAGAAAAACAAGCGAGTGAGTGCAAAATCGATTGCGGTTCGACAGGCGCTTTAGCTTTCAAAGACGTGGGCGACTTTCGTCCCTGCTCGCTTGTTTACTTTGCAAGGGGATTCCCGGGTTAGCAAACCGGATTTAAACATCACGTCATGAGATATGCCTTGACGTGACCCATACTCTGACGATCTGCTCGAGCTCGTGTTTATCAAGCGTTATATTTTGATTCTACTGCTATGTTCACTGTTTGTATTTAAGGTCTAGGCACAACAGTAAATACTTCGTCGTCCCGGTGTGAGCATTCTCGGTTGTGGACGAATTTATATCGACATACAACGCTTGAGTGAATTTGCGTTTTTCAGCACAAATAAAAGCGATAAGAAAGATAAGCTGAGTCATCAGAGTTTAAACATTACGTCATCCAGTAACGTTTTAGTCAAAATATTGTGTCACACAATCACACTTTTCGTCACGCCGGTTAGTATAAATAGAGGATCGCGCTAACATTTGTGAAACCTAGGGGGTGGGGAGGATCAGAATGGCCGGTTAAAATGCCCAATGGGCTTTCTTGTCTCGTATATTTCGAACGGAGTCTGGGAAATATAATGGAAATTACCCTAGGGCCGCGAAGCGGCCTGAAGTGGTAATTCATATATATCAACAGACGACGTGAGAATATATGATTTCCCTCCTTTCTCCCATACCTGATGCTTTATTTGCTGCACTTTGCCTGTCTATTCTTTTTTGCGTCAAAACGCCACCGAGGCATCATGGGACCACGAGGTCTTAGCTCCTGGGGCCTTATGGGTAGACCCAAGCCTTATTCTTTTTTATTAGGGGTTATCTCTCTTTTTTGGGTTTAAAAGTGGTTTGAAGCACTAAACGGGAAATTCCTACCATTTGTTATCTCATATATTTCTCACTTCGTTTGTTAATAAAATCTGAATTACCACTTCAGGCCGCTTCGCGCCCCTAGGTTAATTCTCATTGTTTGATGTAAAATTAAATTGAGAACTCTGAGGTACGCAAGCTTCTCAGGAACCCTAAAAAAGTCCTGTCAAATCTACCGACGCAAAAACAGTCCACCAGAAAATTTTTAAACCAAAAGAAGTCCCAAATCGCTCATTTCCAAACCCCCTGTCACTAATATAACTAACCCTCCTTGATTACGCTATTGATGGAGATATGCTAATAAAGAAAGCATAAATTAATTAGCTGAATGAAAAGCGTTCTTTGATTCCAGGAGGATTAAGGTAGATCGCTAATCTGAAATATATTTTTAGTGTCTTTACGGCTTGCTGCCACGATGAAGGGAAAGGCCACCAACTCTCCTATGATGGGTGGAGTGGTTTAACTGGGCGATTCAAGCATCGAGCAACTCGTGTAGATGCTTTTACTTATTTTTTATTTTTCCTTTTGTTTTGACGAAACGCAGCCGTTTTTTTTTTTAATTTTTTTTTTATCTCAGTCAGTGTTCTTACCAGACCGCGGCATTGCCGCTCTCTTTCAGGAAATGCTGGCAGTACATTTCTTTTTAACCTAAACCAAAATTTTATTGGTTATGGCGTCTTCATTCAGACATTGAACATTTGTTACCCAAAAGAGTATGAGGTATTTACTCTTACTCAAGAGCTGTGAGTAAAACGTTAACTGTATCTAAATTGACCCGCTTTTCTCCCTCATGACCCCCGTTTAGCTTCTCTATGGGTCCTGTGGACCCCAAAGTAGAAAATCCTGGTAAGAACACTGCTCAGTGTTCCGTGGGCGCCACAGGCCCATACACACTGGAAAAGAAAACAGACCAACATTCCATGTTCAAGAATATATTTGTTATTGCTAACCCTACATTGACTAAAAAGCGACTAACGGGACCGTTGCACCCAGAAATTTCCTCGCATTATATTTACCGCAATAGTTGGAAATTCTATAGAAGAATATTTACAAAGTCAAAGACAAGAGAGTAAAGGAGCGAGAAGCTGAACCGTGTTTAAATTTTAACAAATATAATATACAGTCACGCAAGTTGTGACAAGTTTAATACAAGGTGTCACATCACGCAAGACCAGTCCCGGCAAGGAAAAGATGTTGCGTGACAGGACTGAGATGTCACTGCAACTGGTCCAAGATTCCTTTTAGAAAATCTTACAGCAAGTGAATACACTAGAGCGATGTGGAAGCCCATTCGAAAGTCGGGTTTACTATGCATTGTGGGATAGCTTTCATTTCTCCTTGGACCTCTTAGTCAGTCTAGTTCCCAGGGTGCCCGCTCCTACCAAACAACTGCCACTGACCAATAAGAGCGAGACTATAAATCTGTTCAGGGAGCATGGACCGAAGACGCAGACAAAACGAAGAAATCAACTGTGTACGTTTCGACCTTCCAGTTCCACCCAACATACTTTACGTTCTTCAAATGTCTACTGCGTTACATACTGCGCCAGCAACTTTAAGTGACTGACAATCAAGGTGCATGGTCTGGGCGAGGTTGAATGAACAGGTTTTTAAGTAAGGTATGAATTGAGACTGGCCAGACCGCACAAAATGGAGTTTTCAGCCCTTAGCGATAAAATGTTCATTTATAATTTAACTCGATCAACAGATTTATTCGTGTAACTGAAGTTACTTTATTCAGTGCGCAGTCCCCTCCCACGAAAATACCCTTCTATTCGGTCGCGCAACATTTTGCAGCGGATGAATATCACGGGGGCCAAGGATATGGGCGTAGTTTACAAGAAATTCGATGTTCCCCTTGTTTTTGCAGCTTATTGCAGCTTTCTCCTTTTATTATTTTTTTTTACAAAGTGCACACAATCACGTAAAAGTTCAGTGATCAATGAATCGATTAGATTATAGCCAAGATTCAATTCTTCCTTGTTCTTAAATTGAAACATGAGAGTCATTATTATTCGAACATTTCCAAGACAAGTTCGATTACTGAGACCGCTGAAGTGAATTGTGCTTGTAAAACGTTTAGTTGGTCTGCAAACCACAAAAGAAATCATTCGAAAGGGAACGACAGTTTCACGGCGTCCTAGTAATTAACAAAAACATCAGCTCTACATTGACGAGGCAATTTCTGTTAAGCAAGTGCATTGAAACCAAGATTACTGCCTAAAAAAAGCCCAGGGACCCAATATTTTATAGCTTGGTCCTGTTAACGTGTAATCTTTGGGCTACAACTGGCTTTTTCCAAGGCAACAGCCTTGTGAGTGTTTGGAGGTTTTGTTTTCAGGTGTGAGATGCAACGTCAGTGAGTTGTTCGAGCATTGCTTGTGAATGACAACCTCTTAATGCCAAGCTTCCAGCAAATCACAGCAGAAATGCGATCCAAGGACCAGCCAAGGAACTTTCTTAGACTCATAAATTATTCATCAAACTTTCTCTTGCAGATCAAACAATCGAAAAAGTATGTCATTATAGGGATACTTAACGGCTGTAAATTTTGTGTAGGGAAGACTAAAATCTGGAATGCATGTTCGTTTTGTTAGAACAACTCTTTTGTTAGGTAGAATGCAATAGTGTAACACCATCAAAATACTTAAAATCACACGTTGACAACGTGCAGCAGTGCTGTCTGGCAAAATCCGAGGTGTCTGGTGACTTGAAGAAACTCTTAAAGAAGATTTGTTTCCCAGAGGCAAATGAGGATCAAAACCTTTAGCGTTTGTTAAATTATACGAAAACATCACACCGTGTGTGATACCTATGTCTTCATTTTATGACTTTTTAAATACATGATTTTGAGAAATTTCAACGACACATGATCTCATGTTTGACGCATTACTTCTTAGATGCAAGTTTTACTCCATTTCTAAACCATTTAGTTCAAGAATCTGCTGTGTCACATAAGAAAACAAGACCAACATACCACAACTGAAAACACATAAAAATTCACGTATTCTCCCCCTCGCTCCATGCTCCCACGCACCCGCAACTGGTACGACCAGAAGAACAGGAGAGAACCTGGGAAAAGGCTTACAATGAAAGTACCCAGTCTCTCGACCCATACTCCTATCTGTCGTGGTTGACAAACGCGAAAGAACATAAAAGAGTTTGGGAATAAGCTTACAATGAACAGGCTCTCTTCTCGTGTTTCAGCCCACCAGCGGCTGTCACCGCCGAAGAACAGAAGAGAGCCTGGGAATAAGCATACGATTAGCGGTATTCTCAACACATTAACCCTTTCAGCACCAATAGTGATAAGCATCTAATTTCTCCTTACTGTAGCACAACATGATCAAACATACAGGTCATGAGAATAAAGGAAATGAACACCAAACATGGAATGTCATGATGTTTGTGCAAATTCTCCCAACTAGGACCATAAGAAATAAATGGAGAATACTTAGGAGAATATGCATATTGATACTGGGGCTTTAAGGGTTAACGATACAGACCTGCTTGATGATAATAACACAATAGGAAAGGAAAAACTCCACCTTCAACTTGGACAGGACCGGAGTTCTCCAGTGAGCAGCCTACTTTTCTCTGCTGCTCTCCATTAAAATTAAATAATTCCTATGAGTATTTACATGAACTTGTACACGTTACAGTCTATCGGTTAATTTTCCAAACTTGTAGAAATAATGTCATTTTCTGTTGTAGGGTACTGCGTAGCAAATAAAAACCACCGTTTGCCGGAGTATGATCACTCCAGCATCACTGTGGCAAATGTTAAGTGCAAATTAAACAAAATTCTCCGCCCACTGCATGTCTGAAAACAAAAAACCTACTGTCTGGTTCTTGAGCGGCCCACAAAGTTCTAAAAAACCCAAAGCTTCTTTTCTTCAGGCACAATTCGCATTGTTTAAAGGAATGTAAGTATTTCCTTCACACCCAATTGGTTCTACTCATCTTTCCCTCAACATTCACCCGCTCCACAAATCGCAGCAATGATCAGAGATCAGTGATTCTCTTCATCACAACTTCAACTCGTTGGCAACCTTGGAGGCAATATTCTTGAAGTTAATCGACGTGCCGGCGATGCGCTTGAAGCGAACCCCATTTAATGACAAGCGTGGAAGCTTGCAAACTTCCATTTCCCACTGCACGTGGTTTGCCTCTGCGGGATTGCCATGGCAACAGAAGAGCAAGAAATTCTCACGCTGTTCATAATCACAGTTATTTGATTCCAACACCTTTTTGATCTCTTCCATCATTTCCTGTGGGTCCATAGAACTTGTTGTCTTCATACTCCACGTGAATCGAAGGGAACGTGGCTTATCACCCGCTGTTGTGTCATTCATAGACCTGCAAGGCAAGCGAAATAAAACTTTGAATAACAGACGTTATAAATGGCTAACACCAAGAAACATATTTCGAGTTTTAACCCTCAAATTCAAACACATGCTTTGAGAAAGATTGCAGAGATACTTGGTACAGCTCTACAAAATCAGAACAAACCGTTGTGAAACCAGAACCGCAAAATTCATCACCTTTTGATGAAATAAAACGGAGAATGTTTGCCCACCAAAAGGTAAAGGACAACTTCAAGGCTTAAATGTCTGCCCACAAAAGGGCACAGCACAACTTCAAGGCTTAATGTAGAATATGACTCGAATGTTCACAGTTACAGCTAACATAATAGGGTAAAATAAGCTGGGTTTGAGATTTATTACAGTGCTATAATTGGGCAAAAAAATGCATTCACCAAAAAAATTGAAAATTCCTTCAATAACTGAAGCAAGTCACCACTACAAGAGCGTAATGAATAGCAAAAAGCGTACGGACGATTATTTATGATCAGTATCCTCTTAAAGCAAGAGTAATGCATAAATGAACCAATCAGATGCTAGGTTTTGTTGTAAATTTCAAAGAGATTTTTGCTGTTTCACGCCAACCAAGAAAAAACATCCAAAGATAATTGAAGCAATTGCAAGCCACATTCATTTGGTCTGGATAAATTACGGCCTCGGTGTATGTTGTCAATAGCAGCTGCCACTGAAATTCAATTAGTAAAATGTATTCCTCACAAATTCGCTTTTACGCAAAAACAAGCAAACGTGAATGATTGATTGAAATCTTAACTAATAAAATAATGAATTAACAATGCTAACAATTTACTGTGACAAATGTAAGCTACTAACACTAGCAGCTGATTGGTCAAATATTGTCTGAACTCAAATAACAAAGCACGAATGCCATTGAACCAATCTACAGCTAGGTTCTCTTTGCTACAGTTTCGGGCATTTGCGCTGCAAAAGACCGCACTAGCGGCTGATTGGTCCAACTGCGCACGCGCAGAATTTCCCAACACCTGCCTTTTTCTGTGCTTTCTGACTGAGAGCCTAGCAAACGTTCCTCTCAGGGATTTACGCCTGGGGTTCGAACGGGCCTTTGGGTCCGGATACACGGACTTTACCCCTGACGCACTACCTCCTCGGGCCCTTGAAGGCAACAAGAGAGCTCATCAGACCCCTCGCCATATAAGCCACAATGAACTGTAACACTTATTTAGTAAAAAACTCGGCAGTGAGCCGTGACTTCCTTACACTGTGCTTAAATTGACATATAAAGACAAACAGGATTCAAGTGCTGGTGGGTGTCTTCTGGGTGCAAACAACAACAAACATGCTAAAATAACCTGGAGCGGGACAAGTGCATTCACAACCCGAGCAAAGAACACTTTCCATGGGTTTTCTAATTAAACAATGCTTCCAAAACTTGAGAATCTGTCCAAATTCAAAAAGCCTCTGGACTTGATATTATTTCAGAACTAAGATTAATACAAATGATTCACAGACCGACAACTTCAAGTCAACAGCAGGCAAAATCAGTGCATTAACTTTCAGCAGTTCAGGACAAGAAAAAAAGATGCACCACGATTTCAAAATGCACCCAAATGCAAGGGCAGTGAGTGCACTTTTCAACTACAACCTTTGTGTGTGAAACAAACTGAACTAAAAAAAAATATCAACTTGTGCAAAATTTAGTCCATTAATAGCTGATGAAATCATATGTGGACTAATTGGGTATCAAACGGGTCCCACAAATCAAACCAACAGAACAAAATGGGTGCAGGTGATTGAGTGTATGAGTGAAGCGATGAATATGTGTGCGATGGAAGAATAAATACAACCAAAAAGTGACTTAAAATAAATGCAATAAATATGGAATGGAGAAAGAACAAAGGACTGGAGAAAATCAGGTTTTGTGATCACAAATACCACTGACGTGCTTGTTAGGTAAATGTTAACCTGTTAAACCCCTTCCCCTGACAACCGGCAATGTGGTTTGCGAGTGCTAAATTAAAAAAGAAATTAGTCCACATCACTTTTGACTAGTAACACAATCACTCCCAGAGTCAAACGTCATGCAAATTCCTTTGATTACAAATTGTGAGTTTGTGAATGAAATGCTCACGTGTGACCATTCAAATTAAAGCTACAGAGCACAACATTACAGTAACGTTGTTGAATGTCCTGTGTGGTGCTTGCTTAATGCATGACTAACTTTTGAGTCTGTGGATGAAAGCCTCAAGTGTGAGTATTCAAATGAAAGCTACTGAGCAGTACTTTTCTGTGGTGCTGTTTGTTATGCTGTACAAGGTGGTTCTAACTTTTGAGTCTGTGGATGAAACCCTTAGCTGTGAGTATTCAAACGAAAAGAGTTAGCAGTAACTTCCTGTGGTGCTGCTTAAAGCAAAGATGTTATTCTGCCTTTTAAATCCATGGTCGATGACTATTCAATTTGAAGCCACCAAGCAGTACTTTCTTGTGGTGCTGTAAATTGAACTTAACAAAGTGTTTCTAACTATTGAGTTTGACTGGACAAAATCCTAAAGTGTGAAAACTCAAACGATAGCTACTGAGCAGTACTCCCTTATGGTACTGTTTATCTTGCTTTACATGGTGCTTCTATGGATGGAATCCTAAAGTGTGATCATTCAAATGATAGCTACAGAGCAGTACGTTCTTGTGGTATTGTTTTTTTTTCTTTATATATATTTTGTTAAACGAATTGGTTTTTTGGGCACCTCTTGGGAGTGAATGGGTTAGGTCAGCTATTAATTGTGTTATGTTGACAATCAAGCCAAGACTGTGTATTCACAAAGGACAGTGTTAGCCTTGGTATGTTAAAAGCGCAAAACATGGCAATCAAAGGAGCAGTATCTCCAATCTGGTATATCATGTTTTCTTAAATTTGCAGTAACATTGCTTTAGGCAACAGTGATAGTTACAAGGAAATATAAACTTGAGAAAAAACTATGGCAAAAAAACTCTAAGTCCAGGGTGCAAAATCAAATTTAACAAACTGAAATCCACCTTCATCCTTGTAATTTTGCACTTTATTCCCAAATGAAAAGTTCTGCTTTGCTCTGTAGAATCTTTTTATCCAATTTAATTGCAT
Source organism: Siderastrea radians (assembly GCA_964017195.1). Classification (NCBI taxonomy): domain Eukaryota; kingdom Metazoa; phylum Cnidaria; class Anthozoa; order Scleractinia; family Rhizangiidae; genus Siderastrea; species Siderastrea radians. The sequence continues at coordinate 6,823,387 of OZ024892.1, read as the reverse complement.
TTTTGGTGGCATTTGGCGATTTAATACGCAAATTAGGCAAACAAAATTTCAATGTTTTCGCCAGATACTGTCCCTTTAATTGTAACATACAATTCACTGATTAGAAGTGATTAGGTTCGAAAGACCACAAAAAAAAATGACAGCTAATTGACGTTGAAATAAACCTCAATGCAAAGAAGTCACGGACAGAAAATCCTTGTTGATATCAAGGACTGTAAGCATGCGCACTAGATTACTGATTATATGCGAGGGGTCTGGAGCTGAGCCTTCCCAAGCTGCACTGTTCCATCCAGGATCCAACCCAGAGAAGGTGAGTACCACATGACGTCACTTGGTGTGTGCTGAGCGATGCTGGGAAGCAAACTGACTTACCGTTTTCTGCATGGGAGGGTATTTACCTTAAGGCAAAAAGCATATGACACGCGCTTGCCACTTGTATTTGAAATAAACTCATTTTGTAACGTCATGCAGTAAGATCCCTTCTCCGAGTGTCAAGCATTACGTTTAAATAACAATTTTACTGCAGTTAGAAACATTACATTTTTCATCGATCTTATGTGTTAATTTACATCTAAAGTCATTATCATTATTACTTTTTTACAATTCTTGTCTATTACTGGCACAGAGGCTCAAGTTGTTTTCAATAAATGACCTTCTCTCGTTTTTTTTAACAAAACATACTTCCAAAAGTTTATGTTTAAATATGAAATACTAAATTCTCAAGAGAATATTCCCTGATTGCAACTAAAGCTGTGGAGATGTTAACTTCATGTTGAAATGTGTTTCTTTGAGCTATTGTTAAACCTTACAAGGATACAACATCACTGGTTATTCCAAAACATTTATCCATCAAGGTTGCGATAACGAATTAAAAAGGAAGTAAACTTACTCCGTGATTAAAAAGATTTTTTATTTTTTATTTTAACACTCTTCAATTTCAGTAGGCATATTGCACCATTGCCACTTTTAAACAACTTTGCTTGGACATCACACAACATTGTATCTCGCTGAGAATTTTGTTAGTGTCAAAAAAATATTAATTTAAGATAAAGATTGGTTGAAAGCATTAAATCTTCTGAAGTTTCCTTTCATTACTTCCCTAACATGAAAATATCTTCAGTATCTATCCTGGCAAGGAACAGCACAACTTTTTGCTTTATGTTAAGGCAAAGAACCTAACAGAATATATCCTTATTTCTTTGGCAACTAAGCTGTAGTTTTAAATTATTTCAGCAACATTTTACCTCCTGGAGTCCACAACAAGCCACAAAAAGGTTCTAACTTTCGAGTCTGTGGATAGTATTACTAAACAGAATTGTTAACTGTGTACTGCGTAAAGTGTTTTTAAATTAACTTTTGAGACTGTGCATGAAATTATAAAGTGCAAATATTAATATAAACAGCACTTTCCTGTGGAACTGATAATTTTGCTGTACAAGATGGTTTTAACTTTTGCATCTGTGGATGAAATCCCAAAAAAGTGTGACCATTCAAATGAACGCTATTGAGCAGTTCTTTCCTGTGGTGCTTTTTTTTATGCCGTAAAAGGTGGTTTTGACTTTTGAGTCTATGGATGAAATCCTAAAGTGTGACCATTCAAATGAATGAAAGAAATTCAGCAGTACCATCTCCAACTGTTCTCAAGTAAAATTTGATTTAGCAACAGTACAAATCTGAATTCTGACACCCAACAGGAGGCAAAGTGTTATGAAAATTCCAAACTAGTCCTCTATAAAATGATAAACTCTGTAATTGAAAATGCTTCAAAACATCACAGCAAGCTTTGGTTCTACTGTACAAAACTTTGTTGCGTGGTCTAGTAAATTCCAAACATGTCAGCAGGAGAGGTTTGTGTAAGAATGATTGCAAAATTAATTAACAAGCTCAATTACATGTTCCAAAGAGAAGGTATACGTTTGCATGTATGAACGATGTGGACATAAAAAGTCAATATTTTATGATTTGGTAATTTTTGGAAAATTCCCAGTCGCAAATTGGACAGTTTGGTGGAAAACGAGCATGAGTGATGATCTGGCCTTGAAATCCAAATTTCTCAAATCTAGCTCTAATTTGCCACACGGGTTCAGGTTATCACCTAAGAAACACCGTTTATATTAACATTACTTTTGCACAAAACTAAAGCAGTTAAGGCAACAGAGGAGGTGATGCTTGATAGATTTCTTTTGCTTTAGTTTAAAAACAAAAACAGAAAAAAGTCCATTCCCGTTTCATTTGAGTAAGTTTATTTCTTTAAAGAAAAAGTGATAAGAGTCTTCTAATTTAAATCTTCATTGAGGTCAAAACATAAATAGGGAGCTGTGTTTCTTACATAGTAATTAGCTTGTGTGCCAAAGTAGACCTAAGTTGGAGCATTTGGATTTCAAGGTCAAATTGTCACTTCAAAAGCTCTAAACTTTTACGTACAGGTACCTAAGCATAGCCCCTTTAACCTCAGACACATAATTAACAGTTTACAGAAAGAACTTACTCTCGGTCCATCCTTTCTAAATCTACCACTACAACCCTCAAATACTCCAGAGGTAGGTAGACCATGTAGATTCAAAGAAATGCATAACAGTTGCATTATGAGAGATGATGTGGCTCATGCCCACCAAAGCAAAATGGCTATGGCTTGAAAACATGTGAGCTCAAATATACGTTTAAGGTGCCAAATACAAGTGTCATGCATATTTTTAAATTCATGGTTTACCTTTCTCAGTAGCAGTCATAGTTCAAGGGATATTGAAACAAACTAATTATTATTACTGTAGTTATTTTTCTATCTGTGCTGAAAACCTTATCTGCTGTCATATTACTGTTATTATAAGCTGGGTAAACCAGCAAACTTAAACCAAACATTGAATTCTCTTTGGAAATCAGGCACAATGGGGGTAACTACGAAAAAACGAGGACGGTTATTCCTAAAATGATTGGTTCCATTTTGCCCTCCTTCTAAACACTAAACAGTGATTCTTTCACTGCAAAAGAAATGCCATAAAACTAACAAAAACTGTTTCACAGATTTTTCTACCAAGTTTCATTCTTATCCAAACAATCAAAAGTAGTTTGACAATGTTCATGGTTTGAAGACAGTTGACCTGATGTGGGTTAAGCCATGCGATCTCTCTACCCTGCTAAAGTAGGGTTAACCCTTTAAGCCCCAGAAGTGACAAGCATCTAACTTCTCCTAACATTATCACTACTTGATCAAACATACAGATCATGAGAATAAAGAGTTTGACAGCCCTGTTGAAATGCGCTAGCAGCTAGCAATTTTGCTGTCCACAGGCAATCATTTACTGCTTGCTTTACACTGGAGTTCCCGAGAAACCTCCTAGCAGACAGAAAGACGCGGTTCTTGCTGTCTACTTCTTCTGTTGTGTTGCCTGTGACTACAAATCACTCTGACAAGGCTAGATTAATAACCTAATTCTCCCTACACATACCATTAAATTTATATGGAGAACAGTGATGAGAATATCCATGCTGATACTGGGGCTTTAAGGGTCAACTCTACTGCGACAATGAGCACATTCAAATCAGACGTCCTTAAAAGCATTTAAGCAAACTATATTCAACTCACCCTTGAGCACTGCCACCCATGCTTCCACGAGTCACTTCTCTTGGTTCCCTTGGAGACATGGCCTGTTCCATGGGTCTATGGGGCAACATACTATGTCAGCAATCAACAACAACAGTTCACATGATGTAAATACCCATTTTACTCCCAAGAGTAACTAATACGGTTGACTCCTGATAACTCGAACCTTCAAGGGAGATCAAAAAAGGTTTGAGTTATCGGCATTTTGAGTTAGCGACGGTAAAATTATAAAGAAGGTGACTTGAAGGGAAAAAAACATTTACTTGGAGTTAGCGGGAGGTTTGAAGGGAAGGGTTCACGGTTTAGCGCATGCTCGTGAATCTAAGTGCTGTTTTTTCGCTCGTGCACGCTGCAGCGAGCACACAAGCAATATTGTTTCATAACATTGTTGAAGAACCAATCAGAAGCGAGTTGATTGTTCGTGTGGGACATTTTCCTTCCAAAGTTTCGCGTTTAGTGATTTCTCAGCTATATGCACGCGCCTCTGGTAGCCATTTGACCAAAGCGCGTGCAAATAGCAGGAAATTCATCAACCATGGAATAAAACCTTCGGGTCAACAATAAATTCAACGTTGGCAGTGTTGGTTTATTCCACTGATATTTCCTGCGAATTTAGTCCTCCGCCGTTCTACTTGGGCTTACTATAGTATGCGATCGCTGAGTGGGATTATTAACCGATAGAATTACTAATAAATCGGAAAAAGGTAATTTGATTAGTGCACATGCGCCGAGCCGTGAACCTGTCCCTTTGAGTTACCGGGAGTCAACTGTAAAAGTCAACTTTTTACACGGCCACACTTTAGGATTTCATCCACAGACTGAAAACGTAAAGAAACTCCTTGTATAAACAGTACTACGGAAAGTTACTGCTGAGTAGCTTTCATTTGAATGGTCACACTCTAGGATTTCATGAATCCACAGACTGAAACTTTAGAAACCCCTTGTACAGCATGATAAACAGTACCACAGGAAAGTACTGCTCAGTAGCTTTCATTTGAGTGGTCACACTTTAGGATTTCATCCACAGACTCAAACGTAAGTGCCACCTTGTACAGCACGATAAACACTAAAACCAGAAAGTGCTGCTCAGTAGCTTTCATTTGAGTGGTCACACTTTAGGATTTCATCCACAGACTCAAACATAAGTGCCACCTTGTACAGCACAATAAACAGTACAACCAGAAAGTACTGCCAAGTGGCTTTCACTTGAATGGTCACACTTTAGGATTTCATCCACAGACTTATAAGTCAGTACTACCTTGCACAGCATAATAAACAGCACAACATGGAAAGTACTGCTCAATAGCTTTCATTTGAATGGTCACACTTCAGGATTTTATGAGTGGGGGTGACAGGGTTAATTAAATCACTGGTACACAGAAATACTACACACAAAAGAAAACAAACCTATTTACTAAAGAAAAAAGATGGGTGCTACATAACTCAAACCATTGCCTTTCGAAAGCATTTTCACAAAGAGGACACAAGGAATTAACATTTACTTAATTTTCTTTCTATACCAACTTGAGCATGAAGGGGCGCTACTTAAGCAAATACTTATTTTCAGCATTCAGGGGAAAATATAATATCCTGGTAACAATGATTTCATTTTTATTTCCCTTTTATTTCACTTTTAATAAGCTTTAATTTAAGTTCATCACCAACTCACAAAGAAACAAAATAACTGCTAAATTTTTGTTATCATTTATTAAGTTATTTACCACAGAGAAACTACAAAGGAATGAAGGATACATTGAAGTTTTATTTGTTAACAACTGACCGTTGTGCTTGGGGACCAGGTCTCGGTGTCACAGTGGGGTCCAATTGCCTACTAAAAAGTCAAATGGGGTTAACTTACTGGCCCCTCAAAGGGGCGCTACTTTACATGCAACACTCACAAGTTTTTCTCAAAACTGATATTGACTAAATCAGATAGTTCCTGTACCACGAAACGACTAAAAGTAACACTGATATAGCAATTTGGTTAAGTCTGATGGCACATATAGTGGAACATCCCTGTGTCCCCTCCCTTGGGCCCTTTAGGAAAGGCAGTTTAATTTATTTTTCTCATTTACAAATTATTTTATAAATAATGGCAAATTGGTTGCATAAAATTCATATCCATGTATTACCATCTCAAACTTTTCATAAGATTAGTGGGTTGTATAAAATTTTATTTTCAACTTTAATGTGCTGGATTTGATGCTAGTGAGCATTTGACATTTGATAACTATTTGATTCAATCTACAGCAGCAAATGCATCATTTAATATCTTAAGTTAACTAACATGCACGAGAAGCTCTTATCAACATTAAAAAACAATATTTTTAGGATAAATTTTACCTTTTAAGTTGGTTTATCATAATTACTTAATTTTTTACAAGACAAAAGAAAAAACATCTGATGAGGCTTTCAGACAACTGACTGACTGCTGGATAAGTGGACTGTTTACTTGTTTAAATTTATATTTAATGGCAATTAAATGTGGACACAATATTATCAAGGAAAAAAAAAGGCAAGTGAAAAGTGTCTGAACATGTTTTTCTAGCACATTTTGCACATGCAGGCATGTGACTGAAAAAGAAAACTACACTAGACTGGACTTGACGCACGTGAATTTTTTGCAAACCTCTGGATGTTCTAGCAGACAAGCCAAACCATCAATTTGACATGAAATTTTCAGGAAACATTTGTGCCTGCCTTTACAGTTCTCAAAACACTTTCATCCATTTCTAAACCCTAGGAGTAAGCTTTTCTTAATGACTGATCAACACCACTAATTTAAGACCAATGACCAATTATAATTTCACCACCTACCTCTTACTAAATCTTGAGGTAAGTTTACTGAAGATTGATGGCCTTCCACCAACACCAGGACTTGTGGGATCATCATATTGACCAGGCCCATTCTGAGCACGAGGGCGTGTTTGGCCACTGTGGAAGGTACTTCGTGCTGTCATATTTCTAGTTCCTAACCTTGAGGGCGGAGGTTGAGTATCAGGGTTCGATGGATTTGTTCTCCTGAAAGAGAAAACAAAAGAGAAGACGCTCAGAAATGGAAAAGAAACCTCCTATGCACATTTTTCCCACTGTTTTCAACAACACTCATAAGGAAACTCTGCCTTCAAGAGAAAATTTTGGAGTGAATTGCCGATTTGAGAAGCAATACTATCATGATTCTTGCGAAAGTGATAGCAGCACTACACTATGCCATGAGAGTATTCCAGGATTTGTAGACTGTTTTTGTGTGAAGTAGACCTTATTTTTCGGAAAGACTTGTTCTTCATAAAGTCTCTTCAGGTTATGCATATGTACTTATGCAATGCTTTATTGTTTGGAATTATAAGTAAATAGGTATTGTTTTTAAGGTTTTCAAAATTAATTAATTACTTCATTTAAGACTTATGGATGTGTAGTGCTAGTGTTAACCCTTTAAACCCCAATGGTGATAAACATCAAATTTCTCCTTATCATATCAGTGCTTTATAACACATAAAGGTCATGAGAATTGGGGAAAAGATCACCAAAGAGGTATTGTCTTGATGTCTTAACAAGTTCTCCCAAGTAGTACTCAATTAAATGTATAGAGACCAGTAAGGAGAATTTGAATAATGATACCGGGGCTTAAAGGGTTAAAAGGTGTGATTAGGGCCATCAGCAATGTTATTATTGAAGAGCTGGTTAGTCAGCAAGGTAAAGAAGTGCATGTATGACAGACTTGTAGGTCTGTATAGTGTCTCCCTTTTTCCTAAACAACCTATCTGATTGCTCTTAACCTAATGAAAGTTGGCAAAATCTATGGTGGAAGTGACTAAGGACTCACCCAGCTCTATGTCTATTTTCCTGGTGAATTGCGACTGGTGGAAGAGATCTACGTGTAGGTGAAAGCCGGTTGCCAATATCGGGCTGAGGTTGTTTGGAAGAGGGTCTGCCAGCCCCCACACTACTGCCACTAGGACCTGGTTCGGTCACACTAATGGAAGGCAGAGAAAGGAGAGTATAAGAGATACAAGTTCCTTCAGTGCATTTAATGAGGCTTGCAGTGATTATTCAGCTAGAAAGACAGAAGCTGCACTAATAGTGAAGGCATTATAACAAAGAATGACAAACAGTTTGGAGTGGAATGGTATGAACGGCGTGCTGAACAACCAAAACCTCCCCTAACAGAAAAACAAAATTCACCCCATTTAGTGGACACCCCTTTAAGAGAACACCTCCCTTGGTAAACCATTTCTACTGAAAGGCAAAACATTTCTCTGCACAAGTGACGTCTAAGTGATCAAGAGCATTAAAAGAAATTGTCCTTATTGCAGGTTAGGTAGACTACCAAGTTGCTGCCCAAACGAGATCACATGAGAATAAAAGAGCATTTGAACTTGAATGCTATACAAATTGTGCAAACTAGCAAATACTGACCAGAGTTCACAACCACTATCTTCACAAATAGCCACTTTGTCACATAGTGCATCAACATTACCTTTCTCCTTTACCATTGGTTTGGCTTGAAGGTGTCTGAGACGTACTGTTTCTGTCTTCAGCACGTTTCTCTCCATACACGTATGTGTTTCTTCTGATTATTCCTGGCGGCATACTGTGTTGCTGTAAAATGGCAACTAAAAGTCAAATGACTGCACATCTACACTTAGACAACATTTGCATGTCAATATTTTTATTTCTTTTCAAAATGATAAAATCAATATACAGTACCACTGTGGGATAGTGGTAGGTTAAACTTTTTGCTAAAGAATTAAAGATAATGGAATCTTTTGCCAGACACATGAAAAAAGGGACCATTCAAGTGCAACTGGCCTACTTCAACAAGTGCAATGGTGTATACATTGCTTCAGGTAGGAGAAATCAGATGTTCATTACAAACCCTTTGGGTCTTTCCCCTTCTATTTCTGTCCGCTGCTCTTTCAGGTATTTCAGCCTTGTTAGGATTTGAGGCTCGACCGATAGACGAGGGGACTCGCTCGTCATTAGGAATAGCATTTCTTATTACGCCAGGCTTATCCCGTTCTCCGCGGACGATGGGCTTGGCTTGACTTGACACTGTGCCAGATGTTTCTGTGGCAGCTCTGTTGAAAATGTTTATCTTATTATAATGGTACACAATAAACTGTTCACTTTCACAACAATAAAACAGGACATCCATAATTTGATTTAAAAACACTATTTACAAGGCTAAAAAACGTTAACAAAAAGGAGAAAAAAACAAACGTTTTCGACTAATTTAATCATCTTCAGGATAAAAAGACCGTCCGCTTTGTGCATATTTTTATGTTTCAAGTGATTCTGATGGGAACGGTTTCGCAACGTAAGAATGAACCACGTTTGGCTTTTTCTCTTTTTATTAACATTTTTTAGCCTTGTAAATAGTGTTTTTAAAACTGCGGGCCACAGGTTACCCACACAACCACAGCTTACCCAGGTTTATGTAACACGAAGGAACTAGGGGCACTTCTTCTTCCCCTGGGATATGAAGCTAGTCCCTGGGAGGATTACCCCCAGCACAAATATTATGTCGCTGGTACCCATTTACACACCTTGGTGGGGAGAGACAACATGGGGCACATTTTCTTGTCTAATTGGAAATAAAAACACGAGAGCAGAAACCAGGACTGGAACCACTGATCTTCGGGTAGTCCAATGCGCTAAACACTACACCTCCACCCCCCCTGCCACCCACTTCAACCTTCTGCTCATGATAACAGATCAGAGCACACAGTTATAGGCCAACCAGTTTTGCAACAAAACTTCATTTAGGTTATATCCACTCCAACATGTATGCATAGTACTTCTCCTAAATGGCCATTGGTTTCAATAAACAGACAAACAATTCAGTTCAATATTACAACATCAGTTTTCCTTGCAAAAGCTCCAAGACTAACACAACAAAACTGTGAGAATCAAGATTTCTTTCAACAGGCTTTCAACACACTGAAAACTAACCTGATAGCAAGGCTATGAGGAGATAGTCAGAGGAAATGAAAAACATGTCATGTATTTCTCTTGTTTGTTTCCACTTTCAGGTTATGGCTAGGTTTTTAATTCAGTCAACTTAAAACATGGAATCATAGAATCACACGATTCAACATTGACTGTACGAAAAGACAGAGTAAGGGGATTCTCTAGTAAGATGATAAGTTAGATTTAAATAGTAAATGTGAACAGTGCAATTACATTATGTGCCAGGTTAGTAAAGCCACAATTAGAATAATCAACTTCAAGGGTTAGTAAGAAGCAGACAAACCAATTTTTATAGCAACTAACAAAACATAACTCTCATCTGAGGAGAGAAAACTAGAAACAAATTAAAACAAAACAAAAATGTTAGTACAAAATTGAAAGAGTGCAGCCTAATCTTATGCTTGCCTTGTTATTGCGCCTGTTTTATTTGTTGTACGACCCTCAGAATACCTTCTGGGTAGTTCCCTTTCTCCTCTTTCCCGTCTTGCGCTGGCCCGGCTTGGCCGGATGGGTGCGGGAACACCAGACGGCATTGATGTACTCGGTCTTGGAGCACTAGTGTTTTCCATAAGTGGATCACTGGAGCCATTCAACTGTCAATACAAAAGAGATATTAATTTTTTAATTCTGCATTTTAACTCCTTTTCTACAAAAAACAGAAAAGTTCAAACTGAACAGTATCACAGTGATGAATTCAAAGAACAAAGAAGGCAACAGGTTTCAGTTCCAGATAAAGGGAACTACTGTAGTTATTGCCTTGGCAAAAAGTTTGTCCATTGGGTGAGTGGACATGAAAAGTCACTCTCCTAACAGCAAAAGCTACTGTTGTTTTTATCTGAGCATGGTCACACCACAAAAACACATGACCTAAGTTTGTGTCAAATGTTACATGTTTTGTCATCAATGGAGAGCAAACACTTAAAGTTTGCCAGGCCATAACATGACTTTTCCCATTCAAAGTAAGTATTTTTGTTTGATATGATGTTGGAGTGAAACTGTGCTGAAATGTCAACTAATGTAACCTGTTGCCAATTTTTGTCAACAATTACATGTACAGGTGCAAACGTTCACCTAATGCACATTCAAACGTCCCTGAAACTTCATACAATCAATAACAAAACATACTACATATATATTTGATACCAAATAGACCCTTTTTTGTGAAGGTACGTGTCTGAGAAAAGGCCATGCCTGACACTTTGCAAGTCCTAGTAGAATTAAAACAGGAAAAGCAAACTGACCGTTAATTTTTGCCTTCTCTCATCCAAGAGGAGGTACGTCGCCATGACCTCGTCATATCTATTGTTCACCAGGGCCTCTTGAATCTCATCTCTTGAAAAGCCCATTTGAAGCATAATTTCTAAGAATAAAAAGAAAACTTGAAAGTTAGCACTTTTTCCTGGTTGCTGGATCAAATCTTGCAGGAGCCAAATATATACCTGTGAGAATGCCTGCCTTGTCTGCAGCACATAAATATTGTCACACAATTAAATGTCAAGAACTTGACAAACTGTCTTGGATTGTATTTAGGGAAACTGTACTGCCTAAGGGGAAGTTAGCTAGACTGAGAGAAAATGAAACAAATGCCACTGACTGCTTAGTGAAATCAGGCTTTCTTCCTGTTAACTCCAATATTACAATGAAATTTAACTGCCTTAAAATGACCAACGTCACAATCAAGCTTTGCACCCTATAGTTTCCGAAGCCTCATAAAATCTCTTAAAACAAGTTTATGTCTCACTGTCTTAATCCTCACTTTCTTTTGAGCAGTAAGTGCGCATAACGTACCAAGGAAATTGAATTAAAAATTCTCACCTATTCTTCTTTCATCTTTAAAATCTGGCGTAGGTTCACAATATGGTTTAAGATCTTGATTGTCATATCCTAAATTCATCCATTTGTCAGACATAATTTGCTGGGGAGAAAATAAGGTAGAATGTTAATGCAACTAGCTAGTATACAGTCATCATTATTTCCTAGCATTATTGGTTAGAGAGGGAGAACAGGGGCCAGCAACCTGGGAGGAATCATGAAAGCACTGTAATATTACATGACTGTACAATGCAATAAGTGAAAAAGCAAACCCACCTCTAGTCGAGATCGTTTTGTTGGATTAAGCACTAAAAACCTCTTTAAAAGATTCTCACAGTCTTTGGGAAAGAAGAGAAACAAACACATGGATTCAGAATCGCTAAAATATCCTGTCAAATTAAAGCGATTGATTTACAAAATAAGATGATTTGTACTACATAGATAACAATTTTGACAGCAGACCTAACTTATGTTAAGTAAACCAAGACCTACTGATTTTAACTGCTTTTTGAAAATGAATGAAGCACTGTGTCAGAAGTTCTCAAGAAGTTTTTCAGTTTTGCCCACATACTCGAACCTAAGTAACACAAGCATAATTATGCCGTGTTTACCATACTACTACTTAACGCTTTAAGTCCTACCATCATTATCAACATTTCATTGAGTAGTAATTGGGAGAACTTGTTATAGTCAAAATACTCAGCGCGTTCCGCTCATTATTTAGGAATGATTTTCATTAACGGGAATGGATTGGATTATTGGAATCAAAATTCCATTTTTAAATTGAAGATTGAAATCTTCCAAAGGTAGACTCATTCGAAGTAACGAATATTGATTGGGTTGTTACTTACCATAAGTCAAAAGTTCACACGCAAAATACAAAACCGTTGGCAGCTGTTGGTTTCAGTCGGTTTGACATTACGGGGATTTTTCTCAATTTTCAGAAACTTTTCTTGTACATTCACAGCACACTTGTTTTTATGAAATTATTCTTCACAGTTTTATAACAGCAGACTATTTCTTCAAGGATAAAAGTACTTGCGATTAATATTTTGTTGAGCGAACACAAATCAGGTCAGACACGTCTGGCCGCCAACAGTCTGCTACTTGCACGTGAACATTTGCCTGATGTGAATAACAAACCAGTCAGCACTCCTTATTTGGAACCAAGCAACCACTGGAACAATACAACATTCAATTTGAAAGTGGAATTTTGATTCCAGTAATGCAAACCGTTCCCGATTAATGAGTCATTCCCAAAAAGTAAGTGGAATGCGCTGAGTATTTCGACTATAAGACATCACAATAATTTATCTTTGGTTATCATTTCCTCATTTCTCATGACCTTTATGTGCTATGATGCACTGATACGACGAGGAGAAAATTGATGCTGATCACTATTGGGTCTTAAACGGCTACCTGAACACTCATACTAATGAACACTCTTACCTGTCGACATATAAAAAGGTATCCTATATTTTCCTCGGAGAACTCTTTCTCTTAATTCCTACAAAGAAAAAAATTAAAAATTTAAGGTTAGACAATCAACAGTACCTGAATCACCAACTACCATTAACATCGGTGTATAAGCCGCACTCGCAGATAAGCCACACCCCGAGTTTAGAAGCTCAAGATTTGGAAAAAAAATTGTCAAAAATTCATTGCCGCGTCATTTCATTTATTCAGAACTTAAATGAACATATTGGCTGAAGTGAAGTCCTTTTCACTATGGCCAGGTGATTCAATTTGTAGTCTGAGTAAGACCCAAACACACATTTTAATCCTTATAATAAGTATCAAAATGGTATGTAAACGTACTTGAACACAAGACCACTTTCCCCAAAGCACTTTTCCCCAGCATTTTTCCAGTTAAAGCTATTCAAGTGCGAAAATTTTTGAGTAAGTTTATTTGGCCGTTTGGTTGCGTATCTTGGCTTAGTAGCCAGGCATTTGATGAGAACAGAGAAATCTGGCGACAAGTGTTGTCGCTTTGTTCATTTGTGAAGCAAATTTTAGCTATTTCTTCAGCTGTTCGTGGCTTCCATCACTGTTCCATGTTTACAAGGATATTTGGAAGCCACCCATTGGTGACAACCTCGCCTGTGAAAGGGAGTTCGATAATTGCTTTGACAAATTTGCCAACAAAGTTGTCAACAACGGAGAAACAATGGGCCATTCACCATGCAAGTTCTCGAAGATAGCGTGGTACCGTTTTGACTTTATTTTGGTGTTTTGGGGATGATTCATGGAAAATTACAGATTTTTTTCCCAGATGTTCTCGCAGATAAGCCGCAACCCCGATTTTGAGTGAAGTTTTAGGGTAAAAAGGTACAGCTTATATGCCGGTGTTTACGGTACATAGACTTCTTTAGATGGGATACTGCTAGCTTGGATTAGATAATGCTGCCGGCTTGTGGCTCTTATCGAAATCCTGTATAGTAATAGTACTGTTCTACAATTTCAGACACATTTGTTGGAACACTTTCCCTGTCCACCCCTCAACGTTGATAACAATGACTTGCTGCACAACCAAAATTGGTTCACTCAACATTGAGGGAAGGGAGAGCCGCAGATTCAGACAGGTGAATTGTGTCATTGAGAGAAGTGTTCAAACACAATGTGATCGAAAATGTTTGTTTGAGCCAAACTAGAGAGCATAATGATGAAGGAGGGTTTTTCTGCATATGTTGCTACTTAGAACTATAATTCTGAGCATTGAAAATGCCTCTTACTTTTAAATTTTGTCCATCAAATGGAAGGGATCCACTGACTAAAGTGTACAAAATTACACCTAAGCTCCAAACATCCACTTCTGGGCCATCGTACTTCTTCCCTTGAAACAGTTCTGGTGCGGCGTAAGGAGGGCTACCGCAAAAAGTATCAAGTTTGTTGCCTGGTGTGAATTCATTACTAAAACCAAAATCTGCTATCTTAATGTTCATGTCTCCATCTAAAAGCAAATTTTCAGCCTGCAAGGAAACACAAAAGAGACTTTCTGTTAGCAAACTTTTCTACAAGAAGAGAGTTGAACTGTCATAATTACTACATCAGAACTACCTCTACAAGTTTGCAATTTTTTCTTCTAACTACATCCCCTCACAGACACATGTATAAAAACTGGTTTTATCTGCTACATCGTATACCTTGAGATCTCTATGAATAACATGTTTTTGATGGCAGTATTGAACAGCAGAAACAATCTGAAACAGAAAAAAAGTTTTATTGACACCATAACACAAAAAGGAAGAACGTAGAGTCTATGGTGGGCAAACATCAAAGTGAGACAGGCCATCTCGTGTTCAGGGAAAACACTAAGAGTTTGACCAACAATGAAAATTTCCTATGGCATTAACCCCTTGAATGCCGGCAACCACTTGCTACTAGCTACCAGCAGCCATCTCGAATTTTAATCAAAAAATTGAAATGTTGTAATTCTGAGTTCAAAACAAGTTTAACCCATTGACTCTTGAGGAAATTTACGCACAACCACCCCCAATTTCCCGAGCACTTTTCAGCATTCAGTCGAAATAAACGACTTGAAAAAATTAACACAATGCGCAGTACATAAAGACAAATTCTCAGCTGTTGTTGTTACATTTTATTTCACCATGGATAGTAAGTGAGCTATTTTTCAATTACAAGGATTTGTCAGGATTGAAAATTTATTGTCAATTTTAGCTCCAAAACAAGATTTAAGGAATTTTTTCAACCGCGCGCCACTTGCAGTCAAAATCGTGAAGACAGCAAACTTTGCAGTTATCTTTCCCATGAGAAAAGCCGTGTCCATTCCCGATATATTGTACAATTATTCATCAGAACTTTTATTCGAACCACTTTTTCAATGCCAGAGGAAAAATAGAGAAGTTTAACTTAGTAGAAAATCTGCAAAACGCTCAGAAATGCAGGCGCTTTGTACAAAAAAAAACACGTGCTCAGAGACACGTATTCCTAGGCTATTCCTTTACCGTTCAAAATACTCCAACCGGGAATCACAGCATAATTCCATAAAATTTTTAACAGATTCCATTCCATTGACATTATAAAGAAAGGCATTTTTCATTTATTCCTATAGCAGCAAAATTTTAACATGAAACGAAGAAAAATTTGAGACAAGATCACTGCCATAAAAGGATCAGGTTTCAGGGTCAAAATGGAAGCTTATGCAAATAACTGTTCACATGTTTAGATCTATTTTTGTTGTGAGAATCGAATAAATATGCTTGTAGCAATGAAAAGAATCTTCAGAACAAAATATTTGATGCAAACTGAAGAAAAACACCACAAATAAAAGAGTAAAGCATGCTTTAAAACACAGATGGTGCGACAGAAGTTAGCACGTCTGCTTTCGATTCGTACACAAAAAATACAGCGCAAGAAGCACATTCATTTCTGATCTGATGGTTAAATTTAATAGTTTGCTGATACAGTGAGTTAAACAGCACATCATAGGAAATTACATTTACACTGAAAGAGGTCCATTACCCTTGTCTAATTGTTCAAAGGAAAGATTCACAAGTCTTGATTTCTGCTCACAAAATTTGACTCCATGCGCTCATCAAGTCTTGTCGAATCGGCTAAACTTTTCATCGCTTTGTACTCAGAAACTATCCACTTCAAAGCCTCCTAAACATTCACTGATCTCAAACGAAATTTTTGCCTTTCATTTCAAGACTCAGAGAGGTTATTTTTTCCCGTAAAGAGTGAAAGAGAACCGTCAATTGAACTACCGCTCTGCACATAAACAACTTGCTGCGCCATATTTCTTCATCGCAAATCGAGAGTAGAAAAAAAGTCTTTCTAGTACCCCGAAAGAGTTCTAAAAATAAGCGCAAAAGACATATTCTGATTGGTTTATTTGTCCCCTTCAACAATAGAACAATAGGGGAACCAAAAATCCTTAAGCAGGGGAGGGTAGAAAGTTTTTCAAACACCTGGTTTTACCAGTTTAACCTCCTTTTTCCGGCATGCAACAATTCTGTTTCGTGATCTTCTCAACATTTTCTTCTTCGAAACTCGCGTTGTTTTTTCGTCCACTCCGACTTCATTTTGTTATTTTAAATCTTCTCAAATACTAGGGCTGCTTTTGGTAGATATTCATTTCCTTTCTATTGCTAATCCGATTCCTCTTCCACCAAAATCTCATGAAGAATGTGCTTCGATGAGAAAGCACTCGAGCCGCCATGTTGGATTTGAGAACAAAAACAATAGATTTTTCCATCATGTATCATTCCCGGATTGACTCAGGCATTCCCAGTCCCCTTTAAACAACCACGGAAAATGAACAGGAACAACCAGTCCACTGATAAGAGCTCTCTACTGAGGACGTATATATATACATCCTCGGTGGCTGAGTCACGTTTGTGAGGACGTATATATACGTCCTTGGCATTCAAGGGGTCAACTAAGGGAAGCTTTAGTTTTTCTGTGCAAACCTTTTAACTGCGGGTGGGTTGTTATGACTTGTTGATGACCATACATCACGTGAACCACTTCTGTCTTCAATCAACTTGCAAAGGCACCAAGTAATCCCATTCCATCTAATGCTTTCATATATTTGTCATTAACCTTCACTAAAATTGGTATCTTTTATTTTTCCTATTACAAAAGAACTGGGTTAAAGGAGAAGTTAGACGTTTAACAATACAGGAGTGAACAGTCACCTGTCTAAATTTCGCTCTTGCTTCTTTCTCCTTCATCCTTCCATGCGCTACAAGGTAGTCAAAGACTTCACCTATAAAAACAGAACAAAACAAAACAGTCAGCTTTATGAATTTGTTAAAGGGCTGTATCATGGTGATTTTATTTTGCTCGCACTTCGTCAAAACTTTGCTAAAATTACGATTTACTGCCTTCACTCGCAGCCAAAATGCTCCTGGAACACCACAAGAAACATATCAAGTGAATTTTTGCAAGAAGTGCAAACCGTAATATGTTTTTCAATGATTTTTGCAAGATACAGGCAAAGAACTTGAGATGGTTCGTGGAACATTTTCAAGTTGTAATCCATTTCCATCCTGGCCATCCATGGCCAAAGACACTTATTAATAGTTTCACTGAATGAGTATGATGTCTGTCTGAACAAGAAATTTACTATTATTTGTTTATATGTTTGTGACCATTAGCTTTTCAAAGTGTTACAAATGCAAGCTAAATCCCAGGTGATACTGCCCCTTTAAAGCCATCACTAATTAGTCGAATTACTCAAAAGTGGTCAAATTTTTGCATTTGCAATGAAAAATCACACAAACTGAAACAGTGACTTCTGGTACCTCCACTAGCATATTCCATCACAAGGTAAAGGGTCTTGTCAGTTTCAATGACTTCATACAACTTGACTGCAAAATAAACAAAAAAACAATCAGTGGACAATGCCTTTTGAACAGCAATCTAGCTATTTCTTTCAACTTAAACACCAGTTCAAGAAGTCATCAGAAAACAAAAATTGACTTAGCAAACTGTATTAAAATTGTTTGGATAAAATTGCCAGCATCCAGCCTAAGTTCTGGATTCCTCTGTCCCAGCAAAATTCAGTAAAGAACTTTCTTAAGATTGTGTGCTTCTGAGGGCGACAAATTGAAACACCGTTACTTACAACATGAAACTCTGACAACTTCTTTAAACTGTTTGGGTAAAATTGCCAGCATACAGCCTAAGCTGGGAGACAGTGCAGGATTCCTCCGTCCCAACAAAATTCAGTAAAGAACTTTTTTAAGATTGTGTTTTTGTGAGGGAGACAAATTGAAACACCATTACTTACAACATGAAACTCTGACAACTTTTTTAAAAAGTTCCTTTCTTTTCATCATTAACAGAACTGCAGTGTTCAATCTAGAAATTAGTCAAAGTGGGTCAAATATCCCACGTGTCATTTTAAATTGGGTCATTTTCAAAATGGTCTGCGTCAAACTATGATATACAAAAAAAAAACTTTGGAAAACTGGCATCATCAGAACCGCTACACTGTAGCAAAGAATACTTTTCTAATTCTTTATTGAAGTGAAAAGTCGCATTACATGAACATACGGTACTGCTGCAGGTGGTACAGTTGTATGAATTGGCCCAACTATAAAGCTGAAACTTATTTTTAAAAAAAATGACAGACCAATTTTGAATAAAAAATGATGAAAAACACACATGCTTCCTTATCACCAGTGACTTCAAATCACGTTTTGGCAGTTGTACTAATACTTATCGAACTCTCTTCCGATCTTTCACAATCCTTCTCCGGTCCTTCTTCATCATTCTCAGGAGGTTCAACGGCCCTTCTCTTTCGATAAAAAATGTTACCTTTTGTTGTCGCTTCATGTTAGTTTTACAAAAGATGAAAAACACAACCGTGAAAAACATTGATGGCCGAAACTTTGAAATGTGGGCTCTAGTCTCTCTTGGAATTACGTGGAACACCTGACACAAAAAGAACTCCTAAGCGCGCAGTTTTGCTTTTATTTATTGCCGAATGCCTGCTTCTTTGTACGTACCTCTATGTGAGGTAACTTGTTTCCTTTTTTTTGCGTCAGTATGACCCAGCGATAACTTCATTTTGCGTCAGGATATAATTTACCGCGTCAATGACGCAAAGATGCAACCTAGATTGAACACTGGAACTGCAGTGTTCTCACCAGGATTTTGCCTTGAGGAGTCGCAGGGCCCCCTCTGCTGAAAAATAGGGGCCCTGTAAGAGTATTAGAGGGACAAAGTTACTCGCGGTCCTTGACGGACGTGGAAAAAATCTTTCGTGATTTCTCAGCCTTCCATTTCATCAAAGCACGTTCAAATTGAAACTCTTGCAAAGGTGGCCCTTCTGCTGAAATTACCATGAGTGTGTCCAACCTCTCTGATAGGAGCCTATTTCTCTGACAGTTTTTCAGGTTGTTTTGAAGGCTAAAACCCCTTTCACAGTCTGCAGTATGAATGGGCAAAGTCAATGCCACAGCAGCAAGTTTAAAAAGATTAGGAAATGAATCCTTGTGAAACTTGTAAATGATGCTCCAAAGAGTTCCCATGTTGTCACGGGGATATTTCTCTTGAAGAATTAGGTGCTTGACAAGTGACCATTCACGCCTTGCTGCTTCAGAATCAAGAAACCTTCCCTCACCATCAGCAGGATTCCTATCAAAATGGGTTAGCAAGACCTCCAGTTCTTGATTTCCCCAGGTCTGGAGATCGCTGCTTGGTACAAATGATAAAGGCCTCATTGCCAGCACACTACAAGCAGTTATGATGTCTTGAGTTTCCTTTGGGAAGCGTTTGTTCAAGTTATTTATCAGTTTAACAAGAAATTCCTCTTTGATTTTTTGGAATCTTTCCCTTGATTGTGAGCCTGCTGACAGCTTGTGAGATTTGAACTGGCAGGTCGGAGGACTCTCACTGCTGAACTTGACCTCATCTTCAAATTTTTTAAGAAAGGAAGGTTTTGCTGGGCTTGTTTGGTTCAGCTTATACCTAGTCAGTTCATTCACACATGTTGCGATAGCAGGAGGTACAATGCTGCAGTCAAGGTCCTTCTTCTGAAAAATGAGTGTCAGTTCCATAACATGTGGTAGGACATCCATGAACATGTGGATAGTTGCCACAAAGTCAAATTGGGTTAGTTTCTTGATGTAACCTTTCAGTTTTCCATCTTTGTCTTGCTTGTTTTCCACTTCCTGTTCAAAGTAGGTAACAAGAGAGTCCCAAGTCAGGTACAGGGTTTCCAATGCCTTGTAGAAGGACAACCACCTCACTTGATGAATTTCTTTATACTTTAACAGAGGCTCATTTAAGACTTCTTGTACAGCCTTTAACTTCTCAGTTCTCAAGGCAGATTTCTTGAAGTGGTAAAACATACTTGTAAGCATTTCTTGAAACTCTTTTAAGAACTTGACTTTCTCTGCAGCTTGAGAAACACAAAGTTGCAGTTTGTGTGCACTGCAATGTACACTTATTATATTTGGGTTTAGTCTCTTTAACTTTCCTGCCACTCCTTCCTTGTTGCTAGACATAGCAGAGGCACCATCACTTCCGAAACCAGTAACCTTGCTGATGGGTATTTTCCTTTCTTTCAGTGCTTTTAGAATAGCCTCTGTTACAGTTGCTGCCTTGCCATCCAATACATGAACATTGGTCAGGAAATGAGTAACTGGTTTGAAATCAGTTAAACTGATAAGTCTCATATACACCACAAGCATTTGAGTAACACTTATGTCAGTGCTTTCATCAGCCAGAATGCTGATGCAGCTTGACTGCTCTGCTTCTTTGTCAATGTCTTCTCTTATAACCTGAGCAATTGAATCTTGCAACTCGTTAGCAATAACATCAGTACGATATGTGGCATTAGCACCGTAGTGCAGTTCTTGAACATTTGGGCAGTCCAAAATTTCTAGAAATGACAACAAACTCGAGTACTTGTGTGTAGAAATACCTTCTTTGGCAAGCCAGTATATGCTCTTGAGGGCAACTTCGACTCCTTTTTCTTTCGCTTTTAAAGAAGACTCGATGGCCTTCGTAAAACTGCTTTCCATCGACTTGCCTACTAATGCAGCCTGGTGATCAGAACTTGCAGCATGTCTACTCAAAGTGCTTGTTCGAAAATTTGAATTTCCCTGGGTAAATGCATTTGACTTCCTTGCCTGAATACAAATCTTGCATGTCATTATTTTCTTATCGGCATCATAGGCTAGCCATGTGTATTTCGACTGCCATGCACTCTGGAACACACGTTCTTTCTTCGATGGAACAGCTCCTTGATCTTTATTTGCTACGTTTTCCTCTTCGTCATCTTCACCAGAATTTCCATCATCTTGTACTCTTTCCTCAAGCCTGGGTACTTTAGGACGAAAGAAGCAATCTAATTTTCGCTGTGCCATGGTGTAATCAGCTGTTGTTCGTCAACAAAAACCACGCGGTACGAATAATCTGAGCCCGCACTCCAAAAGGTCTGTTACATGAAGTACCTACCTGATCCAACATGGCGGACAAGATGTTTACGATTTGATAACGATGCTTACGCAAACCTTCACCACGTACGTGTGACCAACGAGGGTAAATTCAATAAAATTAAAGGCTTTAAATCTTTCGATAAATGTTTTTATTCATTTGAACAAGCAAAATGCTGGGGTGTTCGATTGACCATTAAACTACTCATAAACATTCAAAAGTCCGTTTGACTCGAAGCTTGCTCCTGCGCCCTAACGGGCGCATCTTCTTGGCTTTTGGTGCGCCATCTCAATTTTTTTTGCGGGAATCCCGCAAGGCCGCGGCCTGGTGAGAACACTGGAACTGCTAAACTGCATGGGTGCATTTTTCACCTTTCTGATGAGGCAATGCCGACAAATATAAACTATGACGATCAACCATTCCAAAGACCATTTTATACAACCAAAAGACGGAAACAAACAAAACACATATTTACCAATGTTCGGGTGATCAAGAAACTTCATGATCCTCACTTCACGAAACAACTGGAATGAAAAAGTCGCTTGATTAGAAAGTAATATCAATGCCAAGTTAAAATTTATAAATTCCATAATAATTTATCATTACTGTAACATAAGATTCTCAGAGAAATGGGCTACTGTGCACTCCAGATCATGTCAAAATTCTGATCAGACCTCAATCAGAAGATCACGGTTTAACCCTTTCACTCCCAGAATCAGTAGCGGAGCCAATAACTAAAGGGGATTTTAACTTTTGAATCTGTGGATGAAATCCTATGGTGTGACCATTCAAATGAATCCTAATCAGCAGTACTTTCACGTGGTACAATTATATTTAAGTATTCTACAAAATGAAATTTGGGATTCGTCGTGTATTTTGATTTTAGGCACTCCTGGGAGTGAAAGGGTTAATGGTTCAAGGCTAGGTTAGTGTCTTCATTGTTGCTTGTTTAAAACAAGAAACTTTACACCCCCACCCCCACCCCCCAAACCACCCAAACATTTTATATTTTGAAACAGGATGGAAACAGTTTAAAAACACTATTGCAAGCCACAAGCATTATTTAGAAAATTTAATGACACGTCACAGGGTCATTAACTATATTTGAAAAAAGCAGTCAAATAGAACTTCATGCAACTGATCAGAAAACTACCATAATGAAACCAGCAGAGTGCAAAGCCATGTAACATAATTTAGAAGCATTTATAAAATAATTATATGTTTAATGGAATGACATGAGAAAATCACCTCAAACAAAAAACATGACCTCTTTATTGTTATGCATAATTGCAAACAGATCAAGATGAAAGCACTTAGAAATATATTTTCCTACTTCTTGTTCTTGTATCTATCTTGATTTATTTTAAATATTTGCATAGATACAATCTACTAAGACATTTAATTTCAATTTACATTTGTAGCATGTAACATACAGTTCACATCTACCAATGGTAATTCTTTAACCAAACATACAAAAAATGCCTTTCCACTTCTAAGTGGAACCACAGAGACTACAGAACATGACAAATTGTCATGAGAGAGAAATATCAGATACTCTGAAATATTGAAAGTTTTAAGGAGGGAAACTTGAGGCACTATGGATGCAAATATTGATTATTTAAAAAACTCATTGAACGAGGCTCCACAAGAATAGGGAAGTTGTCTGTCACCAATGCTTCATTAACTGTTAATTGTGTCAAATATCACACGAATTATATGGCTAACAACTAGCTATTTTCACAGCAATACAGTTTCTGGCTTTTTCCTTCACTAAGATTTACCATGTATTAGCTTAGTATTGTATTCTATGTCTAAAGTAGATGGCATAAGTTTGTTTAAAAGACATTCTATTATAGGAAATGGATTTTTACAC
The DNA here is from genome assembly GCA_964017195.1 of Siderastrea radians. NCBI lineage: Eukaryota > Metazoa > Cnidaria > Anthozoa > Scleractinia > Rhizangiidae > Siderastrea > Siderastrea radians. The sequence goes on along the minus strand of OZ024892.1, from coordinate 6,800,216 downwards.
AACCCTAAGGAATTCATGTTATACCATGTGAAATTTCATGCACATTTTAATGCACACTGCAGAAATTGTTTCCAAAATATGCAACCAGTGTAGTCAGCATAGAATGACCTTTGCCTCATCGTCAGTTTGCTATCCAGAAGCCAGACATAATAAAAATCAGTTTAGATAGCAAGCAAAAAATTGTTAGAGTATTGATTGCATTATTTATAATACAATCAATAATGTTGATCAATTTTTACTTTCCATACATAATTATTTGGATAAATTTTGTTTCATGGCAACATAATTGCACCGGTGAAAGACTGCATTTAGTAAAGAGTAAATATTAAGAAGGTCCTCCTTTTACATGGATTTGTGATATCTTGCATATAACAGTGACCAATGAAGTTCTGACAAAAAAGTAGCAACTAAAAGCTACATGCTGCTTCAAATTGAAACTTTAAAATTCAAATTGCAATTGTAGAAGGAATGGCACTTCAGGAAGTACAATTTGCTATTATCAATACAAAAATACATGGTGTAAATACAACGATTTGAAGGCTAACTCCTCCTTATTTACACAAGTTCATTCACTTCCTTTTCTAAGAAATACACTTAAAAGAAAGTCCTTACTGATTCAAGAAAAAAAAAGGAAAAAAGCAACACCCTTGTTATCGAAAGAACTGTGAGAGATTTTTTTATTAACCATAGTAACTTGCATCAAGGTTTACAAACATTTACTCGGCACTGCAGTTTTATGAACAACTACATGTATGTCAGATAACCACAGACAGCAATACTGAATGTGCAGGCAAAAAAATTAATACCAAGGTGAGGTTGCACATAGGTAAGATGGGAGATTAACTCCAATATACAAATATGTATACACTGTACATGTAGCATATACTGGTAGCAGGAATAACTAACTACTACCTCCCCTCCACCCCCCCCCCCCCCCCACCCCACCAGCATCGGATGCACAACCACTGCAGTGTTACCCCCAGCTTGTTTGGTTTTCCAGAAAACGTAACGTCTCTGCAGTTACTCACAATTACACAGAAAGAGCCTCTGAAGCAAAAAGTAATTACAATAAAGACCCTTCTTTCAACCATGAGTGAGGCCAAGGGGAAAATGACTGAGATCCTCAATTTATTCCTAAAACAAAATGTTCATTTTCCAGGAGTTTCTGGACACAAAAGGATCGACATTGCACTGAAATAAGCCCTTAACGCCCCAAGGAATAACCTTAGAATAACTCGAAACCCCTAGTTTATTCTTTAGTCTCAGCAAAGAATGCCTTTATCACACACAAAAGACAATGAGAGAGATAAAATGGTGAGGTATTGTATGCATTAAACTAACCTTAACACCATTATAAACGAAAGATTACTAAACCTATGCAAGCTTATTCTAACCGAATGTAAAGCAAGAGGAACAAAACTCTCAAAAGCCAGTTTCTCAGCTGTTCGGAGACCCCAAACTGTTGTGCGGAGAATGCCACAGTTTTATCATTTCAAAATTTCCATTCCCGTTCATCACACGTGACGCAATGCAAAGCTTCCAACGTAACGAAACCAACTGTTTCGTTTTCAGATCAAAACCGAATGGTATACCGCTTAGCAGAAATATTGTTTTATCAACGAGTTGTAAACAATAAAATCCGTGATAAATCGTTGGTCAACCACGCAGTTTATAAAAGACTTGTCGAAAATGCAAAATTATTCCAGCGCTATTCGAAAATTTATCAAGCCAACTCAGTGCACACGGCGAAAATAACGTTAACTAATTGGACACGAGAACATATTGAAAGGCTGAGAAATCTCCTATAAATCTGCGAGGATTTCGGTAATTCGTTGCATTAACTAACCGAAGCAATCTTAAGAGAACACGTGCAAGGACGAACTAACACTTTATTAATAAAACAAAACCTGAACCACTGTTGTCTAAAATTTTCTCTTCGCATCACAACAAAGCGTTGTAGCGTATCATTTATCCAACGTCATTGATTTCACAGAATTTTGAACTGCAAATATTCGACTTCCAACAAGCAATATTTTCGTCAAGGAACTAATTATACATCGTCCTCATGCGACTAGGCACGAAATTTCAAATGAGGTAAATGAAATAAACTCGTGGATAAAGCAGGGAATAACCTCTCGAATATTGAAACATTATTTCACATGTCTGGCCGGCGTCGTTCCACTTTTGAAAAAGGTTAATCAGATCACATCTAAACGAAAATATTAATACTTGGTGCTCTAATCCTAATGTCAGCAGAGAGTTCTATTAAATGACAACAATATGTAAACGAACAATTTCGGTTTGGAATATAGATTTTTTTCCTTGTCATCAACGATCGAAGAAAATCAACAAGTACGTACGCGTACATCAGTACGGCTCGGGCTATTCTCTACCGAGAGCCGGAGAAAGTTTGTGAATTTTCAGGAGCGTAGGCTAAGAAATCACAACTTTTCAAGTCGCATTACGGGTTTTAGTGTGCTCTTCAAAACAAACCGAAGGCATCAACGTTGCTTTCGAATACGTAATTATACGCGACAAGCTTGCAAGCAGAGTCAGTTGGACTACTGCGAAAACACGCTTTACACCTCAGCCCCTTTCCCAAAACACTGCTCGTAAACCCACTAACCTTTTGCAAGCTGCTCGGATTTAGCTGTGTCTTGTCAATAATCTTGATTGCCACCTTTTGGAACGGAAAAAATACAAGAAACGGTAAGGCGTTGGAGCCAACCTGTGTTTAATTATTTCACTATATCCCTCGGAGCAAGCAAATAAGCAAGCCAAGGGAAAGCCACGAATTCACAAGCAATTTCGCCACTGTAAATAGAGAGCGATAAGTATATTTACCTCCTTTCCTGTCGGAACATGCTTGGCAAGTTTCACTTTAGCGAAATTCCCTTTCCCAATGGTTTTTATCAGACGATATTTGCCTATATGGACTTCCTCCGGGTTCGAGGTAGATGTGCGATTTCTCGTTCGAGAACTCGCCGCTGAAGAACTGTGGCCATCAGGGACCTAGAGAAAAATCAAAACGATAGCAAATAAACGTTTATACGATTGCTAACTATCCAAGGATCAAGGACATGGCTATAAGTATGCGATGAATTGGCAATTTAACGAAAAATTGCAACCCAGTCGCAGACCGGTTCGGGAGTTGGCCCATAACATGGTCGCTCGGGTCGAGTCGACATGCTTGTAAAGTTACTTTTCTTTTCGCTCGGAAACGCGCGTTATAACTCTATAAAAAACTTGGAAGGTTCCAGAAAACCCTCTTTTAACAGTCTCCAGAAAAACTTCCATCCACAGCTACGCGAAAAAGCCGCAAACCACGGCAGACTTGACGCGAGGAAGAGTAGAAAATGGACCGTCTTGTTTAAATACGGCGTCTCGGCGAACAAAGCCAAAATTTTCGAAATTCACCTTCGATGTGCGGACCCTCGGTCGATCTTGGCCACTATGTTCCATGGGCAAAAGGTGCTATCAGCCCGTCCGAAGCCGTGCTGTCGATTGGCCGTATTTCAAATCCGTCTTTCCAGCAAAACTTTCCTCCAAACACCACAAAAATCAAATGTTAGTGTCGGGTTCAAACATGGAGGCCGGGAAATTCTGAAGTGCCACGGCCTCTGCGCACTGCACGAAGCCGCCCCAGACTTCCCACACGCCCCTCGGTCAGGTCTCGCTGCGCATGAATGTAAACCCCGGGGACGAAGTCGGATGAATGGAGGATTGTTTTAGTTACGCGTGGCGGAAAAAGTCGGTGTTGAAAACAATGGCGAACGGATACAGGCGGGAAAATACAAAGGACATTCTAGAAAGCATTTTACGTTCCACTTTCCGAAAAAGCACACTCCTTTTCCTTTAATAGGGGATATATTGAATTTCTGAAACAGGTAGAAAGACAAATGAAGAAGTACAGGGATGGGTCTAGGAATTTCAGAACGTGTGGGTGTGGAGGACTACAATCTCGGGCTTTTTAAATGGAACACTTAGACCACCCCTCCGCCCCCCCCACCCCCCGAATCAAGGATGGAAAATGGCGCGTTTTTCTCTTCGCGCGACTTCATATTTGATTTGGGGGGGGGGGTAGGGGGGTTTCTGTTCCATGTTATTTCGTCCCGGAGATTGTAGCTCCTGTAGTTACGGGCTCCTGCCCGGGGAGAATGGGCTCCATAAAAACCATTGTCAAAAGTGGGAGCTACCCCCCCTCCCCCCCCATTCTCCCTCAATCCGGCTATGAACTGCACAGAGACTTGTGTGCAGAAGACTTCCCAGGAAGGATGCCATTTTCAACCAAAGAAACGATCGGTAAAAAGCCGTCTATGCGAATAAAACTTTGATTCTACATGTGTAATTCACGCATTAATTGGTTGCGTAGACTTGATGGTCATTTTTACGCGGGGATCTCGAAAGTAGGTCACTTTTTCTTGAACAACTGAAAGGCAATATGGGAATCTTTAAGTTAGGAAGGTGGGAAGTACCATTAAACAGGCTGTGTAATTTCAAGTTTCGACTCATCATCTTATGTCCAAAGTAAGTGAGTTTCATTAAAAAATTTTTGTATTTTTCACGCATGATCAAGAAGAAAGGTATCGTGTGCATTATTGCGCATTACATATTGCATGATATTGCATTTTACTTATCGATGATATTATAGATTTCAGTAAATTTTAATCTATAATTAAAGCAGCATGTGTTATCAGGGTGCATATCAGGCTTTTTGCGGTTTAGGTACATTCGATGAGTACTATAAGATAATTATTTTGTTGTGGGACGGAAATCACTACGCCCTACTTATACAATTTTTTTTTTTTACGGCTTTGCAAGTCATTTGACGGGTGAAGGGAAATGTCAAAACTTAATTTGATGCATGTTTACACGTATGAGAATCTAAGGCCAAACAATTTACGCTAGAGTTGAGAAAATTTTCACATCCGACTTGAATCTTAAAAAATTGATCAATATATATGTAAAAGAGTCTAGACCGTCTGAATAACATATGATATATAATTTCAGGAGTTTCAGACAGTTCCAGCAACCGTGTTGATTCTCAATGGAATTTTTTAGATAAAATGAAAACATTACTGCAGTTTTCAGACTAAATTGTAAAAAATCTTAAATTCTGAGCAAAAATGACTTTCAAAATGGTGTAAAGAATCATTTGAAAAGCATAAATTTGACTACGAAAATGGTCAAAAAATTCTTTCAAATACATGCTTTTCCTGCCTTCAGAGAACTGGCTAAAAGTTCACGGCTTAAAATCCATATTGCGGTTTCAGGATAATTCGTCAATCATTTCCGGTGTAAACACACTCTAGATATTGGTCTATTTGATTTATGGCGGTTTGGGTTTAATTCTTAATTAGAAAGTATGCTGGAGCAAAATATAAACACCTGGCGAAATGGCATTTTGAAAGAGTTGAGTTTCTTTTCACAACCACGCTCTTTAAACCCCTGAAGAAATGGACTTCAGTTCCCAAAACTTCCTTTTGTCGCTAAGAACCAATACTCAATGGCATCATCCATTAGCTTAAAGCTTTCCTGATAAGCCCTAAGTACGTACGTAAGTGCTTTACTAATACTGTTTTACTTGATTACGCAATGGTTATTCACGGTTAACTATTTTTTCATTTAATTACTTCAGTCGCACGATCTTGAGATGGCAAGCACCACAGTACTTTAAGAAAGAAAATTTTTCGATAGAGTTTTGCTCTCTTTTGTTACCTCGGGTAGCTTTTTAAAAAGCGTTTGCTCATTGCATGTTCTCAAGATAGAAAGCACCACGATGCTTTAAGAAAGAGAACTTTTTGATAGATGTTTGTTTTGTTACCCTTTGGTAGCTTTCATGAAACCTCAAGCTTTTCACTCATTGAGACACGCTACTAGTTGTAGGTTTCTTCATTTGCAGACTTGATGAAATTATTCACGATCAGTCAACCTTTGAATTCCAGCAATGCGATGTTACATTAGACTAACTCTGATTTCCTACGTACAGGAATTTTTCACACGACTATTTATCACATTACATTCAGATCACAACAAACCAACCGCGTTCCTAGGGCTTTTCCGCGCCCCAAATTTGAAAGAAGGAAAAAGCCCTGGTAACGAGGTTGACAACAAACGCAAATCTGATAAAGAAATACACCAATCAGAAATCGAAACAAAATTAAGCAACGGCAGCAACGGTTGCAACCGGTGCCAAGCGCGGGAAAAAACAAGCAAAGCAAGGGAAGTCATGTGACTAGGCGCCAAGTACGGCAAAACATGTAGCCATCAGACGCAATAGTAGTTTTCATTCTTATCAAACTCGAAGAAGCAATGATTTACACCTTCCTCGCGTGCGTACCAGTTGGGGCAAGCAAACTTTCATTTATCAAGCCTCTAAGGACTGGAACAACATTTTAGGCAAGCTTAAGACTTTGTAAATTATGCCCTATCTAATTGTTAAAGTATTTTAAAATTAGTTTTATATTGTAATATCAATTTTTATCTCTTTTCTTAGTTTTTAATTTTTATTTTTATTATATTTTTGCAGGGCCCCACTGAAGACCGCCAAGGCGAGTGGGCTCCCTGGTTAAATATTATTATCATCATCATCATCATCATCATCATCATCATCATCATCATTATTATTATTATTATAAGCACGGGAAGCTTGCACCCAGACCAAGCGCGGGAAAATGCGGCGCGTAAGAGAAATATCGATTGTAAAAGCTTTCGCTCCTGATTGTTTAAAAAAATCCGCTCTTTGCCCTGATTGGTAGGGCATGTTTCGTGACCATTGTTAAACTAATTATATGAGAGCACTTCAAAGGCAACAAACCAGCACGGACATAATCACTGTCCCTCCTGCTTTCGACAGGAAGCAAATAAGCTGTACGAAGTCCTCAGCAAACGAAAAACCGAAATGGTGATCGCAGCGTCAAGTAATCAAGCATCGGGAATTCATTATATCATTTTCGGCCCATTATAAAGATGATAATTCCTTGGCTGTTTCAATCGTGCCCTTCAGACAGATACAATATGTCACTGCATGTGATAAGTAAATTTTCTTTTTAATTAACAAATGTTTACTTTGTCTATTTTAATGCAAAACTGGGGTAAACAAACCAGAAGGATTTGGAAAAGCATTGGCGCCAGACGTCTGCGGAAATAAATGCAGCTGATCTGAAAGACTGCGAACAAGTTGACCTTTATAAGTGTTTTTCGAAATTTGAAGCGAAATTATGATATGATATATCTCGTAAGAACATGTCCGTCGTATGTAAAAAACGACTGCCGTGACTGCCGTGTCTGCAATGATTGCAGTTTGCTCGCAGGATAGCAAAAACCTACAATTAGACCTATTTATCTGTTGTAAGAGTTTTTCGTTCATTTTGCAGTTGTGCACAACTGCCAGGTGAATTACATGTACAGATTTCGGTTGGATTTGATGAGAATTAGTTTTTCGTCTTGTTATATAAAGAAACCTTATTTACAAGCATTAACGGAATTCATTGTAACTGTACAATCACTTGCATCATAATTGGCATGGCTGTCACGGCTGGCAACGATGGTAACCGTTAAAAAGAAACTGAAGGCCCACCTCGTTGACGCAAAAGAAGTGAAGAGGGTGTCTGGAATCTGTTCTCTCGTTCCCAGGGCTCTTTCTCTTCGTCCTCAGGTTACATGGCAACGAGGTTTTTGCGTTATCGACTGGTGATTTGGAAAAAGCTTTCTTTCCATTCTTTTTGTTTTTCGTTTTTGTTGCACCCTTTTCCGCTAATTATCTAATTAAAAAATTAGCATCAATCAAGACGTTAAAATTAATCGTAATTTACGATTCAATTAAGAAGAGAGTATGCTAAGGCGCCTCACGCCGGCAGCCATTGTATAACAGACTCCTACGCCGACAGCCACTAACAGCCATCTACGCAGCCAATCTGTAATTGAACAAGAGCTTTTCCGCAACCTAAGAAATCGGTGTCCTTAAAAAACTACTACATCCCTTAATTAAATTGTTCTTCAAACGATCGTTTGAAGAAAACTGAAGAAAAAGTAAAAAAAAAGTGAAAGAAAAATTTGGAACTTGAAGTGCAGTTCTTTAACGTCCCTATTCTAGCAGTTTCAACACCTGATAAGACCAGCAGCACCGACAACCAAATGATACGATCATCTGAACTGAGAGAATTAGCTGAATGCAGCCATCAAACTTTCCCAGCACCGTGCAAAAAGTTCACTCGCCACACCAGTTGGAGAGTTCCTTGCGGAGCCAAGAGACGTCTGCGTACGTACAGCCATTGACCCGATGAGCTTATAAGGGTTCGGCTGGGGTTTCGAATCTACGGCAGTTCTAACTGCGTGAGTAACCGGGTAACTATGAACGCTTTGGAATTAAAACAATCAGCACAAGCCCTTTTATACCAGTAAATTATTAAATGAGACTGAACTTTCTTCCAATTTTCTCGACAAGGCGAGGACTGACATTTCAAGCAATCACTAAACCAAATACAGTCAAAATGCTGAAGAACAAATCATTCCACGAGTTATCCCTAACATCCTACAAGCACGAGTGGAATAAATGTTTTATTTACTGTTTTAACTTTGATAATCGTTGCTGATTTTTTTTCAGTTATTTTTATTTTTTTCTCGTGTTTTTGCCGTGTGAGAAAAACTCCCCAACGCCGCGGAACCTAGCATGGCATCCAGTTACCTAATAAGGCAATATGCTGGTTTATTCCCTGATAAACTGCGTCCGGTAAACCAGTGGGAAAGGAGTTGAACTTCAGAATTTGCGAGTAAGATTTTAATGATATAAGAGAAAATAGAATTGACGAAAATTGAAGGACAAATAGAAATTCAACTGAACTTGTCACACTCTTGTTTAGGATCTCATCCACCGACTAAAAGTTACAACCATCTTGTACAGCATAATAAACAGCACCACAGGAAAGGACTGCTCAGTAGCTTTCATTTGAGTGGTCATACTCTAGGATTTTATCCACAGACTCAAAAGTTGGAACCATCTTGTACAGCATAATAAACAGCACCACAGGAAAGTACTGCTCAGTAGCTTTCATTTGAATGGTCATACCTAAGGGTTTCATCCACAGACTCAAAAGTTAGGACCACCTTGTACAGCATAATAAACAGTACCACAGGAAAGTACTGCTCAGTAGCTTTCATTTGAATGGTCACACTTTAGGATTTCATCCACAGACTCAAAAGTTAGAACCACCTTGTACAGCATAATAAACAGCACCACAGGAAAGTACTGCTTAGTAGCTTTCATTTGAATGGTCACACTTTAGGATTTCAGCCACAGACTTAAATTGAAACCACCTTGTTCAGCATAATAAACAGCACCACAGGAAAGTACTGCTCAGTAGCTTTCATTTGAATGGTCAAACTCTAGGATTTCATCCACAGACTCAAAATTTGGAACCATCTTGCATAGCGAAATAAAGAGCATCAAAGGAAGGTACTGCATAATACTGCTCCATAGCATTCACTACCAATTTTTAGGATAACTTCAAGAAGCTAAAAGACATATTCTAATCAGAGAAAACCCAAAATACTGGTTTAGTTTCGTTTAAAACTACTCTTGCAGTTCTCTGAGATTATAATTAACGGTGTGTTTGGCTGCAGATCGCAAGGATGGAAAGGGATTGCAACTTGCAAACATCAGGCTGATGTTTTCAAGTTTTTCCTTCACAGTTTCGTGAAAAAAACGCCAGAAACTGACTATGGTTTGTTCTTCCTTTGGGAAACTGATCACTGATTTGATTTCTTTCTCTTGACTTCTCAGACTATTCTGTGTACGAGAAAAGGCATTTAATTTCAATTTCAGCACATTGTCCACCCCAAAACATAAACACCCCGCGACGGTGTCCCTTTAATTTAGCATTTTATCCACAGACTCAAAATTTAAGGCCACGGACGGTACTCGTGGCCTTAACCTTGGGAGAAGTATGTTTGCTAAAAAATCTGCGGCATTGCTGAGAAACTTAGCACACCTTACTTCAAAGGTTTTGCCTCTTTTGAAGTGTATTTTGGTATGAACATTAAACAAAACCTGAAAAGTATTTCATTCGTTGTCTTACCTGCTTGGAAATTATACACAACAGAAACGAAATATCAAAACAAACAAACAAAAAATGTTGAAGAGATCCTGTTCCAGTTCTCTTTTTTATCTCTTTTCGTGACTTTTTCTTTTGGTCTGTCTATCGTGCGTTTGAATTATCTCACCTTTATTTCTTTTCGCTTAATGTTTTCTTACTCAAATTCGAATATTAATGGTAAAGATCAAAATCAATTTAATGAAGGCACTTTGAAGAAGAAAAATAGCGCACTTTCTGCAAAATTGTGATTTTTGTCATGCAAATTTAAACTCAAGTTGTCAGTTTGTACGCCAGCTGGCGTTTCAGTGATATTGTATTTTGATTACAACAAACAGCTATCTGTTGAGAAATACATCAAGTTAATGGAAGGCCATTAAGCTCGACTCATTTGTTGCTTGGCAACCAAGTCATGAAACAGCACGTGGCTCTATGCAAGCCATGTCCACAAGAAATACAGTATCACGGTATTCCAACGATTATGTTGAAAGGCAAAGTTCGAATCCTTTGGTTTCATTTTCTGTTAAGAGCCGCACGTAAATGTAACTTTATTCATGGCATGCTGACGTAATCGGGAAAATACGAGTCCAATATGGCACGGCGGATAACTGATATGATTCCACTCACGCTATCACATACTGCAAGTGATAAATTGGAGAGGTAATGAATAAGCATTAGCACTTGAAATTACAAATGAATTTAAAAATGTAAATGACAAACAATGGTTCTTTTGTTTTTAAACTGATAGACGAACACATTTTTCATTGGTTCCATAAAGTTCTCTGAAACTATTTATCACATCGGTCGTTAACATTTCATTGATAAGTTTATTTATTTTGTCTATAATTCATAGGAGTGAGCGACCGGATATATTACCGGCTTACAACAGACAACCTTTTGTGTGAAAACAACTTTCTTGCTGCACAATTAAAATTAAATAACATTGGGCCTATTTTGATCCTTACTGATGTGAATGGCAAAAAATCCCGGTAAAATTCAGATAAATTGTGGAAAATACCAGTGGGATTGAAACATCGTACTCCTCCTAATTAGGGATGACGACGTTTTTTAGTTTATTTATTTATTATATATTTTTATTTATTTTCCAAGCCCCTCATAATCTCCTCATACTTGAGGAATGGGAACCAAAACCCCGTTAGCCGCAACGTGTAATTAGCAATTTTGCCGTTTTCCCGTGCTTGGCACCAGCTGCGCGTTCGTTCAGTCTGACTTCGGATTGGTTCATTGCGATTGTTGTTGGTTTTGACCAAATGTGGTACTACAAAAGTTTACTTGCAAAAAAAAAAAAAAAAACTTTTTGTGCGTAATTTATTTTACCGGATTCGTCTAATCAAAATTAGGCGCCATTTCCACTAGCTCTATAGCAACCCGTCGTTTTATAAAATATAGCGATGTTTGAAACCCGTAATGATAAAAAATTGATGGGCAATTTGCGGTTTTTCACAGGATCTCTCAGCCGCAACCTCTTCTAACAGCGTCAAAGTCAAGAGGAATATTTTGCATTTACTTTAATTTGTTAAACAAATTAGGGAAGTAAACTACATGAGTCATTGTTATTTTTAACGTTCGGACCCTTTTTTCCCTTCTATGTTTTTGCATTGAATGGCGCTGCTTAATAAATGGACAATTCGCATTGTCTCGTCTATCGGGAGTTTCTTTTGTCTTTTGTACGCATTGTGTCTTATTGTTCTTGGCATTTTATTAGAAAGAATTAACAAAAAAAGCTTCTTTCTCGAGAGTCCTTGCTACCCACTTGTCTGACGTAAAGGTCGGTTTCGGTAGCGTCAAGCAATAGCTAAACAGTAGGAGAAAAAAATTGTCGTCGCTTGCACCCCCGATAGCTCCAAATAACTGCTTTTTATTAGTTCTTTGTCTTTTCCAAAACAAACTCTTGCTTGCGTAGCTTTTCTTTGGCAGTTCTGAGTAGTTGTTTGAGTTGCACTTAATCCACTCAAAGTGTTGAATTTTTATGCCATTTTCACTCAGCTTAGCAAGTGGTTGTTGGAGAGCGTTTGATAAGCTTCACGTTCGTCTTATTTCTTGTGATGACCTCACATTTCCCTCCCACGTTCCCTCCACGCCCTGAGCTTTTGAGTTCGTACGGTTACTTGTGTTATAACGTTATTTTCACAGAAAATGGATCATAGAAGAAGCGAGTTTGGTTAAAGAAAAGAAAAAACTTCTTATATTCTCCTCATTCTCCTTATGCTGAACTGAGTCAAATCTTGGATTTAGAGTATCGACAGAATCCTGAAAAGGGAAATCTATTGAGTGCTAGTTTCAGAAGATAGTTTCGTGTGATGCTGCTCGTTATTTATTTATTTATTTATTTATTTTGAAGTTGGAATTTAACAAAACAAAAAAATTGATATTTTTGGTTAACTGTAATCGGCTGATTTGTTTTTAGTTACAAAGTCCATTCGACCATTCTTGCTATTTCATTTTTCCCTGATAGGAAAATTTATGAAGTTTGTAGGCAGGCATTCTTAGTTATTAGTCGGCCTGGAACAAGCACTCAGGTAGCTGAGAAAATAACGACGACAGAAATCCGTAAAGGAGAAAATAAATCGCAGAACTGGCAAATGGAGGAGATAATGATGATTAGAAAAAGAAGCCTACACTCTCGTCGGCCAGTTTGAGTTAGATGCGGGAGACTGGGGGAGAAAAGCTGGATCAATTTTTCGCTGTTCCGAAGTTGATTTCCTGATCAAGCAATTTGCTGATAAATTACACCCTTTGACGAGAGACGCAGAGGTAAGGATAAGTTTCACTGCGCCGGTTTTATGGACGAGGGTGAACTTATCTTTTTGAGTAGCTCTCCAGAGGCCTCACTGAAACACCCACGAAAGCCGATCCGAGACAATTGTTTTTTTACGCCCACTTCAAGATGGCGGCCATTTGGGTGCTGCACCAGACAACCTGAAACAACGGCTTACTTTTTTAAGGTTAATTAACAGTTTAGCATCTATTATTTTTAAGTGTTGTTTGGGTTCAGCATTAGGTTAGTCAGAATTTGTTCATTAAAAATTTGAAAACTGCGTAAAGTTTTGGTATCAGCATGGAATGGCTGTACATCCGCTAAAGGTTAAAATTGTCTACAGACGCCGTTTTCATTCTGCTGTTTAAAACGGGTAGCGTATAAAATAAATAATAAAAGTAAACATGTTGATAACCTTGCTATATTCTCAGATTCTGCTGTACTACTGTACTTTATATGGAAACAAGCCAGAAATAAAACAGCTCAGTTCTGAAGTACCCGAACTTGAGTTTAATAACCATATTAGGCCAAGTAACCACTACACCCCCGGAAACAGCCTTCCCTCAGGAACTAAAGCTATAACGATAACGATAACGGTTAGGCCTTGCACATCCCTTAGAACCGCTCATACGTTTAAGCCTTATTCGGGCGCGATTTTCGCACCCACGCGAAGATGTTGCTTTGGTACTCCAAACGTTAGTGCGCACGCTTCCTCGTTTCCAATGTCCTCTCGAACCGGAAATGAGGTTCTTATGTACAGAAAAACAAAACTTTCTTGCTGAATACAAAACTCTTAACACTGCATCGTATTGCATATTTTAGCTCCAATGCAAAACATCATTCGGTGTCAGATCGTATATCACGACTGTGAACATAGCCGTGTTCTTGTCGGTTGTTTCCGCCATTTCTAACGTAAAGGAAGGAAATTAAATCCATGATAAGAAGAGATCGAGAGGCATCCCGCTTCTTATGATGTTTCTTCACGGCAGACGACTGTAAACCCTGCCAACATCTATCACCGGCACTTGGCCTGTTAACCAATGCCCCCAGGGGCCTGGAGCGCTGACAAGTAGGTTGCGGATTTCGGAGAGTGACCCGGTGGGGAGCTGGGGGGGTGGGGGCGTCCCCCTTTTAGTCCTGAGACAAACAAGACCTCAGTAGAAGCCCAAACGGTTTTAGATTACGAAACATTTTCCTTCGGGGGGCGCCCTTTTCACTCCGAGCCGCCACCTTATGCAAAGCTCTGGATCCGTCGGTTTGGTTCGGGGGGAGGGGGAGGACATACCAGGAGCCCATCAGAAGACATACTGAATAATAAAAAGTAATATGGTTAGGTGTGCCCATAAAACTTTAAGCCCCAGTAGAAGCATATCATCCCGTGGTATGCTCCTGATAGTGGCCAGCATCAAATTTCTCCTCACCATAGACTCCTGTGTCAGTTCATTATTTGGCAGAAGTCAACGAGAATTGAGCCGGAATTGTTCACCAAATGTACGACTGTAATGAGCCCTACAAAAATTCTCCCAGCTTAATAGTAGTCAACAAATGTATGGAGACCAGGAAGGAGAAGTTGTATAGTGATGCTGGACCTTAAAATGGTACAGTTTTGAGCCGTTTTGATCCGACATCGGGTAACTGGGATTTTCGGATCCTTTTGGTTTTTGAGGTTTTGTTTCACCTGATATCGATTTTTGTCATTTTGACCTAAAAACGCCAAAGATGTTAAGTGATGGCCTGAAATGAAAAATCACATACATGTATTTTGGTCAAAAAAGGGTCAGAGTTTTGAGCTCTGGGCTGCACTCGCCCAAAGAAAACGCCGAGGGGTGAAAACGTGTCCCACGGACTGTTTTCGCAGGTTTACGGAAACTAAGTACCCTTCTTTTCAGTTGAAAACAGAGATGTTTTAACGCCGTTTTAGCCTCTCCGTCCACTACGCCCTCTTACGAACAAGAAAAAAAACAGCTTCCCATGATAGTTCCTCTGCCATCTCTTGGTAGAGGACATAAATGAGTAAGAACGATTGGAACCTGGGAAACACTTCGAAATCAAACATTTTCAAAAACTCTGACCAAAGCAGTGATTTTTGAAAACGGAGTTCATTTTCGTGCGGACGGCATAAAAGGACAGAAAAGAAGATCTTTTGTACTGATTGAAAACGATGAACTAAGGAACTGTTACGGAGGTTTTCGAAAACTACTTTACATTTTACACTGAATATTGGGCGAGTCGTTACTAGCCTGCGTAGCTGGCGGTATTGTTGGGTTTAGCGCGCACAAGCAAGCGGCGAAGCCGCAACAAACGAGCGGCGCAGCCGCGAGTGGCTTGGGGCGGAGGTGTGCTCCTCCGCCCCAAGCCACTCGCGGCTGCGCCGCTCGTTCTCGCGGCTGCGCCGCTCGTTTGTCGCGGCTTCGCCGCTCGCTGTCGCGGCTTCGCCGCTTGCTTGTGCGCGCTAAACCCAACAATACCGCCAGCTACGCAGGCTAAGTCGTTACCGATAAAGTACGATTTCCGATCGTTTCAAGTCGTTTAAGAGTGGACAGTAAAAACGAAGGAAAAAGCCTTCGTGTGAACGAAAACCTTTTTGAAAACTCATATTTAAACCTGTCCGTTTTCATACTAAAACGGTTAAAACGATTGAATACACGTGGACGGGGCCTCACTCAGTCTCCTCGGAAGTGTGCGCCTGATCGCGTAGGGGATATCGAAGACGTGACTGGCTAGTTCCCGTTTATCAGGTTATAGGCCCAATATGGCGGGGTCAAAGGTGCCCACAAGTAGCACTATAATAGGAAATCAGGTGATATGACGCGCGCCCCTTTCGAGGTTCATATCCCACAAAAGGCATTAAAACCGCGAGGCATGTGTAAATTAGCATTTTTTTGAAATTCTGTGTCTCACACAAAGAATACAATTTACTGTTTGTGGGCCAAACTTTTCTTTTCTTGCCGCATTCATGATCAGAAGCGTTCATGTAAACAACATATTGTGCCCTGGCTTCGAAATCATTCATTTTCCCCTAACACCGATCTGATGGCTCCGCGCGCTATTAAAGAGCGCCCCTTTATACCCATTAAATTTCGAACGCAAGACTGCGCAAGAATCTCCTTATCTCTAGTTCAAGACTTCTGAAAATTCGAAGACCTCAAAGTAGACATAAGAGACTATAAGCCTTAACTCAAATTTTGGCTGAATTTATAGACTTCTTTCTTTCATCCCCTATTTGAATTCAGCCAAATATAGCACAACAGAGTACCACATAAAAAGTTAGGGCGATCGATCGTTAAAACGACTACAATAGTGGCTTTTGTGAGGCACTGAAAGGGTAAAATGTTCGGATAACCATTAAAAATACGGGATACAGCAAGACAAAAGCGAATAAACTCACCATTTTTCTCCGACTTTCACCGTCGACTGTCCTCGTTGGAGCTTCCTTCAAATAAACCAAACCATTAATATAGATGACGACAAAAAGTTTTACACGCGCGATGAATTTTCACAGCCGTAAACGGCAAAATATACTGCACTATGATGTCATCAATGATTTACTTACCCTTACGCGGGGCTCTTCACTGTAGGTGGTGTAAAGAGTAGTTATCATACTTTCTCACTGCTAATTTAACGAAGATGGGACTTGTCTTAGCCGACCGGCGAAGGAAAATATATCCGATAATGAAAGCAAAATTTAAGATACGCGTTGAAATTTTCGTGACTCATAACTGAAGCGTGACCAACCTGCTGTTAATAACAGCTCGCTAATTGACACTGGATTGACATAAGAAAGGTTGCCATGAGATACCACACGAAAAGATATGGGAGCTATGCTAATATCTTCCGTAAGCTTCCCGTTTACTTCCATTAGCTTCCATAATCGGGATTAAATTCTAATTCTTTCCGTTTGTTACTCCTTGTCTGAACTGCAACGAGATTTTAGTTATTTGAACCGAGTTCCGGATCCTTGGTAGGAAACACGACGACATTAAAAATCACAAGGTCTTAAAATTTATTTTTCAATAAATTTACGGGTAAAAACGAATATTATTCATTCAAATGATCACTCTTTAAGCATTTTATCTACGGATTCACAAATAGTCAGAACCTGGACATTTAACTAAAATAGAGTTTACAAAGAAGTAAAGTGGTATTGGTGTTGAAGTGATTGCACTTAAACTAAGTTACGCCTAGGAAACACAACTGGTTTTTATTGGTCATATTGAATGGTTCAAGTAAACATTGTCTTTGCTTTGCAAGTGATATGCTTAAGATCATTTTCTTTAAACCAGAGCTTATGGAGTGTTAAGATTTTCATCACCACACAATGTTTTCTTAGAACTCGGAATTAAAATTCCACCGGAGGCTGCAAGTTAAGAAACATCGTCAGTCATATTGTCTAGTTAAAATCCCTTTGGTTTAAATTAAGCAGTCAAAACTGCAACTCTTAAGTAATAATTTTCGTATTGATGTTCACACCTCTGGGACTTAATCAACATGTTCAGAACTTATTTCTTTGTTTCGTTTCTTCTTTCACGGCCAAATTACATACCGTGGTTAATTACATTTTCAAACCCTTAAATTTGATACAACTGGTATAAGTTTACAGACGCGCCTAGACATGGTAGACAGGGTCTGAGTGGCGAATTCAATTACGTCTCATCCTCTTTTTGACTCGCAGGTTATATGTGGACACAAAAAATCCCTTTAAAAAGCGGGGGAGGCGGAGGGGGAGGGGGAGGCAAGGGATTAAACCCTTGTGTGGGCTATATCGTGGGGTCGGGTGGTACCATACAGATGGTAACGTACGTTTTTACATTGCAGAGATATCAGATTTTGCGATCAAGAAATTGCGTGGGTTCTAGCCCCCTATACTTGGTGGCACCCCACCTTGGTTCACTTTGCAAAATCACAGTCGCAAAATGTAAGGCAATATTAAGTACTTCTTCCGCTTCCAGCTAAGTCACAAATGTCTCTATCTACCCGTGTTCGAACCCTCCACCAGGCTTTCAGAGCGTTGTTGTCATAACAGACGAGACGTTTACTCCCCCCCCCTCCCCAAACCCCTCCACTTCCTTCTATAACCAGGAACCCATAAGCTATAAACGAACTAAATCTTCTTCCATTTCAAATTGTTTTCGTTGTGGCCAGTAGCATGCCTTATCGCGGAAACGGAATCATTTAGCGTATCCAAACGGAACTAAGAAACCGACTGGGCCCTCCTTAAGCTTTACGCAGGGCCGCCAATACCGATATCTCGAGAGAAAGCTAAATAAGGGCTGCTTGTGAAAAGCGATATCAGAAGTTTACGCATTAATGGTACATCAAATTAATCGGTCTGAATATGCCGAAGGAAACAGCGTGCAACATTTGTGGAACCATATTCTCCATATATTAAAGTACATATGAGTTGAATCCGGATGTTTCAAGCTTTGGCTGCGACAAAACTTTTACCTCGAGAAGAGAGCCAGGAGTACTTACAATTAAGGAGTTAGAGGTGCGCCAACAACTCTACACTTCAACAGTTGTAGATATGACATATCAGTCCAAAAATGTTCTCCTGGGAAAATTAAGAGGCAACCACCAAAGTACAGGGAAAAACTCTCATTGAAATAGTAACACTTTAGAATTTAAACCACAGGTTAGAACATTTGAACCGCATCACATGAATCAAGCGTGCCGCGTTATTCGATAATTGATTATTGAGGCGTGAGGCATAAGATCGCTTATTTTGATGTTCACGTGCGTACAATGCTGGTTTGATCGCTTGACATTGCGTGATCCGTGTAATCTTCTGCACTCTCAGAAACTTCCAAGGGAAAAATCGATGAGGCTACGAACAAAGTGCATGTTCTAGTTTCAAATCATACCATCAGGTAACAAAGCAAGTGTCTCCTGCTCATCGCGGGTGGCTATATGATGATAATTGGTGGTAATCAAGTGTCGACAACACGGGCCGAGACAACAATAAACAAGCCGCAGGCCTGTTATATTCCTTATATGTTGTGCATGGCTAGTCAACTGCGGTCGAGTCTCAAATAGGTGGTTATTTAGCCCTTTGTATTTCAATTATCCTGAATTTGCCTTTCAGTTTACTGCAAAGTATTAATATTGTGATCCCAAACCAATATGATGAAAAGCCACAAAAAAATATATATCGCGTGATAGCTTGACTCGAGTTCTTAAGTATTAACACTCAAGACACCTCTTATGATTGATGTGCCTAGGCGACAGATCGCACTTCAGGGGGTCCTCCCATACAAAGGACGGCTAAAGCTGTGGTCTTGGAAGGGTGTTAAAATCAGTAATCCTAAAAGTTTGTTGGATCAGGAGGCGCACATTTGTCAGAAATTTATGTATTTATTTTTGATCAATTCAGATCCATGATAATGCATGGTTTTGTCGGCTATGTGATGATATATCATGTCGTCCGAGTTTCTTGACCTAGACTGCTCAGTTGACATGATACGCAGCAGGGAGCGAAATACCTTAAAAAAGTTACTATTATTAACGGTAACTATGTAATTTTGAAGTGGCGACGAACATAAATCAGTTAGCGGTTTGGCGGGCGTTTTTGGTTATTTTTGAACAAATGTTTAGGTTAATGAGTAAATCAGCGAATTCATATGAATTGGCTAATTTGCTAGAGCTGTATGATTACTATAACTAGTAGCCATACAGCGGTAGTAGTTCATAACGAGACTAAGTCTTCCATCTAAGGTGGGTGGAAGGTGGGGCGCGGCGGGGGTTTGCGCGCTGAACTGAAACCATGGCGCACGCTTTTACTATCGACTTTATTAGCAGCCTAGGGAAGACGAGATAGCAGCGAGCTTTTGGCTTGTATCAGGTAATATAAGGATCAAAGGCTCACGGGAACTTATTTTATTGTTCTCGAACACTCAAAGGAAACAAAATACTCCTGTTGGTAACAGACGACGTCAGTAAAAATTTAGCCTGCGAACAGGCTCCGCATTGGGACAAAATAAAGGGGAAAAATCTGCCAGCGAAAACGGGACGGATGCTGAATTTTTTCTCCCGAGACTGTCTTCGGATCGGTTCTCTCGAAGATTTTTTTCGTGTTATTTTCGCCACCGCGGAGCCTGTTGACAGGCTGGATTGTTTCAAGGCGATGGGCTCCTGATTGTTTGCACTGTCTGCGGTCTGCGGGCCAAGTTTTTTGCGGTGGCCGTGGAGTAACAAGGGGATCTGGAATCTAGTCAAAAACCCACAAACCTTTGCAGGAAGTTCATCATGGCGGCAAGGCGCTCATTTCAAATGAGCAAAACATTATGACATTTCTTTCGAAATTATAAAACATTAACTTACCAGAACGAGAGTTTAGTTTAATTTCAAATAACAGGAATCTATGATGAACAATATAGAAAGGTTGGATGTCCATCCCCGAATCATTACAGCGCTCAAAAAAGGTAAGATATGGTGAGGATTTTTATCGATAGTAAGCTTATAGGTCAAAAACTGGAGAATGAAACTACAGAGCCATTTATTTGACTTCTCATGCAGTCGTATAACCGGTGCTGCATGGTACAATATTTTGTGTCTTAGAGGAGTTATCTTCCTACAAGAAGATGGCATATATATTTAAAGTCAGTTGGAGACCAAATTAACTCCAGGTGCCTGCCTTAAGAGTTGTTTGGACACTACAAATGTATATAAGGGCTGACGTATGGTGTCGAATGACTACCCCCCCCCCCCATACCATCTAAGAGAGGAGTTCATCTGAGAGAAGCCTCTCCCTCTGGGAGGCTTTTGTCATAGAGAGGTTTCTGCCTTTAATAGGCAGATGTCCATTTCGGAGAAGCATTTGCTCTAGCGGGGTGTTTGTCTCGGAAAAGTGCCTATCTTAGGAAGGTGTCCTTCTTGGAGAATGTTTCTTTTTGAGAAGTGTGACTCTTAGAGAGCTTTTCAAAAAGTCCCTGAAAATTGGTCATGTTTTAATCTCCTCATACTTACAGCAAAGCTGACAAGTCTGGCAAAGATCCTCTGCATGTCAGCAGCAGATCTAGAAAGAACAACAAAGCTGTCTTTTTTTGATGTCTCCATTCTTCTAAAGGCTGTCTCATATTCCCTCCCATGTCCACCCATGAGAACTGCCCTGTCACTCTACAATAGCACTACACAAGGTCAAGGGTCATTCAAAGGACATAGATTGACTTTAGGGTGCCAAGTACTGGATGGCTTTCTACGTGGGGGCATCCTCAGGCAAGGCATTACAGAGGTGACAGGAGAGAGCTCCTCTGGGAAAACACAGTTCTGTCTACAACTATGCCTGACAGTTCAGTTACCTGAGGAGAGGGGAGGCCTTGGAGGAGGTGGAGTAGTTCTCACATTTATATAGTTTTATTGTTAGTATGTATAAAGTTATATTGGACATATTTTAGTAGAGGTACATCATTTACAAAATAACAGCAGGCAAGAAATAATCTTCAAATGAAGACACACTGTTTTAAGTTTGAAAAACATGTTTCGGATGATCTACATCCATCTTCAGTTTTGAATGCAAATTAGACTGCTAGTTGGTGTGATATAAATACAATGTACATAGAATATTAATTACTAAATAAAAACATGAATATGAATAACTGAGATACAATGGTGTTGAAAATGCAAAAAAACTGAAAAAAGTGAAATTAACAAGACCAGTTAAAATGAAAGTGATAGATTGACGTGATTGACTTGTTTGTTTAACAACAGTTTATCCCACCCGATGTGCAAAGCCTCCTTGATTTTGAGTTGTAAAGACATGGAGGCGGTGTCAAGAATTGAAAAGCAATTTTCTTAGCACAAATGTCTCTGACCTATTTATGTGTTGGAAGATGTGCCAATTCTTATCAGACCTTAAGTGTTCGGTAAATGTCTTGCCGACATCGCAGGTGCTACAGTCTGCGCAAGAAAATTTGTAAACCACAGTACGAGATCGTAATGTTTTGGGAATCGCATCTTTCACACTGAATAAGTTCTTGATCTTGTAGGGAGCAAAGACCAACTTGATGTCAAGCGTCATTGTACTTCATTGTATTTTACATCATTGTTCATCATTGTATTTTAGATTGTAGACCATTCGCTCTCCCTCCTTCTGCTCAGGGATAGTCAAGCAAGAAGAACATCCAAATTCTTGCTTGACTTTCTTCAAGTGGAAGCAGGCCCGACTGCTCATAGTCAATCTAGGGTGTCGCATTTGAAGGATTACTGCATATAAAACTACATCAATTGGCACATGCATTACTGTCAAATGCTAGAATGAAGCTAAGGAATTGGCTTAATTAGATAACTGGGCTCATTAGGTTGTCAAGATTTCATGGTACAGTGGAGCCCTGATATAACGAAGTCCCCAGTATAACGAACCATATTCTTCAGCCCAGTAGTTAAGTAAAATGTATGGAAAAGCATTTGCTAGATTAGTTCTACTAGTGGCAATTATCATAATGATTTAAGTTAAAGAATACTCCTTTTCGTATATTCTGTTGTGCTTCAAACACCTGAGTGAGATTAAAGTGCTCATGACCAGTCCAAATGGGCAATCTGGCTTGTTCATTCTATAGAATCTATAGCCTGATTTTCAGACATTCCAAGGACCATCCATCTGAGTATCAAACTTCTCTATCACATTGGACAACCTAATTTAACCTTTATGAAATGTGTTTTATCATCATGTGATCTCTACATCTAACAGGTGCAGTTTATATTTCAACTGAAGATGTTTTCCCCAGCAAAAGACTCCATCAGCTCACACAGTATTTTGTCAAAAATCACACCTCTCACTCAGCTGCCAAGCTCAACTTTGGTGACAATATATTCATTGAACATGCAGCAGATGTGGTCAGTTAGAAGACAACTTTTTGCATCCAATTTATACCTTTGAGCCTAATAGAGCCCCATTGATGGCAAGCATTTTCTCCTTACAATAATTATCACTACCTAGTTGATCAAACTTACATAGTCATGAGAATATTTAATTTAGTAAAGGATCACCAAAAATATACAATATCTTGATGTTTAACCAAATTCTCCCAACTAGCACCATTAGAAATATACTGAGGACACTGAGGAGAATATGCATGTTGATATTGGGGCTTTAAGGTTTTATGGCTGCTTTCAGCCTTTTCAAAATGTTTTGTAGTGGTATGCAGTGAGTACCTAGGGTCTCCCAATATATAATACCTGCTCACCATCTAGCCCAAAATTTCAGAATTGAAATTCCTGTTGGTATGTAAATGGTATGGTCATTTTTCAGAAATTCCTTTAAAATTTCTGGACTAGCTTCTGAGGCTATGTTTACAGGGGACCGGTCCGGAACGGATCCGGTTTGATTTTCGGACCGGATAGGCCTTCTGTTTACACGGGACCATTCTGGAACTGGTCGGAATGGATCCAAAACTGGACCTGCTGTTTTGCAGGTCCAGTATCGGATCCGATCCGGACCGGTTCCAGAAAGGTCCCGTGTAAACACCTGGACCGGTTCCAAACAGTTCCGTGTAAACAGAAGCCGATCCGGTCCGGTTCAGTTCGGAACAGTTCCGGACTGGTCCCGTGTAAACGTAGCCTGAGTTGTTTGTCTTTATCAGTTGGAATGAACCCAGTGAAAGTTACATTTATTTATGCATCAGTAAGCAGTAACATCCTCCTCCCAGGGTGATGCCCGGGCATTAGGATTTTTTGAAAACAAACCAGTAGATGGTTCTACCAGTAGATGGTACTAAGATGTTCAAATGCCCCATGGTACAGCTAAAAAAATAAGTTGATTTCTTAGTTTTTGGGCTTTAACCTTCATTTTAATCAAAGCTAAATCAGGCCAAACTAAGTCTCAATAAGTCATATTTCTCCGTATTTTGACAAAGTTAATCCCAAATTTATTATCCTTGCCCAATGAACAGGAAGTGAAAGTGCTGTGACGTGAAAATTACAAGACTGTCAAATGCCCCGGGGTTGCCCACTCCCCAGGGCGGACAATGAAGGAAAATACCCCACTAATGCCCGGGAGGGGATGGGCACTGCTGGAATTGACATTAGATTACTATCTGATCTTTTTTCTCAGTTCCAGTCTTTGGCCAAAGAAAATAAAGTAGCGGGAATTGCATGACACTGGCCAACTAACATGTTGGTCAAACTAAAATGTGGGAAATGACATTGGGTAAATAGGGACAAATGGTAATAATTATAAAGACGCATTCCATCCAGTTGGTCATGCAAAATGGTAATTTAATTTGTTGCCATTTTGTATTCGGCCTACCCAACTAGATTTTTGAGGTACATGTCTATGATTAGCATCTCTGGTAGTGTCCACTGTGGAGTAAGTGGCAAAAATTAATTAGTGGCAAAACCAGAAAACAAAATTAAAGTATTGATGTGCTTAATAGTTTATCTTGTAATGGGTACCCAAGGAAAGAGTTTTGTTTACATCTTCAAATATTCTAACTTGTATTTATTTATTTGAACCTACTTTTCAGGATGACTTGAAGAACATCATATACCATCGCTTGCCTGTGCTGCTCAACAGAGGACCCATCAAGCTTGTGATTATCGACTCCATTGCTGCTCTCTTTCGTGTGGAGTACTCTTTTGGAGAAACTTCCAAGCGAGCCAAGGTTCTCAGGTCATTTGGAGCACAGCTTCACAGGCTAAGCCACCAGTGTGGTATTCCTGTGGTGTGTGTAAACCAGGTTTGTCTGTGCTACATGTCTCAGTATGGTAGTCCCGTGGTGTGTATACATCAGGTTTGTCTCTCCTGCATGTTTCAGTATGGGATTCCGGTGGTGTGTGTAAACCAGGTTTGTCTCTCCTGTATGTCTCAGTATGGTATTCCTGTGGTGTGTGTAAACCAAGGTTTGTCTCTCCTATATGTTTCAGTATGGTATTCCTGTGGTGTGTGTACATCAGGTTTGTCTCTCCTGGATGTTTCAGTATCAATGGTAATCCTGTGGTTTGTGTAAACCAGGTTTGTCTCTCCTATATGTTTCAGTATGGTATTCCTGTGGTGGTTGTAAATCAGGTTTGTCTGTATGTGCTACATGTTTCAGTCTGGTACCCTGTACATGTATGTAGGAGTTTATTTTATAAAATGTATTCTTTCTGAGCATGCTTTAAAGGAATTCTTGTTTCTTTCATTTTCACCGTTCTAATTGACTAAACTAGTTTTACACCTCTTCAAGGGGAGGCTTAAAAAAGCTTAAAATTCATAATTTTGTTTTGTCTGTAGTTCATTGCAAATTTAATTATGAAGGAGCAATAATGTTCTCTTAATTTTACTTTCAGGTTTCTGATGTTATTCAAACTGCGAACAACAGGTTTGTCAATTGTACTGCAATGGAGACAGATTACTGTGTTTCAATCATACACATAAATCATGCTGACTCTGTAATAAATGCCCTTTTAAAAATTTATTTTGAGATAATTGCCCCTCTCCAATGAAGTCTCACATCTCAAAAATGTCCTTAATTGGGGCTGCAATAAATTTTCTTCAGACAAGATACTGTACATATCTCTTGATATGTATGCTGTGATATATGCGCATGCCCTGTCCAGTTTTTTACGAGATGAAAAAACAAATTGAACAGTCTGAGAACTCTCGCTTAACTGCTATAAAAGGCCTACAAAGAAAAGAAGGACCACTTGTTGTATCAGAGACATAACTTTAGACGTTTTGATTCCAATCATTATTTTTCTTATCAGAGGATCAACTGGAAGTCACAAGGCTGTGATTCCGGCCCTTGGAATGGCCTGGTCCAGTATGGTGACTGTGCGACTGATGTTATCCAGGACAGAGCAACTGATACAGTCACTCAATGACACATTAGATAACAAGGTAAGTGTTGTTAGTAGTTAATCCTATGCTCTTTCGGAGACCTCTATAATACAGGTCGACTCTTCATTACAGACAGTTCACTTATTAATATTTTAATTCCCGTGCTTATTAAGGATTTTGAGCAGGAGGGCAACTGTTTTTCACTGTCAAGCAAAATCGTTTTTAAACAAGAAAAGCCCCAGGGGCATTAGACCCTGCCGTTGTTCTCCCTCCCCTCAGGGTACAAAATTTATCACAGTCACGCAAGGTACGAGTCCAAGTGGTGCAGGGGAAGTTTGTGACAAATATTTGTTTAGCCAAGCAGGCTAGTGACTATCAAAAAATGGCGGGGTAATAAAATATAACTTCTTCACACTAAGCAGTTGGGCAAAATCATCTTCACAGCCGGTCAATTTACCCAGTGCCTGGCCCTGAAACCCCTTGAGAAACTAGCCAAAATTCACAGAACACTACCCTTGTAAGACACCTCTCTGTAATATAAACATTTCACTTGATCCTAGAGTCCAAAGCTCATATGAACTCTACCTCAGTAACATGGACACTCAACTCTTTCCCTTTGGTGGCCACGTTAAAGAAATACAACTGTATCTCCTTTCATGTTCATTAATAAATACAGTACAACCTTCAACATCAATATATGAAATTCATATATTTGAACTGCGGATAAAGATGGAATTATATGTAGATCATCGCAGTGAAGGTGTTTCAACCTAAGCAGTTGAAAAGAAGAAACCTGAAAAAATTCAGGCTTGAACGGGAATCAAAACCATGACCTCTACAGTAGAACCTTGGCAACTCGAACTCTGAAGGGAAATGAAAACAGTTCAAGTTAGCCGGGGGTTCAAGTTATCGGGTCGATTGAATATCCAATTTGCCATGTTAAAGGAGAAGGTCACTGCAGAAACAGTGTATTCTTTGAAACACTAAGTCGAGTTACTGACCGTGGTTTTGGGGTTTTAAATTGCATCCGATCCCACTGAAATTCCTCTCCAAAGAGGACCAAAATTAAACACTGCGCACTGCCATTTTGAATTGTCCGTGATGTCAAATTGTACCAGGAGACCAGCAGTCGGGTAACAAAAAAAACACGAGCCCACGTTACCTGACTGCTGGTCTCATACACCGTTTCTGGAGTGATCTCCTTTAAATAATTGGTAGTTTACTGCTTTTTCAGCACGTCAGTATACAGTACGGTGCAAATTAAACTTATCTCATCAGAAACTGTAACACGATTATGCATTCTTATGATAATACAGTGCTGTGAATGTAACTCAGTTACACTCAAGACTATAAGATCAGGAAATGACTGTCAAATAATTATGTGGTCTGTTCGTTGCACTAATTAAAATCAAATTGCTGCAGTGTTAATTTTAGCGTTAAAATCCGATTACACGACAAGAAGAGCTAATGGGATATTTCAATGGGCATCCGTGGTGAGTTGCAAGAACCAGAATTTGAGTCATCGGGGTAAATTTTGATCAAGGGAAACAAAATTTAGTTTGAGTTAGCGGGGAATTTGAGTTATGCGAGTTCGAGTTAACCAAGTAAAAATGACTGAAAAGTGGGGTGAATTCGAAGAGAAATGGGACTTAAATCGAGTTATCCAATGTATTATTAGCCTGATGTGATCTTGTTTTGCCTGTTGTATCATTTGATGAGTTTTTTCTAAATTTGTTTTTTTTTGTTAGAATACAAGCTCAGTAATCAAGAGATGTCTAAGGGTTGTCTTTGCACCTCATCTTCCAAGCTCCACTTGTTTGTTCTACATCAATGGGGAGGGTGTTCATGGGTATCAGGATAGGTGATGAGGCTTTGGCTGAGCGGGAGTGTCTCTTCTGCACTCAGTTGATTTAGTAACACAATAGGTAGACACTTTATGACATGCTATACCATGTAAGAAAGGCTAGCCCTTTGTTGGGGTTAGGCAGCTTGTGTACTCAAAAAGTAAGGGATACCGGCAACTGACATTGTAGTTCCAGAAAATATCTACACCCCCACTGTGGATGGTTTTTGGTTTGAACCCCACCATCCCTTACGAAAATCTGGTTTAGCTTCATACTTTCGATGAAAAAAATTGGCTTTTGAAGTCCTCCACCCCTCAGAATTTCCAATGACCATCTGTGGGGAGGGTATGGATATTGTCTGAAAGCTCACATTGGTGGTGTATTGAAATAATTCCTGCTTAGAAAGCCATTGACCTAGGTTCGGTTGTCTTAACAATCCCAAGTTTCAACTGGTAAAAATAACTTTATTCACCATCACATTTGCTCCATGGGAGCTATTCTCTGCAAAATTATAATGAAAAAACAAAATTATTTTCATTGATAACAGTTTCAACAATATTTTAACAAGCAGGCAAAAAGATTTCTTGACATAAAATTGCTGTAGCAAAAAAATAATATTCAAGTTTGTACTTACTTATGCATAAAACAATTTTTTTATGAAATGTTGTAAATTATTGAAGTTAGGAGAAGAGAAACAACAACAAAAGAAAATTTGTATTAACAGTTGTACTACATCATTTTCAAAGTTAACTTAAGAAAGGAGAGTGCATTTACTTTAGAATAAGTTAGAAAATATTGTACTGATCAATAGATCATTTTGATCTGTAAATAGTAAGAGAAAGGTTCACAAAGCGGTCCTCATGATGATGTCAATAAAACATGACTGTTTTGGATGCGACTTTGTTTTTATCAGAGTGATTTCACAAAACCCATGAAACAGTGTCAGACTCTACAGTTGCTAAAAAAAACAACAACAACAACAAACAAACAAAAAAAAACAATGGAAACATTGAAAGTAACACCATAACTAATAGTGTTTAGTTCATGGGTTTTATGAATTACCTCTCGCTACATTGAGGTTAATTTATTACCACATAATTAAACTTACGTTGCATCTATTTGAAGTTGAAACACATTTTCATTCACATTCCAGATAGTGTTGTTAAAGTGCCTTGGTTTATAACAGACGTTTTTGTGATCAGATTCAACAGTTTATTGTCGAGAAGTACCGTATCTGTATTAAAAGGGAGAAATAGTACAGGAATGAAATTCTGCAGAGAGTACAGTACCGCTCAGACATAAGTGTACCATCCAACAAATTTTAACAGAAGGTTGCCTCACTCAAACAAACTCAACGTACTATAACGTGTTTGCATTTGCTTTGAATTCAAAGCCAACATGTTTTGGTTTGCTCATTAGAATGTCCCACGTAAATATCATTTTGCATAAGAAAAGCTTTACACAATGCAGGTTTTTCACACGTCCATGTAGTGATTTCCATGGAAACCTTGTGTTTTATACTTATCAATGCTGTAAACATAGCCTCCCGATTTGAATTATCCATAATTATTAAGCAATGTTAAAATTAAGCAATGTTTGATCAAGAACATTCTTTCAACAAGCAGAGCACTTTAACTGTTGCCCGAAGAAATTGTGTTTTGGATTGCTTATTTCTGAGTGGTATTGTTACCCTCTGCCTTGTTGCATTAAAGAGATGTTCATTATATTTACAAGCAATTAGACTGTGTTGCCTTAAGCAAAAACAACTTTCACTGCTTGTGTAATATTGTACACATGTACAATTTGTACATCATTAAAAACAAAAATATTAAAACTGACTGTTGACAAAATTTATCATGATTCACGTCCAACTTTCTGTAGCATCAGGCATCCATGCTATGAATCGCAGCACACTCACCAATCTTGACAGAACTGTCATTTCACTGTGTTGTCCTGTCCCTTACAAGCATAGCTGTATGCTGTCCTCCGGCCGACACTCCTAACACCTCATGCAAATCAGACTGCAAATTCTTTCCTTGCACTTTAGTGGGTAAGAACTCATCCTCGTCCTCTCCAGTTCCCAGCTGTAAACAACTTCCAAAACCCCAAGAGTACAGATCACCCTTGCTTGAGACTGCAAAGCTCACAGCTTCACCACAAGCAACCTCGTGAATGTGGCTGCTATCCAGTGCGGTGACCTGTACCGGGATCGATGTCTCCTTCGCATCATCACCTATGCCAAGCCTTCCATACTCTGCTCTTCCCATTGCATACACTTTACCAGATGCATCAAGGACAATTGTATGGTGCTGGCCGCTAGCTATCCTAATGCATTTGTCACTTAAAGATGCCAGTGATTCAACTTTGACGGGAGCATATAACGTCTCCACATCTCCGGTTCCTAGTTGGCCATAGTTGTTCAACCCCCAAGCATAAACTGAGTCATCTTGAGCAACTGCGAATGTTGAATAGCTACCACAGAAAACATCTTTAAATTTAAGTCCCTTCTTCCTGTCCCTGACTTGTTTGGGGTTCAGAATGTACTGCAAACCCCTGCGTCCTCCTCGACTGGTAAAACAACCCATTATTCTTCCTAACTGACCTTGCTCTGCACATCCCCAGGTGAAGATGTTTCCGTTCTTTGTCAGTGCAACAGTGTGGTCGTTTCCAGAAGCTATCTTGGTGACTGGGTCATTTTGTAGAGCCAGAATAACAACTGGCTTGTGTTTAATACCATCTGCTTGAAGGCCAACCTGTCCACTTGCATCCTAAGTAAAGAAAAACCATTGTTATGAAGTATAAATGTATGTACTTACGCTAAAACCTTTCCTTGTTCAATGGCTTCTGAAAACTAAAATGATTACTGTTTGTCTCAAATTTTGTTGAACTACAATGACAACAAATATATAGTAAAGTTAAACAGCTAAACTGTGACACTGGTCGTTAACATCATTCCCAAAATTCACGCTATACATGTTCCAGTTCATAAAAAATGAATTCCAATACAGCAAAAACAAAGAAAATTAGAAGTAAAAACAATAGGATTGAAGGGCTCCTGACATGAATGTCAGAATGTGATTGGCATTTGGGATTAAAAGCCTGGCATTTTCACACCAAAACTAAGTTTCTTGTTAAAATGTTACCAGGTTATGGTTGATGGAACTGCAAGACATTCCATTAGTGACCCAAAGTCCAATGTTTTGAAATGTACATTTGGCCTGAAAAGTATATCTCGTATGTCACTTATGGGGTTGTAAAATGTAATATTATTTATGGAGTGTTTTATCAGGATTTTCAATGCTGGGAAGAAAGTTTTATATCTTGATGTAAAACATTGATCATGGATATTTTGATGAAACATTTAAGAGTGTACAATCACTACACACACATAAAGAGAAAACACAGATACAAATTGCCAAAGTCTATGGTAACAAGACCTGGAATTCTAAACCCTGTCACTGAATTGTTAATTACTGTCATTAACGATGTCATCAAGTTTTATTACCCTGTATGTGCCCCATCCAAACACAGTTCCTTTGTCTGATAAAGCCATTGTATGACTGTCTCCTGCAGATACCATGACTACATTAACACTTTCCATGTCTTCCACCAGACCAGCAGTAAACTCTTCACCGTCGCTACTTGACGTTGGACGACCCAGCCCACCTTCATCATTACAACCCCATGTGTACACCTGTGTAACAAAATACGACAGTTTCGATTCTGAGAGAAACAAATCATTTTGGAGCACCACTCAAGATTGTATTGACACAATGGCTGAGTAATACCCACACGTCTGCCCTACCAATCCCCACCAAGTTTTGTGTAACACCATCTAACACCATAAACCCCCAAAGGTGATCAGCATCAAATTTCTCCTCATGATGTCAGTGCCTTATAACACACACAAGTCATGAGAATTAAGGAATTGATTAATGAAGATGAATTACAAGTTTTGATGTTTAAACAAGTTCTCCCACCTAGTCCTCAACAAAATGTATAGAGGCCAGTAAGGAGAATTTGCATAATGATGCTGGGGCTTAAAGGGTTAACATGTGACTTTTGTAGGTGAAGTTAAATGAAATGTAGCCAAATTAACCACCAACAAAGAGCATGTGGTCTTTAAGTGTTGGCAGTCAGCTGTTGTTAAGTTGCTGCCAGGCTCAGTATGTGTACTTTTACTGCAAATAGCATGCTGTGAACTGCTCATATCAATGAAGTATTTATTTGGCGTTCTGCAGGTTTCTTCTACCCCATCCCTCCCTCCCTTTCATTGCCTAATTTACATATCTCCACTGACTGAGTAAGTGTGATGGGTGCCAGGGCATACATGTGGGGCTCATGGCTGGGTTGCGGGGATTTGCCAGCAATGGATTAATAGTCCATCTGGGGCTGGATGACCACAGTGAAGGCTCCTGGATAACCCAGCCAACCTCCATTATGGTATGTGAGTGGGTGGTGAACCTTTCTTTAGGCGTTGCTTTACAGTTTTGCAGGAAAATAATTCTTAGAGTTTGCATCTTTCTAGTATTTCTCACAAAATGCAATTTTTGATTTTCACAACTTAAGTGCTGAAGACAAGTAATATTTTAAAATTTTGCTGTGTTGTGTTTTTTTTGGTGCCGTTTTTTTATATTTGTGGCAAGAACATGAGACTGGGGGATTTTGTGCTGGGAAGGGGGAGGTGCTACGAGCAGGTGTTAGCAATTTTAGGTAACCAGGATGGTGGTATGCAACCACAACCTGCCACTGTTATGTACATGTTAGGTGCCTTTTATTTGTAGATGATGCCAATGAAATACATCTATCAAAATGTATAATGCGTATGCAGAGCCACAGATGCGAGGAGTGTGCTACAAGCAGGTATCAACGAACTCATGCAACCATGACGGCAATGGCAAGGAGAACATCTTCAAAAAATGTTTTGTCATTTTAATCTAATTGTAGTTTTGCCAAATTATGCAATTTGCCAAAATACAAGAGTGGTTATTAATTTCTGATGAGGAGTTTTCTAAATGTCTCAGGGTTAAATTTGTCAAGTTCAACTTTTGCTTGATTCCAGTTTGTGTGATAAGTGCAAGCATAAGTACGAGCTCACAGGAAAATTTGAGTGAGAACACAATTATTCAGATTTGCCACACAAAGAAGTACAGGAGTAGTAGAAGGCTGGATCAAGACACCTTGTGCTCTTTGTCCTTCTACTTATCTCAACTTTGTGCTCACTCCTCCATTCTACTAAAGGTGACCAGATTGCCTGTACTGTGCTGTTTTAGCATTAGAATTCTCAGGTGTTATTCAATGGTCTCAAGCACTACATG
This sequence comes from Siderastrea radians, assembly GCA_964017195.1. Classification (NCBI taxonomy): domain Eukaryota; kingdom Metazoa; phylum Cnidaria; class Anthozoa; order Scleractinia; family Rhizangiidae; genus Siderastrea; species Siderastrea radians. The sequence continues at coordinate 6,767,433 of OZ024892.1, read as the reverse complement.
TATTACACAAAACAATAGGATTTAGAAGAGTCAAGACCAATCTTTAACAACCCAGTTCCATATTTTACAAAAGAAAAAATTAACGTCTTTTTTTCCTCTTGAAAATCGGAATGTCCCAATTTTTTAACAGGTTTTGAGACTCAAAAATCCAAACAATTCCGATTAAATTGAGACAGTTGGCAGGTATGCAATATTAAAAAAAATCCTTTGGTTACCTTTCCATCATTAGTGAGTGCCACGGTATGCATTCCACCACATTCCACTTGGACAATCTTTAGTCCATCAAGTCCCTTCACCAGGGCTGGCTTCTTTCTTTCTAAGATATCTTCACCAAGTCCCAGCTGGCCAACGTCTCCCTGACCAAGTGCAAGAACTCGTCCAGAGTCTCTGTCATCAGAAATAGCTGGTTCCCCTTCAAATCAAGGAAAAATGCATTTTGTTGTGAAATAAGAGATATCACAAGCATACACCAGGGTTTTCAATAACTTTTAAAACAGTTTGATGCTAGGTGAGGTTGCCAAGCAACCGACTTTTCTGTGAATTAAGGTCACTGTTCCGATTGCCACTAGCAAATTTGTCTATTTGAAGTTAGTTCATGTGACTCTGAACCTTGTAAAGAGAATTTTATAGCTAGACTGTGTCCATAGTCTAAGCCAATGGCTAAAGTTGTACCATGCAATTACTAGACCTTACATCATAATAAAGAGGACATGAATAGAGCATTTATTGAATTAAATGTGGCTAAATATTTACGTAGTTAAATTCATTTAGGCAAAGTTAAACTTGAGCAGAGCTGGCCAGCAGTCTCCGCCATTGCAGCACGTGGCCCACGGGGCGGCCCTCGGGGCTTTGCAGGGCCTCTTTTGTTTTCGTGGTTAGTGTTGATTTCGCATTCTTGCATTGCTTGCTTTGCAAATTGTTGCTTGCTGATCGTCCTTGGATCAACTGTGATTCCTGCAGATTCTCGCTCCCTCCCCACCCTCCCTGTGGAGTAGCAGGCAGTATCGTAGGAATTTTTTTTGTGTCAGGTAGGTATTACCACAGGTAATACCTCCCCCTTAAAATGTTTAAAAACAAAGTCAAGCTAAACATCTTACAGTCTTACTGCTCATGAGTTTTCAACTGGTAGTTGTTTATTTATTTTATTTATTTATTTTTATTTATTTTCTTTATTTCTTTTTTTTTGTCTTTTTTTAATTGACTAATTAATTGCTTTCACCAAGCTTTAGTGCCAACCTACCTCTGTACTTAAACATCACTTAGTTTTACTCAGCTCGATTAGCTTTATAGTTATCCTGAGTACACATTACCTATTTTTGTATTAATATATTATATTGTAAAGTTTAACTTTTTTTCCTTTTTCTATTTGGTAATAAAGCTTGTTGTTGTTGTTGTAAGTATCTCCACTGAGTTTACTCAGTGTGACGGTGTCAGTTAGTGGCTGCTCTTGGGGTGGTTCCTGCTTCCAGGGTTGCCATGGATACCTCTTCTCTGCTCCTTGCAGCTGGCCCCCCACTAACCTTTAAGGCACCAGCTCCCAAGCTCATCATTTGCGATGAGTTTAACCAAAGTAAAGAGGCAAACTAACTAGTAAACTAGAGAAGGTTGCCACATACAACAATAAAACCAAATATAAAAAGCACCAACAAAGAAAACAATGGTACATTTATAGGCCTAAAGTAGAGTACAAATAGATACCCCTCAGGGTCAAGAGCATCATGTTCCATTAGCTGCATTTTACAATGTTTTGTTACAAGTATTGTAAGACTTTCTTTATAAGCTCTCTCTATATACTGACATGTGCATAGTGAGGTACGTATAATCGACCCACGCTATCTTAAATCCAAACAGTATCTCAAAACTACTCTTATCTTGGGTAGATACTGTTTCCCTTGGAAAATGTGGCACAGTGTTTAACCACCCAGTCACTGTCTTGAACTCCTGCTTTCTTGAAAAAGTTTTTGTTTCCCTTGCGAGTTTAACCCTTTCACTCCCAAGAATGCCTAAAATCGAAGTTCAAGCTGAATCCCAAATTTTAATTTGTAAAATACGTACATAGATATAAATAGTACCATGTGAAAGTACTGTTGACGAGGAGTCATTTGAAGTTCACGCTGTAGGATTTCATCCACATACTCAAAAGTTAGAATCAGCTTTTAAAGGATGGTGCCTCCTTTTGTTACTGCGCGTGCATTCTGTGGATAGTGGATATGTTTTTCGCGTGCTCTGATTGGATACTCACACTCAGGATAGTATGTGCTATTCACCTACTAGCATTTTTGGTGGGTTTCACATTCAATTTATCCGTCAATTTGCAGAATAAAGGAACTATTTAGTGCTGGCTATCCTCAGTGTCGGTGAAGAGTGGTAGTCATTTACCTCGTCACTTTGTGCCCTCAGCAAATATCCATCACTGTTCACCTCCACTTCGGTGAATAATTGTTAAAGGGGCACAGTCACGCTATTCTAGTTAACTTTAAAAATCAAAAATATGTCCTCACATCAACGAACACCCACAAATAATGGTCTAGTCTTGTTACCAAAGACTATATTACTTCAATAAAACTATTTTCTGTCGTTTGTTGCTACGGACGGCTCGGATGGAAATGGATTGCAATAATTTGCGTGTTGACATTAAATCAATATTAAATGGTCATGATTTGTTTTCTCTTACTGAAATTACGTTAATATATCCCTTTAAATGTTCAAACACAATGTCGGGCATGGATAAAGTTAGCTACCGATAATTTTAGCACTGTTTTTTACCAGAAATCGGCGAAATCCTCGTGACTATGCCCCTTTAATTATTTCATTTAAAATTTTCTGAACTTCAGTAATAATGCTAATTTTTGCCACATTGTCGGACAAGACTCTTGCTTTACACCAAAAATTTTTGAAGTCTGCGGTTCTTGACATGGCATTCAACTTCCTTATAAGGCAAAAAGCAGAACTACTAGCACGTACCCAGTGTGTGGTGAACCAATGAGGAAATGCAAAATTTAACCCTTTCTCTCCCTGAATAGTAGTGGAGCCAATAAGCTGATTCTAACTTTTAAGTCTGTGGATGAAATCCTATGGTGTGACCATAGGATTTCTATGGTGTAAATGAATCCTGTTCAGCAGTATGTTCACGTGGTACTTTTTATATTCAAGTATTTTACAAAACGAAATTTGGGATTCGTCTTGTATTTTGATTTTAGGCACTCTTGAGAGTGAAAGGGTTAATTACTGGGGCTGAGATCCACCCCATATAAAGTATGGTTTTTGGGCTGATATGACATGTACATGTGGGTGTCCATTTATAGCTACATTGATTATATATGCAAATCTAGAATAATATTGATCATGACTAGTTTGGTAAAACTGGACACCCATGCTGCTTGCCCATCGCATCGATGAAGCACATCCAAATGGGTTCTTTAAATTTTCAGTGCTTCTCCACTGCTTGATAAAACTAACAACAAAATATATTCAACACGGATGTTTCAAGTAAAATCTTCATCCACACTTTGTAATTTTGTAATACACTCCGATAATCAATTCCGCGTTCCAATCAGACAGCAGCTCATCAGAACGATTTATCATTCATTCATAAACTGAACTTAAGATAAGCTTACGCTTTGGACAAACTTTCAATGCCTGTCCAAACTTTCAATGCCTGTCCACGAAGACAACACAATTTTCCATCAAGGAATTAGCGGCACGAGTCTGATGTGGAGAATATTCGCCGCTACTTCAATCAAAGTGAAAGTTTCTCATCATCACTCGTACCTCGCTTTTCTTTCTTCTTGCCAACCGCTTCCTTCGTCGGCTCGTCCGCTTTTCTTTTGCTTGGCTGACGTTTTCTGGCTGGCATTCTTTATTCTAAAATGATTTGTCCCCAAAACAGTGGTTTTAGTGAGCAGAAAAAAGAGAAAATCTCGGAGTGTTCTCTTTACTGCTTACCCTCGTGCAATGTCGGATTATGCGCGCGCATTGATGGCGGGAGATTTGAATAACAGTCCCATGGGACCTTCCAAATTTTATTCATCAACCTCCGGGCTGTTTATCAACATTAATTAATTTTTTTCGTTTTAATATTTTTCCCTGTTTGATGCTTTGTCTTCGATCGATTAAGCATTTCACAAGATTTTTTTTGCTCCATTAAAAAATTGTTTTTTTTTTCAGTCGAAAAAACATAACAAAAAACTTTTGTTGTCAAAAGGTCCAAAATAAAAAAAAAATAAAAAAAAAACCGGAATGATTCTTAATTCTTTTTCTGAAAAAGCTAGAAATTTAGTTCATAGCTTTGGGAATTTTTCTAAAAATGGATTCTAGGTTACAATATTGTTGGGTAGCTGGATTTTTTTTACCAAGTTGCAGACAGTAGTTAACGTCTGTCAAATATGTTATAAGCCCAACCCAGAATAGCTCAGAAACTCTGGTAAATAACCATCTCCAAGCTGACTCCATTCTGAAGTGGTTCTTTAGAAGCATCTCACCTCATTCCTCTTCCTTAGGAGAAAAAAATATCTCTCAAACAAAAGCCAATCCCCCACCCCCCGAAATCCCCACAAAGTCCGAGGGATTGAACTCCGCCCCAGTCCCCATTGATAAATATTTTGATAATACGACACATGCGCAGATCAGCTGCCATCTGGAGGTTGGAATGAACATGGCTGCCGCGTCATGAATGGACCTCAAGAGATTATAGGCGATACTTTCTCCAATTTCATCTCGATGTGTGGGACACAAATATGTTCCATAACAGGAGAGCCCATACAGACATCAAGAAGACTACGCAAAAATTCTTAGATCCCAAAAGGGAGAGCCATGCGAGGCTACGGGCGCTGCGAGCTCTGCTAGGTAAGTGCTACCTTGCACCCTGCAAATTCTTGAAATGTGAAGATATTCTTGCGATTTGTCTAGCTGCTTGCACCGAGCCATTTCATGTTTAGCGTTTGCACCTTGCCCTTCAGATGTCTTCGACGCCTCCGACTCCAAGATATTTTTCAACAGTCATTATTCCGAGATATTCTACGTATTTCACGATGTGTTCTCCATCGTGGAAGCAAATCTCAAAACGAGAGGTCAGTGTTTTTCAAATAGTTACACTTTGTAGTAGTGGCCATTAATTGCATGGATATTGCACCTAGTACTACCAAGCACTGCAAATTCTCTATTATTCAGCTTCTCTGAGGAAATGGTTGCCTGTATAATTTCGAAGTTATGACATAAAACTTTTGCAGATCCCTAAAATTGAAATTGTATGACCAATATATCGGAGATAGTACCTGTTTTTATCGATGTGCTTATTTTATTTTATTTTATTTTTGTCAGGCCATAGATCGCAAAGGGAAGACCTCGATTCAGTTCTTTTCTTGTTAGAGGTGAGAAAAATATTTTTAACTAAGTTCAAATCTTTGCTTAATTTCACAGGCGCATCACTTGAAAGACAGTGCTAATTGCTATTTATAGTGGTGTTCAAGTTTACGTTATACACGCAAACGGAAGTTTTTTCTTTGCAACTTGATAAAAGGTCATATTTACACAGGTGTATTCGTTGTCATAAAAATAATGAATTGTTTTTTTTTTCAACTGTAAAACAGAAAATATTGCTGCTTCTTCCTGACCTGATTCACAGAAGATGGCAATTCAACAGCATAGGTAATCTGTCTTTTGTATGACACCTCATTATAATAAATTTAAATTAGCAAGTCTGCAAGATGTTTTAATCACAATAGTTCCCTCACATTCCCAAATGCAATTCTGAAATGAGATGCAAATATTTTTTATTTGTCGGAAAACAAAATAGGTATAAATTTTTAAATTCTGAAATTAAACTTGCCATGGAAACAAAATGTTTTCAAGCCCTTTCTATAAATATGACATTACAGACGATAATGCCCTTTAGCTTGAAATTTTGTTTATTCAGGGTTGTTTCATTAAAACAAAAAAGTAAAATCTAGCTATACAGCTTGTTTTATCAAAAGAGGAAGGGAAGATCTGAACTGGGTTTACTGGTTCAACAGAAATCCCCTGCCCAAAACATACCAAGCAGGGCTGTAAGTAAGGACTACAAGGTATAAAAGCTATTGTGACTGAATGTGCTTAACGAGACCTTTATCTTATGTATAGCTGCAATTGCTCTAGGTTCAATTTACTCAAAAACAACAATTTTGTTAAGGATGTGTTGTTCAATGCAACTTGACTCAAAACTTAAAAACTACCCTGCCATGTTGCTTAATCATGTTCTACCAATAGTCCAACTACAGGGGTGCACAAAAGACTCCCTTGTACCAGTGTACCCCTGCCAAAAAGTTTCAGAGTAATCTAGAAGGGAGAAACTATGGCCTGCTTTCCTTTACATATGTTGCAGCTTTACTCCAGGACCACGACTTTTCTTTGATGACATGTATAGCTGCTGTCGGTTCTCTCTTTTGATCTTGTAAATTACTATGTAATATATTTTTTTCAGTCTTCCATTCTCCCACTTCCCACCGTCTCATAAATTCCTTTTTTTTCACTTCCAGTCCCCTATTCCCCCATTTCTTGCTCCTGGTGCCCACCCCTGCCAACCTCCTCCTCTTACCTTCCCCTCCCCCACTTCCCCCTCCTCCTAACCATACCTGCTGCCATTGCCCATCCCACTTAAAAGGTTTGTTAATTTATGGAATGGGCTAGGAATTTTACCTGGTCATTACAATTTTGAGCCCCAGCTACTTTGATAGAAAATCAAAGCATTGCTACTGGTCGATGCAGATTGTTTTTAGTTTGAGCTACTATTTCCCCAGCCTCCTTGTTAAGGGAAACTTGATTAGAGTCAAAGTGGTGTCTAACTCATGTTGTTCAGCTTGACTGACTCTAGATTCTTTCAAGCAGTAAATTGAGGCACCTACATCATTCTGGAGCTAGTAGCCTTCATTTTTAACAGAAGTGATGTTAAGAATGGACCGAGGCTCCATACAGTCTCTGAACTTCCAAATATATCATGTGGAGTTGAAACTCTGCTAACAGACTGACACCTCTCCTGAGCTTTGAGTTAGTCGTAGTCCAAGCGACATACATTGACTATAGTTGTGGAAGAATAACTTTCTCCCTTAAATGATGACAGAGAACACCTTAGGGAGAGAGAGACTACATGTACACTGTGAATATTGACAACATCTGAATAAGCCAAGGAAAATGACTAGTCTGAGGAGAAGGATTATAGAGGCAATGGAGGTTTTGTCATGTGGCTTTGACAACTGATTACTCTCAGTCACATGACAGCTGTCAGTGAGTCATATTGTTTTAACATTAGTTAAAGGCCCAAGGATGTTGCCAAGAGCCTTTGTATAGCTAAATTTTTCATCCTGAAATGGCACCTGATGACGAATGAATTATATAAATTATATTTTTTTAACATTAATATCTACACAGGTCGTATCATGAGAAAGCTTCTGCATCATGGAAATGCACTGAAGGTAAGCTGTCAATTCTTTTAAAATCCCTGACTGAAATCTTGAGGGCTTACTAGAAGAAGGATTTTTATCTTCTAAAGGAAGACGGGGGACAGGGGGAGGGGGAGGGGAGGGAAAAGGGGAGGGGAGGGGGTTATAGCTTTAGGTAGGAGGAAATACGGGCTTCAAGTTTGGTTGTCAGAAATAGAGATATATTTCAACACCAGAGCTGGTGTAACTTAGTGTAATAATAAATAATTAATAAATACTTTATTAAATTCTCCCTATGGGCTTTTCAGAATTTAATTACATACATCAGTATATAAAAATGTAAATGTAAAATGTAAATATATATATAAAACAGCTGAAAAAGGAGTACTTGTCCTTCTTAAAATGTTCCTTTAAAGTGCCATTGGGACCAGAATTTTGGTATTCCATATTTTTGCATTTTCAAAAATAGTCTGTGGTTGTTAGTCACCATGCCAAAATTCAACTCATTACGATGACTGGAAGTCGCTTTTTTCGGACGGTTTTTGTCGAGATTTTACGGCCGCCATTACTGGCCCTTGTTCTGGAAGCTGGCTTGCGAATTAGCGGAAGTGACGTTAGAGGCTCACCGCAGTCCTAATACCTTCATACGTTTACTTGCCGCGAGAAATTTAACTGTCGTGGAGGGAAGATTTCCTGCCAACTGTTTGCTGTACGGCCTTGAAATTTTCGTTGCTGCAGCAGTTATAAAGGGTATTACTTGTGTTGTACAATGCTACAACAATAAATCCAACCAACCGAGCTGGTATTTCGCTTCATCAAAGCCTTGCGAGCGGACCCGCAATGGAAAAATGAATAATTTTTGTAATCACACACAGTGCAAATTTCATCCCGAGAGGTATTTTTGTCGGCTGTTCTGATCACTTCACGGACGAGTGTTTCCAGAGGGCTGTTCATGTCGAAGGATCCCAGAGGTCGATTATTCCATTGTCCATTTCAAGTATATGGAAAAAAAGATCCGGAAAAAACGAGACGAAAGGTACCTAATCTTAACGCAGTTGAAGTGATAGTTTGTTTCTTTTTCAACACATCCACCATTGAGCAAAACTTATTTTTCTGGTGGAAAACCCTTTCAGTTCTGCCGTCTGCTAGCGCGAAGATCTTATAGATAAAATGCATCCTGGGCGAATGCATGCAGGACCGCCACGATTAAGCCACTAGTTTGTATTGCTTTGCTTTTTTTTTTTTAATTCCGTGTGTGTTAATTTCAAAGCAGTAATCGCTTAGAAGCATGGTCATTTATTTCATAGCGTACCTTCCTTAATGTGGATAAACTTTTCTCCTTATTCCCTGTCGGTGAAGAGTCGATTGACATTATTATTCGAAATATATACTTAAAGGCTTCAACAGCTCGGATTGTCTTGCGTGGAAATTTAAGCTTAAGCTTAAGCTGGTTGGGAAAAAATATCACACGCCACTATTTGTCTAAGGGGTTTACAATGTTATTTCTTTTACCTGTCAGATCAATCTTAGTAAATGAACTACCAAGAAAAATGATTAGATACCAAGCTATTATTTTTACGCAATGAATAAAGCAAGTGAAAGCTTCGTTTCTTCGGCGGTTCGCATGTTGTTGTTGAGCAGCAGAAAATTTTCCTTGCGGCTTTGATTTGCACGACAAATATTTACATTCCGGTCACACAAGGCCTCCAGTTCTTAAAAAAAGGTCTTGGTTTATTTCGCTTTTTTCGGCTCAAGTTAAGAATTCTACAAAAACTGTTCAAAATATTTAGAAACCCAAGCACTTGTGTTTCTATGCAAGCGACCACTGTATTATGATTGACACGATAGGCTTCCATCAACTGACTGCCAGATGACTACAGCATTATGGCTCTTCAAGAATTTTTCCCATACTATGCTAAGAATGGCCAAAAATCTCAATGCTTCACAATATAAATATAAACAACGGCAGACAAAATATAGCTTCTTTTATTTCTCCAACGAAGCAAACAATAAAATCAATCCATGATGCTTGAGAATTCGCGGACATCAAATTCTAAAGTTTTTATAGGTGTTTTGTCTAAATTTCCAAAGCTTAAAACATCAGTTTTTCGAATAGCTGGACGGCGATTTATCCGTTGGACGAGAGTTATCCGCTCTTTGAGCAACTTGTGCCTGAACTGTAATCACTGTAAACATTATTTTGCGCATATTTTGAACTCCCGCCAGCATGGCGGGAAAAACAACTCTGAACAGTTTGTTTACAAGTTTGTCATAAGCTGAAATCTCCTGACATCAGTTCTTACATCGTACGGTAAGAAAAATTCTTCATTTGTCAAATGAAATGAATCCTCTGATGTTTCGGAAGCTAATGACTGTTTCGAATCGTAGAAATACTCTTCGGAGGTCTCGCAGTCGACGCTAGGCACCTTGAGTCAAAACACAAGGAAACACGACTGAGGTGAGCCTCTGACGTCACAAGCTATTAAATTGCGCAATCACCCAGGAACACGTTTTCAGTAATGGCGGACACATTTTACGCAACTTTGGAGCTAAAAAATATTAGGATGGACGGTTTCTTGTTCAATTTTCTGGGTAAATATAGACACAACGCGATATTCTGCGACAGAATTTGGCCGAAATAGAGCTACGAATTTTCTTCTCAGTGGCACTTTAAGGTTAGTTTGAAACTAGCCAAAGAATTGATACATCTAATACTTTCAGGTGGATTGTTCCACGGTGAAACTGCTCTCTACAGGAAACTGCGCTGGCATGTAGATGAGCAGTGCATTGGAATCTGCAGCATAAATAATTATTTCAGTTTGTTTCTAGTGTTGTGACTGTGTACTTCCGATCTTTTTATAAACTTCTGCTTAAGTAAGGTGGAGCCAAACCCTTTAGGCACTTAAAGATCACAGTTAGTAGCATCTCTTAAACTTAACATCTGATGCACTGGTAACCAGTCTAACTGTTCTAGAGCTGGCGTTATATGACCGTACTTCTTAATGTCTGTTATTATACGTGCTGCAAACTTTGACAAGTTCTGTAATTTAGCAAAGGTTTCTCAGTGTCTGTTCTTCTCTCTTAGTACAAAACCTTTTTTCTTCATGATCTTTATATTTTTGTTGTTTTCAATTCAAAGCTATTCAATTCTATTGTTGTCTGATTGTGGAATTGCTTATCAAACAATGATTGATAGGAAATTAAAGTGAACTCATACTTAGAACACTGTGTAACCCAACTGTAAACCATACAATAGCTCCCAGTGTAACACAATTTTTGACATGTTCTCTTTTCCTTATTTTAATCTTAGCTGCGACGAGAGGGTGCTCGCTTGTTCATGCTGTGGTTCCAAACACTGCAGGAAAACGCAGACGAGTTCTGTCAGCTCATCTATGCCTGCTTGATTCCTGGCTTTCCAAATCCAATTGACAGTGTTGAGTGGACTAGCAAGAGTAAGCTGTCAAAAGCTGGTGCTGAGGAAATTTTTCTGTCAATAAGTGAATCAGGCTACAGGGAGCAATTGTCTTCTTCTAGCAATGTGCATGTTCCTTCTGAAAGAGAGAGTGAAGGTTAGTTTGTATCCTCAAGCTCATTGTTTGGCAATGACATTTTTAGCAAATAGGCCCTTTGCATAACTGTGTCACGTGACCTCGTCAATCATAAAAAATGGTAATTGTATGAAATAGAAATCAGAAATGGAAAGAGCATGATGAAATTAGTAAGATTTTCAATTTTGAGGTTACTGACGTTAAAGTGCGACATTTTACGGTTATTTTAATGTTCAAAAAATTATGAAGACTTATAGAGAAAAAAGCTGGAAAATCTAAGGAAAAAGCTTTCATAACTTTCAAACTTTCAAATTGTCCTAAAATCTTGCACTTAAACGTTAGTGGCCTCAAAATTGGAAATCCTCCTAATATCATGATGCCCTTTCCATTTTAACCATCCATTTCGAGCCACGACCATTTATTATGATTGACAAGGTCACGTGACATGGTTATGCAAAGAGCCTATTACTGCTGTTGAGTACATGTACCTGTCAAAATGTAAGTTGAAAGTCTCTCTGAAATGAGTTCCTTGTCAACTAGTGCTAGTCTCACGTTGACTGCTGTGTCTTTCAGGAGTGACACTTGACTCAAAAGTCAAGCAATCAACTCAAGAAATGTGAAAAAGTTATCAATATTAAATGAGCTTGTTGCTTAACTTATACCTGGTGAAGCTAACATAAGACAAATGGACAATGCTTCAAAGCATTTGTGACCGTCATCCTTCAGCTCATATCTTGTCAGCCATTGCGCAAATAGAATGTAAACTTCGTAAATTTTATACAACTCTTTTGATATATTTGATATTTTGTGTATTTTATGTATATATATATTTTTTTTCTCGGAAATATTAGCTTTGTAGCTACTCTTAAATTCGAGAAAAAATAAAGTTTATGTATGGATGGATGGATGGAGGGAGGGACGGATGGACGGATGGACGGATGGATGGATGGATGGATGGATGGATGGATGTACAGTTAGGGCCGTAATTCCTCTTTTCCATATACAGTTTTAAATCATAATGAACCTGGCATTTGAGATTTTAGATTTCTTTGTGTCACGCATTTTTGCCTCATTCTGGATTATATATATTCCAGACTGGTGCTTTCAAGATGACATAGGACCAATCTTTCCTGTGAGTACCAGTGACAGGATGCCACCCCCAGAAGCTTTGACAAAGCTTTTCCTGGACAAAGTTTTGGATTGTATGAGCACTCAGGTATATAGTTATTGAATACAGCAAGGCTCCATCTGCAGTGTAGAGCTTTGTTTAATTTCTTTGTGTTACTGATGACTAACAAGGCATACTTAGTCACCCTGGCAAGTCCCCAATGTGTTGTTCCAGAAAAAATCCACACTACCCCCATGAAACCCTACCCCTCTGGAAATTCCAGTTTAGGCTGATACTTTCCTTTAAAAATTTTGGCCTTTGAGACCCCCTGGGGGTATGGACATTTTCTGGAACCACACAATAAAGTTTTTCAGCTGTTTCTTACAGTGGATTATTCACTGCCATGTGTAGACCCGCGTTTTTCAAGCATGATTCACTGGCTATGAATCGTCCATCATGACTCAAGCACCTCAACAAGATGGGGCTAGAAAATTGCAGATCTTCCGGCTCTTCATAATATTGTTAACTTTAAAACCTGAAAGTTAGTAATTTTTTGTTATACATCTTTACAGGTATGTGCAAATTTTCATCTTAATTATGTGACCATGGGCAAAATAATCATGTTTTGGCAACTGTCTTGACTTACCCATGATCACAAGGTAATTCAGGGTATTTCCACATGAAATTAGTTCACAGAAGAATGCTTACTTCCTGAGATATCAACAGTCCCAAAAACCGAAAATCTTCAATTCCCTTTATTACCTTGTGACTATGAGAGTGTCAAGATAGGCTAATCATACCTAGCGAATCATGTTTAAAATACCAGGGCCTACACATAGCAGTGAAATCAGTGGTAAGTCTTCTGTAACTTCCACAAACATTGTCTGAGAAATGAATGCAAAATTGCCACGTTGATGATGCAAATCATTGCTAGGGTCTGGTAGTGGCACTGTGAAATATTGTCTTTTTTGTTAGGTTATCAATTCCACCTACTCTCCTGATAACTAGCTGGTTATTAGGAGCTTGGATAGTACTGAGAACTTGATTTTGTTACTACTTACCTAAAAGTTGTGTTTTCCATGCAAAAGTCAAATCTCTGGCAGCTGTGAATGTGTGTACCTTGAGAAATGTATGCATGCAAGGAAATCCTGGTTGTTCAGTCTCAGCATAGTTTAATGGCCTGGAGTTCTGTAGACTTTCATAAATTGGGCCCCTGGTGTTACAACCAAGTTTACATTACAAGTGTTTACACCTAGCTTGTGACTTATAAATCATTCTGACTGATAATTAAAATGCATTTTCATTTCTTTTCCCTATAGCTTGTTCTGATTGAGTGGGCTGACAAGAAAACCAGAGAACATGCATTTTACTTTCTGTTTGAAAACTTCAAGAAGTTCTATCTGCCTCACATCTTTCAGGACTTCAGTCTGTCAAGGGCATTATATGATTCCTCTCCTGGTAAGCACTGTCAAGGCTGAGCGAGTATCAAACGCGACGTGAAGGGTGGCACTACATGGAAGTGCTGTGATGTGGTGGTTGTCCCTCTGGACTTACGATCGGACAAGAACTTCTGATTGTAAGATTGGAAGCTTGGTGGCCCGGGTGGTAGAGGGCGATCGGGAGGGGGGGGTACTCCCATATGTTAGCTATATGAGTATGTTCCGCTGTAAAGGGTGTGGTTTTTAACCGTTTAAGGTGGCTCCCTAGAGTTTCTACAAAAGTGACTATACGAACTGGCAAGACTTGCAGAAGAAGCCCTAGTTCTGTTGTCTTGCAATCTTTGTTCCTGAATTTTACCAGTAAGGTTACCAACATAATTACCCTTATTTTTCAGAATTTGCTTCTTAGGCATAGGCTGTTGTCATGGCAACAAAGCATCTAAAAAATGACAGATATTCCTATTAATTCGTCTTTTTTCTTAAATGTTTTGATTTTCCCTTGGTGAAAATTTTTCAAACTTTCCTATTTTGTGAAAATGATTTTGAATAACATTTTGCAGGGGTTCACCGATATCGCACAATTTCTTTTTTTTAGCCATTAAACTGCATTGCTCTGACAGAATTTTTCCAAAAAATAATATGTGAAAGGTAGCCTTAGTATCTCAAAATGTGCAAAATTTGAAAAAAATGCACCGAAGGAAACGTGAGAAAATTTACTGTTAACTTTGCTTTTTTTGGCTATGCTGACGTCATTAATATCAGGAAAAAACCTATGATTTTATGTGAGCGCGTGCAGATTACTACAGCTCCCATCATCAGCGCGCGCGCGGTCATAAAACTATAGGGAGCCACCTTAAGCCCCAACATCTTTATACAAATTCTCCTTACAGGTCTCCATACATTTTATTGACTACTAATTGGGAGAACTTGTTTATTTAATTAGACATCAAGACAATTCATCTCTGGTGATCATTTCCTCAATTCTCATGACCTGTATGTGTTATAGTGCACAGATATGATGAGGAGAAATTTGATGCTGATCACTTTTGGGGCTTAAAGGGTTAAGCAGCTTAGACTGGGAGAAGGTATAGAAATCAGAGAGTTTTGGTCTTGAGTAGGAAAACTAATCAGTGCCGTGAAGAGTTTAGTGTATAACAGGAACTGACCCTTGGCCAGTCTAGGATGTGGTAGGGATTTTTGGTGTCTGGTCTGGAATAGGGTTGCACATTTGCAGTTGAGCATGGTCTGGTGTAGGGTCTGGGTTTTAGAGTCCCAACAGCAGACCTAGACCCAAAAATTCACAGAGTGACCCCGTGCCCATGGGTTTAGTGGTTTAAGAGGCTAGCCTATGCATGTCATGTAGTTTCACCACACCAACACTTTATTCCACACTGTCCCTCTACCCAGGTGCTTAAATGAGTACCAGTAGGAAAGCCAGGGGTACTATAACCATGCGATGGGCTACATCCTACCAGGGGAGGGGTGGAATGGGGGAACTACACCTGGTAATACTTGTTTATGTAGTTGCTTCATGCTACAGGAACCAGAGTTAGGCATGGTCCATTTGTGGCCCATGTGTTGTAACTTATTCATACCCCTTTACCAATCTGGCATGGTTGAACCTACATGTACAGCTGTGCTGAGGTCAAAGCCAAAGTGCATAGTGTTTGGATGAATAGAATACCTTACTGAAGGAAATTAATACTTGTGTTAAGTGAGGTATTTGAAATTAACACGACTTAAAATTAATGCGAATTGAAGGGTAAATTACTCCCCAATAAAGGAAATTAACGCGAAAGAGGGGGTAAAACTTAAAAATGAGGGAAATTGGCGCAATTAGCATAAACAAACACCTTGTGGTCACAACTGGAACAAATTCATTTCTAACTGAAAATAAGGATCACGAACAAAACAGGTCTACACTGTGAGGCAATTTCTTTACAGACAATGTGCGTTAAATTCTGCCTAAATGCAGGAAAGCTATTGTTTTGTTGGTGTCACGAATGTCTGGACTCTGTATCCAGAACATGGGATTAAAATGATGGAAATTAAGGTCGCAGAAATCAACCCTCCACTTAATTAACAATGCGGAAATTAACGCTCACAGAAATTAACACGACTTAAATTACATGTAATTTCATGGAGCGTTAATTTCCTATAATAAGGTATCATTTCACCATAATTTCTGTCATTATCTACCCTTCAGTTGCACAAGTTCCACGCAACAAAAGCAACATTGGTGACAACGAATCTGAACAAAAAATGATCAGTGCAAGAGAATCTGTCCTGAGATGGTTTGTTGCCTTCACTGTTAGATTCAAGAGGACTGATAGTGTTCCTGAATCACCAAATGTCAATCAGTCAGTGGTATCAATATCATCAACAGGGAGTAGCGAGCCAGGATCGCCTCTGGTAGTAACTGAAGCCAACAGATTTAGTCCGGCACGCAACAAGGAATACTTACATGATGCTAGTGATGTCATCAGGAAAGTGTTGTATTCTACAAGGTCTAACATACGACTTCTTCATGAGGTTCTACGACAGGTATTAATATTAATTTTATAATTTACTTGAGGTCTGCACTTTCAGGCCATCATGCATAGACCGGGAACTCAGATGTTGAAAGTAACATACAGTTATTAGTTTTTCTAAAAACAACAGCCATGAGAGACACCTTAAGCTTGTGGCTGTACCTACATGCATTTTACTTGGACAGGTACATTCCTTGTGTAGCAGCGTTGTCAACGCTCAGTGGTCAACAGCTATTTTATATATAAGGATGCAGGCATTTGGGTTAGGGATTGATCAGGTTTTTTTCCTCTAATTGTTAATTGTTAAAGCAAGGAGTGTAATTAATTTGTTGCATCTCTTTTCTGACTGAATGTCTGGGGACCATCTGCACAAAGGTCACTGATTCAGATTGATTCACTGACTGTCTGACTGACTGACTCACTTCCTTATTTGTTTGTTTATTTATTTATTTGTTCATTTGTAGGGATTTCTTCTTCCAGCCAAACATTTAAGCACCATCCGGCAGGTTCTGTTGGTGTATCATGACTGGATTAAGGTACATGTAACATAATTTTTAAATTGAAGCTGCTTAATATTATTCTAAATGGTTAAACTCCATGTCATAGTTTTCTGTGGTATTAAAGTGGGATTGGCACAGCACTGAGATCTTTAATTTTCCACCAAGGCCCCGGATGTTCAAAGGCTAGATAACTTTATCACCTGGGAAAATTGCTATCCAGTGGACAAAATGTGCTCCAGCCAATACATGTTATCCACTAGGTAGTAATTTATCTACGGAATAAAGCACGCCTGGTATAGGATAAAGTTATCCAGCCTTTGAACATCTGGGCTTGGTTAATATCTCGGTCTCAGTGCCACACATGGGTCAACTTGTTTAAGTTGATTGTCACCATGTTCATAGGGTTTTCTTGGAGTTCTCCAGCTTTCCTTCCTGCTCAAAGCAGCTTTTCCTAATTTCAAGTCTATTGGATTTATTTATTCTATATCTGAGTTACTGAATTTCAACCTTACTCACTGGCTTACCACACCCAAGTTATTACTGAATCACCCTGCTTTTTGCCTTGTAAGGAAATTGCTAATGTGATAGCAAGTACTACAGCCCTGGTAGAAAATTATCCTTTACAGGATCCTACAGGATTTTCTAGGATCCTGTAAGTTCACACAGGTTCCTACCCAGGATCCTAAATGACAATCCTGACCATGTTTTACAGGGTGCTACTCAGGATCCTGTAAAGTCTTTTAGAATCCTGCTAAGATCCTATAAGATCCTAAACAAGATCTTATAGGATCCTACAGGATTTCAATAGGATCCTAAAGGAACTTATGTCTAGGATCTTATCAGGATCCTGGGTTAAGAT
Organism: Siderastrea radians; assembly: GCA_964017195.1. Taxonomy (NCBI): domain Eukaryota; kingdom Metazoa; phylum Cnidaria; class Anthozoa; order Scleractinia; family Rhizangiidae; genus Siderastrea; species Siderastrea radians. Next base: position 6,750,036 of record OZ024892.1, on the reverse strand, counting down.
CCTACATGATCCTGTTAGGATCCTATTAGGATCCTATTAAGATCCTGTACAGAATTTCTGCCAAGCAGTTCTTCCAAGATATAAAGGCGTGGATGCAAAGGTGCATAATCCTTAAAATACTGCTGCTTATTCCTTTCTTTATTTTATTTTTATCTATTAGAATTCTGACAAGCCTGTTTTTATGCTGGAACCTGGTCAAGATCAGCTGAGACAATTGGATGTGACAGATGCTGAGAACTACAGTCCCCAAAGTCCCATTAGAAGCTTGTCATACTCATATGCTGTAGATAGGGAAAGAGAGAAAGTGTTCAGACTACCCCATGAAGATGTCAGAGCTGGGCTTCAGGCCAACCTTAGGTTTTTCATCCTGCATTCTGCTGCAGTGTTTCTAGTGGAGGAGGATCCAATGTTTCTGGACAAACAGGTTTCTGTTATACAGAATACTACTTAAGAATAGGTGCTTGTCTGTGGTGTTTGTCTAGGTAGTTTGATTAGTCCTAGAAAGAACTGTTTTGGTGAAACTGTGTGGCATTATGTCAACAATGGAGGGGCAGTCATCTTCAGATTTAAGAAGATGTTGTATCGTTAGTTGATGGGCCGTTTAATTTATGTCTGCGGTAGTTGATGTGACAAGTTAATGAAGTTGTCTTGCTATTGTCTGCAAAGACTCTTGAAGCACTGATAAGTTACAAAAGCTAGCCAGTCTTGGCTTTAAGTACTTACAGCCAATAGCACCATCACTTCATGACCAACAAGGTCAATGAACATACATACCATAAATACCTTCGACTGGCAGCGCACCATTTACTTAACTCTGAAGTAAACTTTTGCTCCAAAGAGTGGTGTAAACACCATCCAGTGTCACCAGCAACAGTGCTTGTCAGGATGTTTCTCACCTAGACAATCTCCCTAGACAGACAGTGTATACTGATCTCAAACAATGTGCTAGCACATATGTACTCTTTTCTTTTAATGCCTGGAAGTGCAGGAGCGATGTGGTTCTACCAGGGCAGATCAGGCACCTGACCTGATCATCTCTACCATCACTTTGTTTCTTTAGACAAGAGACTTTGCTGCAGGGGCTCTCATTACCATATAATAATACACCTGGGAATCTCAGGGAATCATCAGGAAATAGTGCCGAGGGAAACCCTGCGATCGACTGCAACCTCAGCCACAAATTCTTGCGACACTTGACGCCTTGTAGGCGGCTACCCATCTCCCCATTCAATGTTGCAAAGAAATCTGCCTTTTCAAGCAGAAAATGCCACATTTTGTCATAGTCTTTTGAAACATTGCAAAGGGGGAGAAGAAGACAAGTGTCCCAAAATAATTGTCTGGGGTTGTAGCATTCCATCCAGGGGGAACACAGTATAGTTATCTGTAGTACTCTAAAGTGCTTCCTTCCTTAGGAAAAATTTTAGAGTCAAGTTCAGTCCCCAAGTGTAGCATTGTGTGATTCCAGAAGATTTGCATACCCCCACCACAGAGGGTCGTTGGAAATTCTGAGGGGCAGGGGGGTCTTAAAGGCCAAAATTTTTAAAGGAAAGTATGAGCCTAAACTGAAGTTTCCAGTGGGGGGTTCAAACCAAAAAACCCTCCATGGGGGAGTATGGATATTTTCTGAAACAACACATTATATAAAAGACTGGTTAAATTTACCATTTTTGTAATAAATTCTCTGTCTTTTCTTCACAATTCAGGTTGATGTGTGCAAACGTGTCATCCATCTCTACCGAAGTGTTGTGTTAGAAGTTCCAATGGAAGCAACCACATGGTATGCTTTATATTGACTGTCCAATCCTCTCTGTAAGCTTTCTAAATGTTGCAGTTTTATTCTTTCTCTGTGAACATTGTTGGTTGAAAACGTGGTTTCTATTTCACATGCTTAGGTACTTTGTGGCACATGAAAGCTTGCCTACTGTACATATGCAATCCTTATGATGAATGATAAGAGTGTGCAAGATCCTATATTTTGTATTGTGCACTAGGAACCTGAAAAGGATCCTATAGGATCTTTGTAGCCCTTATAGCCCCAGAGGAGAGGATGCACCCCTTTTTGCAACCTAATAATTACTCTATACAAACTTGAAGTTTATGGATTTGATGGAAATGGCTTTAAAATAGAATAAATAAATAAGCAAAATAAATAAATAAATAAATAATGCCCCAATTCACATATACAGTATGTTGGGTATACCCATAGACTATAGCTTTGTAGCTCTCAGTGCATGCATTACAATAATGAGAAATACATTTTTTGTATTAATAATGAGAGAAGGATTTCTACAAAGCAGATTTATTTCTACAGTGCAAACAACAAACAAATTGTTTGTTTTTGGTTGTTTGTTCACTGATAGAATAAAATTATTTTAAAAAATCATTTGCACACTTGTGCAAGTAAGAAAGTGTCACTTTGGTCATGCATGTGTACTCTGATAATGCACAGATGATGTCAAAACATGGTAAGAGCACAGAAGTACGCTACGAGCCGTAGGCAAGTAGCGTGACTGATGTTCTTAGCACTTTCTGACACCCTCTGCGCATTTTTAGAGTACATGTACAAACGCACGGCCAAATGGAACATATTTGTTTTATGCATTGTTTTGATGACGGTTATCCCGCACAAAATAAGTATCTTTTTAATATTTTTAGTGATGATTTGTGCATGCAGAACTTGACAGCTCATTGCGTCATTCATGCGTCTGTACTTTCATCACAAACTCCTCTAGACCAATCATAATGCATGTTTTACATGTACTGTGTCCATTGTATAAAAAAAATATAGTAGCATGCTCTAAAATCAAACTGCATGGAATTTCAGTTTCCCCAACCCCAGCAGACCTGTGAATACACGCAGTGAGTACCAGCAAACTGTTAACCGCTTAAGCCCTGTGACGAAAATGAAATTTCTCTTTACATCATCACTTCTTGTTCAAACATTCAAGTGATGAGAATAAGAAAGTGATCACCAAGAGTGAGATGTCTTGACAGTTAGACTAATTCTTCTTACTAGTTCCTTAAGAAATTATGGAGAACGGTTTGGAGAATACTGTGTGCATTTTCATATTAGGGATTAAAGGGCTAAGAGGTGACCTTGCGATGGACTAGCATGCTATTTAGTGCGGAGTAATAATGCTCCTAGTTGCACATGCTTTGGTTTCATATTAAAAGCCACTTGTCTTAGTAATAAACAAAATTAACCCTTGTTGCTGTTTATTAACAGGGAGCAGTTGTTGGAGGCTCTCCTTGAAGCTTCAAGGCACCTTTTGGTACCTGAAATGCCGCAGAACAAAGCTGTAGCAATCGCCAATCAAATTGCAGGGAGTTTACTTCAGGTGCGTGGCCCTCTTGTAAAGTACCTTAGTGAAGGTTGGGTTCCCTGGAACATGGGGGCTGGAACCACCATCAGAAACCCAAGGTGGTGAATCCTGCCCTCAACCCAGCCATGAGCCCAGCACGCCTGAACCAGCTCCAATAATCATCAAACTGAAACCCAAGATTCAGGGCCAGGAAATGCTAATGAGATACACTAAACCGCCTTCATCATTACCTGGTGAAGTTGTGCATCCTGTGTCCATTGCCCCAGGGAAGGGGGGTGGAGGGGGAATGCTAAAAGCACAGGTAGCCCAAGCTCCTAAGGAAGCCATCAACATGACATTTCATAACAGTGTTGTATTTGTAAGACTTTGTATGGGAATGTAACAATTGTAAAAAGTAGTTTAAAATAGGGGAAAAGAGATTGAATAAAATCGACGTACCTGCCCTCTTCTGTGTATAACTTGTGTTTCTATGGCATTCGGAGGCATTCTATATGGAGAGGAAAACAGAGAACCTTAAACCCACTGGAACCGCTTAAAACATTAAACTAGTTCAGATCTGATTGTAATTATTAAATATTAAAGATCAGGAACACATGTACCAGTGTTTTGCAAATTTTGTCTTACTTTGCTCATATTAGCATTGAATATTGCAAGTGGCAAAAGCGGGAGAAACATGAAAAGAAAAAATTCCCCACGTAGAACCATCTAAAAGTTATTAATCATTATTTTTCAGCCATTGCTAAATAAATATATTTTTTCTTACATGTAGTTGCTTTTCATTAATTAGACTCTTTTTGTGACATGGATACGAGCCAATCTAAAAGTCAACATACCCATCTCATTGTGGGACAAGTGCTTAGATGTTATTTCATCTGTAACTCATTGGCCTGAAATCATCGCTGAGTGGAGTGTAAGTTGTAGGATTCTATAAATTGTGAAAGTAATTTTGTTAGATTGGAAAAATGAATGAAAATACCGTGACTTACATATTGTAGCTCCTTTAAACTCTAATGTTTCCCACATCGTTGTATAGTACGTTGTGGTGAATGAACAGTCTGACAGAATTCAAGTGGGGAGGATTATATTGATCTGTCAGGTTATGGACAGTTGGGCAAATGAGCAGAAATGTTGCTTGCCCGACTTCATAATTTACTTATTCTAGATGAAAGGACAATGTTTTTCGAGCCCTGCAGGCCTGACCCAATGATTTCCATAGCCTGGGTTCTCCTCTTCAACCATGCAGGTGTATTATTGGCATCAGCAAAATTAATATTGGTTGTAGGACCAGTTTTCAAGTCAGTATGTGATCACCCATTTCATTACTTTATTTAAACCTCTAGCTTCATGTAGCATCATTGCCTTCAGATCATTCTGTGAAGCTTCATAGATGTACTGTAGTGTTTTACAAACAAACAAAATACTGCATTCATTCATCTCCAGGTCACCATGGAGACGCTCACAAGGGTAATGGCCAGAACAGTCTATGGTCTTGACATGGCCGATCTTCCTCTGGAAAGACTAACAGAACAGAAACGCAAAAGGCGACCTCAGTTACCCCAGGAAAGGCTTAACTTTAACAAGACGTCCTTCACACGGTGGAGTCGAATGGATAAATCAAACGTTCCAAAGCAAATTGTTTCAACTGTAAATAAATCTGATGATAAAACTGGCTCTCCTGTTATCTCACCACAAGCTCAGAAACCGCCTTCATCATTACCTGGTGAAGTTGTGCATCCTGTGTCCAACAATTCACCTAAGCACCCAAGAGTGTTAAGTACCACGAACAGTACATTTTTTCCTGCCAGTACACCAGGCGTGGATACTGTGTCTCCCATAAGGAATGTTACTTCATCTCCCTCTGTTACTGCAGGTTAGATATGTCTTCCAGGATTAAATCCTAATTTTGTTTCGCCAAAGAAATCTCTAGTTTTCATTAAAATTAAATCCAAATGTCTCAGGTGAGTTAAGCCTTCCAAACAGATTTTCCCGAAACGAACCGTGGCCCCCTCCCCCTCCCCCTCCCCCGAGCTGTGATGTTCTTGCTCTTTTCAGGGATGTTAAACTGTGATAACGATTTGTCTATCTATGCTCGAATACTGCACGGATCTATTTTTACATTTGCCGTAGTTTTGCCTGGGTCAATTTCCGGTCAGTTTGACCTAGGCAAAACCTGCCTGAAAACCTAGGTTTTACCTTGATTTTTTGCCTCTTTATGCTACAATGTAACATCCAATCTTAGTTTAAATGCCAAGCGTGATGCCACTGGAATTTGTGCCTCTTACAGCAGTTTTCTTGCTTTCTTGCTTTCTTGTTCTTGCTATTTTAAGGGATATTAAACCGTGATAACGATTTGTCTCTCTATGCTAGGATACTGCACGGATCTATTTTTACATTTGCCACAGTTTTGCGTGGGTCAATTTGCGGTCAGTTTGACCTAGGCAAAACCTGCCTGGAAACCTAGGTTTTACCTTGATTTTTTGCCTCTTTATGCTACAGTGTAACATCCAATCTTAGTTTAAATACCAAGCGTGATGCCACTGGAATTTGCGCCTCTTACAGCAGTTTTCTATAAACTAATTGCAATTTTGAGACGGCAATTCTTCATTATATTGACAGCTAGTTGGAAGAAAATACATTCCGTATTATTCCGTATTGGGCGGAGTCGCGAACCGATGGAGCCCAATACAGAGAATATATTTTCTTTCAACGCCGTCAATATAATGCAGAATTGCCGTCTCAAAATCGCAATTAGTTTTGTATCACGATGTAATTGTTTTACGGGCGAGACAAACGTAAAACTGAGAATTTCCTGCCGGATTGAAAGATAAATTCTAACAAATTGTCAAGTGTTGAACATGAATGTTTGCACGCGCTATCAAATCTTTCTTTTGCAGAAAAATTATCAAAATATGGACTTTTCTCACCATAAATCGGTGCTCCACACAAACAAATTCAAAGTAGCATCTTTATGCAGTTTTGGTAAGTTTCAAAAGTCGACAAAACAGGTAAAATAATGCAAACTCAACGACCTTTTCGTTCAAAACTTTTTCAAAAACATGATTACGTGATTTGTGCCCACACAACAACACCTCGACAGAAACAAACTGTTAAAAACAAATGAAAACACGTTATAATTCTCGTCTTACCTTGTTTTTTTGATAACATGGACTCTAAAGTTGAATATCGCTTTCCTTTCTCTTTCAAAGGGCAAAATAATTTACATTTCTGGCCGCTTTTTGACGAGAAACTTTGAATTTCTGTTTTGAATGGAAGGAGCTCAACCAAAACGGCGCGGAATTTTCAACCAATCACTGGCTCGCTTTTGAGACACCAATACGTAGTTATGTTGACGTCTCAAAAACAATCAAAAGAAACTGAGAATCGTGATACAGTTGAGTATTGAAAGTAATGTGTCTGCTTTGGTTTTGCTTTACTTTACCAATCAGACGCAAACCCAAAAGCAATCGTGACTTGCTCGCACGCGTTTCCCTCGTTTAACGCTAATTACTTGTACTTGCTTCGATTTCTGATTGGTTTATTTTTGTGTTTTGTTCCTGCTGTGATTGGCTAGAGTAAGTACTTTGGTTTTGGTTTTACGTCAGTCATTTGAAAACCACTCTCAGGGTTTTCAATAGGAATCTGAGTAGGTGGCAAAATTCTAGGAGTAGGCGGAGAATGAACTCTTTGCGGCGAAGGCGTGAGATTCTAGGAGGGTCCGGGGGTATGCTCCCCCGGAAAATTTTGAAAATGTGGGCCCCTTAGGATCCATTTCAAGCGTTCTGAAGCAAGAATTAGGGTATTTGGACAGAACACGAAACACAAATCGCCGCTGAAATTACTCAGAATTCAGGCAAGATCCTTTTTGATTTTCATGAATAAATCTTGGCCGATCCAAGGCTCTTGTTTGGTGGTGAATGTTTCTCATGTTAGTTGTAAAATGTGAGGTAATTTCTCAATCAAATAGGCGGTGAGTTCATGTGGAATAGCCGGTGAGTTTCGCCGGCTGCCGGCCCTTATTAAAAACCCTGCACTCTTACTATGAATGCAATTATTATTGGCTTTGATACTTGTTCTGTGATGGTGACATTGCTTTTCACAGGTTCAGTGACAGCAAAAGATTCTGAGGCTGCTAGTCAGCTGCAGGATTCAAAAGATGTAAGCAAAGAAAGCAGAGAAAGTTGTAATACACAAAGACGCAGTGCTACTGAAGAACAGAAAGTGGTCTTCTCTGTTGCAAGTGACACAGACAGTGTGGATAGCCTGGAAATTCCATCAAAAACTGAACAGGACACAGACAGTCATCCTGATGAAGATTCAAGCAAAGCATTAGATTCTACAGACTCGGGTTTATTTGCACAAAGGGCAAAACGCTTGAGTAGTAGTGACAGCTACCTATCGCATCAAGACTCTATGAAGTCTATGCCTTGGTATGGCAGTAGCCTAGACTTCGATGTAGGCCCTTATGCAAAATTCCCTGGTTCTGAGTCGCAGCAGCTTGACAAGATCAGCGAGTCAAGTCTTGAGACCAAGCTTGACGATTTACATCTAGGACATGGACATCACAGAGCTATGAACAGGACTTCAACACCAACTCGTGAAGTGAGATTCGCTCCAGGAGACGAGGAGGGCAGTGCCGTGCCCCTGAAGCCACTGAAAGAGGAGTTTGATCATGACACGGGGAGCAGGTCTTCCCGAGAATCATCTGGAAGAGGTTGGTGTCTTGTGGCAGATTCTTTTCATACCATTTGGCTTTTACGGGGTATTTGTGAGGTTTGTGTGACCGTTAAGTTTTCATGTGGCAGGTCTGTTATCCCGACCAAACTGGCTGGAAAAAATGGAATGCTCACCACCAGCATTTAAGCCTCCCAACGTCACCAGAAAGGCGTATAACCTTTACTGCATAATCTCATTCGTCTTGTATTAGTATTTCCAACACCGGTCTTGTTACCAAACGTATTATTAATTCAGCAAAAGTGATAAGTGTGGTCAACAGTAATAATTAATTCTCTCACTCCTAACGTGGCCAAAGCAAAAAAAAAATTTCACCAAAAATTCCAAATTTCGTTTTATAAAATCCTAAAAAATAAATAGTCCTATCCAAAAGTTCTGCCAAAGAGGTTTCATTTGAATGGTGACATGATAGGATTTTGTCAACAGATTAAAAAGTTAGAGTGACAAATCATCTCACCATAACTTGGTCGAGGAGTGAAATGGTTAACGTTGTTGCTGTATTTTGAGGTGTTAACACTGCATTATATTGAAAGCATTGGAAGAAATATATTCTCCTTGCTGGGCAGAGTCTTTTTGCAACTCCACCCAATATGGAATAATGATAATACAGTATTGCTCTGTCAATACTCCAGGGCCTGATTGTTCAAAGCAAGGTATAGTTAACCCAAGATTAGTGTTCACTGTAATTTACAGCTTAAGGGGGGATTACACGTGGATACCTTTTTCCCCAAACGTTTTAGCCGTGTTTCTTATTTATCTCCAGGAGATTTCACTCAATCCAAAAATGCTATCATAGAATCAGAGTGCGAGTTGCCATAAATCTGAGAGAATTTTTTCGCGATTTTTAAATTAAACGTAAAGAAGGAGAAAAGGGAGGAAAATTGATCAATTTTAAGAAAATTGAAAATTGTTATATTCCCCCCTTAACAATTTCGATTCCTGTAAATTGCTTTCGCTTAGCAAATTGACTTTGGCTGCTTTCAACACATGTGCAGCGTTTTTTGACCAATTTTTTTCGTGGACTTTTTGGTCGAGCTGGACGTTACCTCGATTGGTTGTGTTGCGTTGCATTGTGTTGCGTTTTGTTGTCTGCTTCGTATTGCGTTGTGTTGTGTTGTGTTGTTTTGTTTTGTGTTGTGTTGTGATGTGATGTTATGTGTTGTGATCTGTCTCTTACTTGTTACTATAGTTTGTTGGATTAAAATTTCTCAGTTCTCCTGTTCCTTTGTTGCACGACTCGACGCAACAACTAGACGGACGTACAACGGTTCAACCAGCTCGACCAACTCGACGACTTAATAAACAAAACTTCCACTGTGTATTCTCCACAAGCAAACACCGTTTTCTCCGTGGAGTTTTCGTAATCACGACTACTTTTTTGTGCTTTCAGTTGCCCTGGTTAAGTTAGCCAAAATTTCATCTCTCTCACTAACGAGCGCGTTTTGGTGACCATTTCATATGCTGAAAAGAATCGCTAGCCTTAAAGGGGCACCGTAAACAATTTTTAGGATTGCTATAAAAAGCTAAAAGAGATATTCCTTTAATTCTGTTAATGTTCTAGGAGCATTTCGTGTACGAGAAAAGATATATGAAATATTTTTCAGAACATTCTTCTACCGAAAACCGGACTTGAAAATCACGGTGACAGAGCCCCTCTAAATATGATGCAAGCTTTAACAAGGCACCCCTTTACCCAAAAACGTAACAAATACTGTATATTCAATTGCAAAAAAAAATGGTTTACCTTTCGAGTAAAGCCAACGGAGTTTACAGGGTTGAAAGTTTAATCTTTCGGAAGAATATACTGATGATTTGGCTCATAGATGAAAATAAGATGGTGAAAGAGTTAAGATCGTCTAAAACAATTGCTAGTAGAGTCGGTGGAGTTTGTTGAGTTGGTCGTTTGCCGAGTTTACAATGTTCGGTGAAATCCGTCTGTTGACTTTGTCGGTCGTCGAGATGCTTTGCCGGTCGGTCGAGTTTGTCTAGTTGGTTTGCGTGGTGGGGTTCTTACTGTCTTCTAGTATGTAAGGATTGTTGATCGATTTTTTAGTAAGGCTCGTTGTGTTTGTTGAGTTGTGTCGAGGTCTGGAACATTTCCCCTGCCAGTGAGTGAGGTTTGCTGAGTTTGTCTTGTTGGTAAGGGTCGTTGCGTTTGTCGAGTTGTGTCGAGGCGTGGAGATTTAGTCTGCCAGTGAGTGCGGTTTGCTGAGTATGTCGGGTTGTGTGGTTCTTACTGTCTTAGAGAAAGTGAGCATTATTGAGTTTGCCTATTTGGTAAGGAGTTGCGTCGAGGTGTGAAGTTTTAGTCTGCCTCAGCGCGTGACAATTAGTCGACTTTGTCCAGTTGGTCGTGTTGTGGGTTCGTACTGTCTTAAAACAAGTGAGGATTGTTAAGTCTGTCTGTTTGGTTAGGGTCGTTTTGTTTGTCGAGTTGTGTTGAGATGAGGAGTTTTTTTTCTGTCAGTGAGTGAGGGTTGTGGAGTTTGTCGAGTTGGTCGCGTAGTGGGGTTCGTACTATCTTAAAGTAAGTGAAAGATGTTGAGTTTATCTATTTGGTAAGGGTGGTTGAGTTTGTGTAGTTCTCTGGTGTAGAGATTGTCTGCCAGTGAGTGAGGTTGGATGAGTATGTCTTCTAATGTACAACTTTAACATAGACGGAATACTAGAAATGCTGAACTTGTCAACAACGCAACACAACACAAGGCAACGCAACACAACGCAACAAACTCAACAGATACAACACAACAGCGACACAACGGATCGCAACGCAACACAACAAAACAGACACAACACAACGGATCGCAACACAACGCAACGCAACACAACAGAAGGGATTACAACACAACGCAAGGCGACACAAAAGAACTCACCTCAACACCATGAAACAGAAAATAAAAACTACGCACATATGCCAAACAAACCAGTCGAGGCAACGTCGAGCTCGACCAAAAACTCTACAAACAAAAACGGTCAAATACCGCTGCAGGTATAGCTTTCAAACTGTTATGTAAAGTTGGCAGTGGAGAAGCTTTTAAACAGGAGAAATACAAGCCTTGGTCAGCTTTTAACCCAGGGTTAGCAACAATCAGCTTTTGAACAACTGGGCCCAGAGTAGTAAAAATGTAAAACATTAAGAATAGTATTCAAGTTAAATGTCTATATATCTGCCACACGTTTCCCATGGGGCCAAAGACTGACATGTGTTCTAAATTGTTCCCGGGGGGGGGGGCACTCTCTGTAGTGGGCTATATGGGGAGGCTCCCCCCGAAAGGGGTGCCTTTTTCAAGCTCGCAATATATATAAGGGTAGGGAAAATTGCCATTCTAGTATGCGAAAGGGTCACAAAATCAGCTGCAAAGTGGAAGTAATGGTGGATAAGGCGAATTATATCAAAAGGTGCCACATTTTGGCAGAAATGATTATGCAACTGAATCAGAACGACTGAAAACCCGAGGAAAACGTGACGATTACAGGAAATTCTATTGTTTTGGCTTATCCTCGAGGTATAAGAAAGGGGTGCAATTTTGCCCTAGGTGTATGAAAGGGGTACCATTTTGGTAAAAATTAGTATATTAAAGGAACTACGTCACGGTATTTTCATTCACTTTGCTGATGTGAAAAAATTATTTTCTCATTGAAGGAAACCTCACAATAATAGTTTCCTAAGGTAGAAAAACACAAAAGAAGTAATAATAAACCAAAACTAAACAAGGATGGTTAGGAATGAGGAAGACCAAGATGGATTACGAATGACAAACTTGAAAAAACTTGCCAGCTTTTTCAAGATGCAGTATCCGTGACGTAGCTCCTTTAAAGGGTAAGGGTTGAACCTTTGGGCGGAGCCTCCCCGTACAAAACTTTATTGAGTAGCCCCCCGGGGCTTTGCTGTTGTTGCAGAAACTCCTGATGACCTGGCTCCAGGGTCCAGAACCCCCTCCCCTCCCCACTTGGATGACGAAAACCAGGAGGATGAAGACGAGCAGCTTCTTGATCATGATTTTGGCGAGGAAGACCCACAGAATGAGGATACCAGTGTAGTGGCAGGAGGTGATAGGGAAGGGTGGGGTCCTGTGGCATCAGTTGTCCTGTGGCGCAGAATGCTGGGCATTCTGGGCAATGTGAACAAGATCAAAGAACCTGCTATTCATGCGAAAGTGTTTGAGTGCCTGACGACAATCTGGAACATGCTGGCCAAGGTAATAATAATAATAATGTAACAATTAATTTCTTAAAAGGCGCAAATTAACATGTGGATATGATCACATGCGCCTAACAATATAGTAACAAGTAAAAAGAGTGTAATGACAAGGAGAAATGACTGATAAAATACTAGTTTACATAATATGAAATATGTCATAATGGTGCTAAATACTTAATATTAGTAATGTACTAATAGTCTAACTATAGCAGGCAAACGCCTTTCTAAAAAGATATGTCTTTACTGACCCTTTAAAAAGATTATTAAAATTACTTAAAGCTCTAATGTTTGAAGGCAGTTTGTTCCAAAGTCCAGGGGCTGCCATCTGAAATGACCTATCTCCAAGAGTTTTATTCGTTTTAGTTCTAGGCGACTGTAATAAGAGTTCTTTTGACGATCGCAGATTATAGTGTGGCTGTTCCTTTGACTTAACTAAATGAATCTTTCAATCGAATGGTTGTACATAAATGTGATTGGTCAAGTAAAGAGTAATTGTACTTTGACATTTGAAAACATTTCACCCGTGAAAAACAGTGTCATCTTACCAAAAAGTACCAAGCTAATACGTATACTTTCAAAGCATGGTCCACAGTTAGGTTCATCAATGTTGCTGACTTTTTTCTTGACCGATTCCGTCAGGAAATCCCAATTCTGAACCTTATGTTGCAGACAGAGATTTGGTTTCAAATTATTATTAATATTCTTTCAAAGGACGTCAGTGTAATCATGTTTTGCCGTCTCTACTGACACTTACTTGAGGGAGGTCAGTAAACGTGCAAAAAGGCGTCATTTTTCCCACGGAAAGATTTACATGATTAACAGAATTGGTCAAAGAGGATGGAGAGTCAAAGGTCAATCAGTGAGGTCTCAACAGTATCTTTGAAAACATGTATTCGGAGAGTGGACGTTGCACCTCGTAGTGTTAACATAGGCACTAAAGACTAAAAGGCCCAAAATGACCCGTTAAGAAGAAAACCGCGTTGTAGGGAAGTAACAACTGATATTTGTCATGTTTTTGATAAAGTAACGGTAGATGTTTCATGTGAAATCCCGAACCCCAGTGGTCAAACGTCACATTTTCCCACGTCACGCTGTGCAAAATTGCTACATCCCGTATTAGTTTCTTAGTTTCAAACCTGGATCTTAAGGTGTTTCGATACAGTTTCTTGGGGACCATGCCTAAATTTTTGAATAGCCTCTTAGACAGTCTTCTCCTTGTCAGATCAACGTGAAATTTGCAGTACTTGTTGGTTTTGGGTTGAACTTTAGTGTGGTTTACATTTTGTGAAAATCGATATTTCCATGACAACGATAAACAAGAACCTCGAAAACAGTAAAATTGAAATTTTGCGCAACCCAGAATTCACTTTGAAAAGCAAATACCAACATCTTTTAAGATGTTGGTATTTGTTTAGTTTAAAAACTGTGGTGTATGGCAGACAACATATACAAGAACAAAAAAATTCTGTATGTTTGTTTTGAAGTAAATCGCAAAAACATTTTCAACTTTAGTTTTTGCATAGTAGTAGTAGTAAACGCACTGAAAAATAATCAATGCTTTGATGAAATGGCTAGAAAATACTGTTAAAGTGTGTCTTCTACTTACTTTTTTACGCCTAAAAAGTTTCGTTGAAACTGGTGTTCGCGATCTCGAGAACGAATTGTTTTTCTAAGATCATTGGCGTAATCATTTTGTGGTAATTATTGAATTTGAGCGCTTTTGAGAAAATCTTAAGAACGGCTCGAGAGATTTTTTTAAAACATTAAACACACGTACTTGACGATGTGACCAATTTTAGTATTGAGTCTTATTAACATTGATTCACTGGAACACTTTTAGATTTAACGTTAAAGAGGACGTATGAACCGACGGAAAAGCTTGGGTTAAAAATTCACAGTTGGCAAGTAAATGCTAATATATTCAAAGTGATGCGTAATTCATTGCTTCGTGATTTTTGTCTGGTTTCTTTGTTCTTTGTTGCACTGTAGATTACAACGAAAAATAAAAATCACGGAGGAATGCATTGCGCATTACTTTGAATTTATTAGCATTTACTTGTTGACTTGTGACTTATGACTTATGGTCCCAAAAAAACTGTATCGAAACACCTTAATTCCTTTTTATCTTTTATTCCCGAATCCTGCCCTTGTAAAAAGCTTATCCTACATTGTGGAAAATCACCTGCTGTGGACTCTCGAAATGTAGTTTATTCCTGTAAAGCAGAAGAACCAACACCACCCCTCCTCAGCTTTGCAAGGTTTATATTTTGCCACGGCTAGAAATCAAATGTACCAGCACCGTACCTTACCATTGTGTTTCATTGTTCATGTAGATCCGATTGAATCAAGGCATCTCACTGGACAACAAGTCCACTCCTCCTATCCCTGTTTTGATTCCTCCGCTACGGCAGATGGCTACGTGGTTGTTTGAGGTGAGTTACTTACTGCATGAAATTTGTGTATCATCTGCATAAAATGCTTTTGCCAAAAATTATTTTCCCCTGCAACACTATTTCCCACAGAAATTATTTAAGGTACCTTATCTATTTGCCAATCACTTAGGGTTGGTATGGGTCCTGGAAATCACCGATGTCTTGGCACTTTGTCGTGGCATTTTCCAGTACTGGAGAGTCCAGAAATCGTAATGACTTTGTTGTTGAGTTTGTCGGTGGAAAGTCCCGAAAATCTGTAAATACATGCATGCAAGTGATTTTCCTTATGTGTCGTCCAGTTTTTTGTTGGTATTGTCAGAGCTTTTCCACACAAATTGTGGGCTATTTTGGACTAATTTTATGCCTGCACAGGGTTCTATCTAGGATTTATCGTTTGGGGGAGAAGTCCCGAGTGGCCGAAGGCCACTAGCTTCCTAGGGGGTCCGGAGGCATATTCATTTTTTTAATGAGTATGCGCTGAGATGCAATCTGGTGCATTTTGAGACAATTTTGAGATAATGTTACAGTGGTATTTTATTTTATTTTTTAGTCGTGTTCACGTTCTGATTTTTCCGACGTTCTGACTTATGTACTGTAATGATAACAAAATTTTTTTTTTTGGGGGGGGGGGGGGGAGTTTCTACCCCTTAAATACCCTAGATAGAACCCTGCTGGAAAATCTGCTCGAGTCCTTGAAAAGTACTGGAAAATTGATTCTGAGAAATATGTACATGTACAGTGGCATATGTAGCATATGTAGTATAATATATAAGGTAGCATCAGTTTGTGTGTTTTTCTGTGATGAAGTTCGTGATGGAAAGCTGTATCCAGAAGGGCACAGGATGCCCACTTTAACACGAAAATTTTGGAATTTGCCCCTTAAAGTGACACTGTCACGGGGATGTGTTTACGTTTTGGGGTGAAAATGTACTGAAATTTAAATTAAATGCCTTTTCACGTACACGGAATACCCCTAGAACGTCAAGAGAAGGAATTCAATTGATTTCCCAAAGGAAGAACAAACCATAGACAGTTACTGGCGATTTTTTCACGAAACATTTTTAGGAAAAACTTGAAAACATAAGCCTGATGTTTTCAAGTTGCAGCTATTTCCATCCTAGTGATCCCGCAGCCAAACAAACTTGATTATAGTCTCAGAGAACTGGTAGAGTAGTTCAAACGAAACTCAACCAGTATTTTTGGGTTTCCTCTGATGAGACAGATGAGAATATGTCGTTTAGCTTTCCAAAGTTGTCCTAAAAATGGGTGACAGTGTCCCTTTAACCAGGTTAGCAATTTTATGGGGTAACAAGTCTTTGGGAAGCCCGGCTGTCACTTTTTACTAGAAGCCTGTTGTAAAAGGGCAAAATTTGGTCCTTGGCTGCTTTGCGTACAATTTATCACATTTTGTTCTCTTCAAACTGCGCTTAGCATTAAGTATTATTTGCTAATTACTAAGTACTGTAGAGAGCGCTTTCACTCCCGTGACCAGCAGCTATGTAAATTTACTGGAACAAAAGAAAGTGTTTACATAAGAAAAGACTTACACCAATTGGCGGCCATATTGGTACACCAATATGGCCGCCGCGACGTCATATGACAACGCCGTAAAAAGCTTTGTGCAACTTGTATTTGTCCGAATTTTTCCTGAGGCAAGTTCCATTGTAGAAGAACCTTCTTATTATCTTTGCCCAGGCTGCATCCTTGTCCATTAATAATGAATTTAAGAGTGGTCGTCTCCTTGCCTACAAACTGATGTGCGCTATGACAGTTTGCCGTCAAGATGCGCCTCTCACTCAGGAATACTTGACGCACTTCTACCGGCTGATGCACATTGGACTCACAGGCACTGATCAGGTCAGGCAAGATTTACAGTTATTTGTTCAATGTTGCTAAAACCTTTGACGGAGACATCATGTAAATTCTACGTTCGAATTTCTTGTTTTGTTTTTTAAAGGAGAATGTTTACAGTCCTTTTATCTTTTTGCAATATCATTGAAAAAAGGAAAATAAAAAAAACTTGGGCGATCTAACGAGCAACTGCATAAATGGAGCATTGGAGCCCGGGAGAAGAAAACGAGATACGATCTAACAAGAGGCTGCCTTACTTGTTGGCTGTGTTTGTAGTACGGTCAAACCTCAATTATTCGGAGTTTTCGTTTACCTGACTTTTCTCAGTGGACCTAATAAATTTTTGAACATTTACGAGTCACGGTTGTAGCAACTTTGAGTAGAAAACACAAACAAAATTGTACCCCAGCAATTGGCTATTGAAGCCATCTGTGAATACAGTTTCCTCTGAAAATAACCACCGCGAGTGCCACCTGAATCATGTTGGCTGATGTATTCACTTCCATGTTATATCAAGAAAATATTCATTCCTTTTGATTGTCTGTACTCTCAGTTATGTGGACTGTTTTTGGTTGTTCCACCTAGTCTGGATAATCGAGTTTTAACTGTACCTTGAGCTCGGTGTGCAGTATGAGAGTTCTGTGCAAGTGACTCATGATTTTATATCGTTCAGAGACAATCATTAAAATCTAACCTGCGTACCAAGCGTTTCCGTAGGGTTTTCGCACGTTTGAAGCATTTTCGGATTTGGTTGCGCCCCAATTTTCGTGCGGCAGAAAGCAAGAAATGCCTCGAACGTACGGAAAAGCCTACGGAAACACTTGTTACGCAGGGTAATTAAAATCGTTCTTAGCAGTGCGAGTTAGCTGCTTCGTGATCCTGGTGACGATTCCAAACCATTAGGCCAACCCTTTTAATAATTTCTTTTCTTTCTGTTTACTCCATTTCCTTAATGTCATAAAGGTCTGTGGCAAAAGATATTTTGAGTTCCACATATGCCAATTAGAGAGAGAGAACCTAGAAAAAGTTTTGTTGCAATGCCATCTCATTAGTCCGTTTCAGAATTGCCTTTAGCCTGGATTTCAAGGTGGGGCCTGATGCACAACGTTTCAAAACTCATTTTCACATGAAAGGTTGTTGGACCAGGCCTCGTTTTGAAACAGAGGCTGAAGACAACAACGTACTATTTTGCTTGTCATTTTTCAGGACATTACCAGTGCTATTGTTAGCAGCTGTGCGCATTTCTTCTCTGTGATGTTACCTAGCTCAAGCCTCCTGATCCTAGACTTTATTCAAGCAACAAATGGAGTTGTCATTAGCCAGAACATGGAGGTATCTTGTTGTTACTTATTTTCGCGGGACTTAATTTTCACGATTTTCGCAACTGCAAAAAATTGGGGAAATTGAAGACCTGCGGAAAAATGTTATCACGAAAAAAAAATGACGCGATACCTTAAAGAAGGATTCTAAATGGCTTGGAAATAGCCTTGATCATTAGTGAAGTTATGATGTTAACCATTTCAAGAGAGAAAATCCATATTGCACGTAAATGCCTACATGTGTAGTATAACACTGTGCTTCGTCGCAAACAAACATTGCAAAATATGGTTATGTAAATTTGCAATCTGTAGCGCCGTTTCGGAGACTTCGTGTTTGTTGATGCAGATCAGTGTTTGGAATATTTTCTCGAAATTTAAGGCCCAATAGTACGGGTAACACTTTCGTGCAACTTCTCGAGCAACAATGTTGCCTTGCAAGTTGAGACCAGAGCTGCAAATAACTGTCGGTCATCGGACAATGTCCGACTTTCGTCGGCTCATGTCCGACGAAATCTTAACTTCGGTCGGACGTTATATCCGGACAAATTTTTTACCAAATAATAAGTAAATAATGATAAATAATTATTTCAAAAAGACTTCCTCTGAAAAATAATAATTAAAAATAAACGTCCGACCACATTTCTGTTTTGTCCGACCAAAAAGAAAAAAAAGAAACGAAAAATTATTTGCAGCCCTGTGAGATTGTTTGTGCGTGTATTACCACCTTGCGCAACAAATTTTCGGCATGTTGGAAAAAGTAGATGTCGCTTTTACTTTTTGCAACATGAAAATTTGTTGCACGCGGAGGTGGTACTACGCGCAACAAACAATCTCAACTTGCAACGCAACATTGTTGCGCGACACGGTGCACAAAATGTTGCCCGTATTACCAAGCCTATATAAATAATTTAATGTTCATGATAGGAACTGCAGATGTTTAGTAGTTATTTAGTTATGTACGGAAATTGAGAAGTCGCAAGAAAAGCCTGAAAAATTAAAAAAGTCGGTGCGTCTTGCAACTACGGGGTTTTTGCTATTACGTCCAATAACTTCTTTGGTTGTTGAGAGTTCCGTTAAGTTTTGTTGGTTGGTGCTCTATTTGATTGATTGAGCTGTATTTGATTATTGTTTGAGCCTAATATTCGTTGAGAGTAATTTCTTAACAACATTGTTGTGACTGCGTACTTTCACAGTTGCCAAGAGAAGAGGCAGTGACTCTTATTGGCTCCTTGCTGTGCTTTCCGAACATTTTTCCCAGTATGCCGCTTCACCAACCGGGACATCAAACGAACGAGTACCAACACAAGAGCACGGGTAAAGACATCAAGGTTTGTACGTGCAAAAAATCAAACGTGAGAGGACAAATGTATACTACGAACAGTCTCTCTTTCCGCTCAGGGATAATCGAGCAAAATGAACACGCGAGCGAGGATGAAAATCGTCTGCTGCGTGGGAACGTGACACGCACGTGATGAGCGGCTACTAAGTACTTGCACTCTGATTGGTTCAAAACCATTTATCACAACTCTGTGAAAACAGAAAATTATTTCACAGTCAAAACAGAAGAAACGTTTTCTGAAAGAACGCTTCTTGAAAGTCGTTTTTTTGTTTTGTTTTGTTTTGTTTTGTTCTGGTTTGATTGAAAAAGCTGGAAGCGGAGAGCAAAGAGGAGAAAAATTTGAAAACCAAAGGATGCGGGTCGGCAATCTTCTCAAATCCCCACATGTCTGGCGCATGAGATCATGCACTAAGCCAATGAAATTTCGGCTATAGGATTGTGTTTCATTCTGAATATTTCATTCTTCGTTTGAAAGGCACATTATAAAAACGAATAATGAAATCAAATTGTATTGCAATAAAAAACTTCACCTTTTCATTCTTGGCAGGAGTGCTTCTTTTATTTTGACTGTGAGGTGCACTTCTGTTTCTTGGGAGAAATGGAAAACTTTCCGGTACTTTCAGTGTCTGTCCTGTTGTCGGAACACTTGTGAAAGTTCGGGGGACTTAAAAAAAGTTGTAGAAAACGTCGACTTCAGCTCGTGTTTTCCGTTCTTTGCTCCTTCCTAAACCTTAACTTGTGTGGAAACGTCAAGGAAGGTTTCCTTTTCCTTGAATATAGCATCAATAGGAAAGCTCATTATTGGACCCTCGTTATTTGTTTGTTTTTTGTTTGTTTGTTTGTTTGGAGGCAATAACCTTGGCCAGAAAAGTCATTGTGACAGTCTTGCTTGAAGCCATTCCATTTAAGTTTGGTTATGGTTTCTTGCACGAATTAGATGGGTTATTGAAGAGGGTTTGAAAGAAAGTAATTAAAGTACTATTAGTACTGCTACGTGAACAAGCAATTTATTCATCAAAAATGAACAATCGCTGTTGGTAGTTGATGTTTGTGGCAAGTCTGATGTACACTGTATTCATGATATATTCTTTATGCTCATTTCAGGACAAACTCATTGGGACCCTGTTAAGAGCATCTAAGCTAGACCCGTCATGTGCTGCAAGGTTTGTACAATAATTTACCTTATCAGATTGTAAAAGATGCATCATTACATTGTATTTTATTTCAGTAAAGAACAACTTCTATTTACAAAGTTTTAAGGAACAGTGCAACATTTAAGTTTTACGGTGTTAATAAATTCGTCGGAAAGGGATATAGTTGCACTTTGCGATAGCAGCGTGAAACTCCGTACCCTAATACATCGTCTAAGGAACATTTTAAAAGCTAGAGGCAATCACAATATGCTCTGTGGCAGCTGGGAAAGGAGGGGGGATTTTGAACGTGGCCGCCAGACTATTAGACTGTTGTTAGAACAAAGAACAAAATTCACTTGATCCAGTGTTGATTTAGTCATTTCTGTGATATCTACTTGACTAATTTCCCATTAAAACGGAAACATTAGCATTTCGGGGTTCGTTCAATAGGCCACTTCCGAGTTGTCTTGTACCTCTTTTTTAAAGCGCGTCTTGGTGCACAACCTGTTATATGAAAATGAGTTTTCAACGTACATGCAAATAAAACTGATTTTCATGTTAAAGGTTGTGCATTTGGCCTCGCTTTAAAAAAGAGGTACAAGACAACTCGGAAATAGCCTATTGAATTCTGGTATCATTTTACTTTGGTGTCAGTATTATGCAAATTGGATCAATTCGATCGCGGGCTACAATGACTACGTAGATTTTCTTCGGGAGTCAAAGTCAACTTAAAGTATTACTAAAAATAGCCGACATTGTAAGGGGAGTGACTCTTGACTTCCTTACTGTTGCTATGGGAAGTTTCTAATCATCATATCTTGGAAGCCCTAATTTCCACAGATAAGCTGCTTGGCTGCATTTGTTCCATGGGAAAAGTGTTTAAGATTTTCGAGTCACAACCATATTTTGCAGGTCACGTGACCCGAACAGAAAAAAAACTCCAACAGCATACGCACGTGCAATGTCGATTTTCAACATTTAGATGTTCATCTTCATACATTTCATCAATCTAGCGGCACAAAATGCTGCAAAACGGCGTATGACAAAATACCATAGACAAAAATCCCTTAGCAACAACGCCAGATCTGTAGTTAAGGGTCTCCCCCCTTAACTACAAGGAGAGACTTGAAGCCAGCTAAACCGGTAAACTTGGATATTCTTGGAGTGAAAGATTGAAATAATTCTTTCAATTGTTTTTATTTTTTTTAGGTGCATAGCTCTCAATGCCCTTGGCGTGTTCATCGTAGAAGAACTCATTCATTGCCAAGGACATCCAAAAGTCCATGACTGCATTTGTGTTCTTTTAGCCTCTATTACTGTAAGTACTGGTGCGTTCTGTGTTAGCAAATAAAGCAAACCAATTGCTTGTTTTTTCTCTTGTAGAATTAAACTGTAATCCTTTCAGTTTGTAGATGAATCCTCATGTGACCTTCAGGTTGTCTGACAACGTCTTCCCTGTCTTACTGTTAATTGTGCTGTTTAGAGCGGTTTTTAATTGACAGTCCTAGTACGAAAATCAAAGTAATTACTCCGGCCAATCACAGCAGACGTAACCATCTCAGTGAACCAATCAGAACTTGAATCAAATACATGACACGGGCTCCGAGCGCGGGAAAACGTGTGCGTGCAAGTCCTGGTTGGTTTTGGTTTTACTTCTGATTGGTCGAGAAAGTGACGCGAGTTTTTTTTCACCAATCAGGCAAATCCTACGTGTAAACAACTCAATGAACCAATCAGAACTGGAATCAATCCATGTAACGTGCGCCGAGCACGGGAAGACGCGTGCGTGCGAGTCCTGATTGGTTTTGGTTTTACATCTGATTGGTCGAGAAAGTGGCGCGAATTTTTTAACCAATCACTAAGCGTTGTAATGCAAAACCAAAACCAAGTCGAATTTCTTTCTACAGTCAATTTAAAACCGCTCTGAGTCTTGGTACTACCTACAAATCCTCGGGAAAATCCTATACTTGTTTCACCCTTCACATAAAATTTCGCGAGTACTACGTTGCTGTGCTACTTTTTATTATTTTGGTGCTCTTACTGTGATTTCTCTCTTAAAACTTGAGTTGACTTTAGTTTTGTCAGTGCCTTGATTTTCATTGAAACAACTGACGCTAGGTTTGTTGGCTTTTAGTTTCATAACAGTTCAGTTTGCCATGTGGCTTGTGAAGTTATTCACATGCTGTCTGAGTACTACAAGGAGCTCTGTGTGTTTGACCAAGATCTTCCTCTCAAGATTGTTGAGGTTTGTATTTGCAATCCAGAAAGGTCCAATATTTGCTGTGAGGTCTCCTGGTTGAGTAAAATTAGTTTTAAAGTATATGACCCTCTCAAGTCCTTATCAGTAACGGTTTTTTTAAAACAATTGACAATAAAAACTAACGGTAAAAATTCACGACGTTTCGACCGCTCTTCGGTCATTATCAAGCGAAATGTTGAGAATATGAATTTGCATAGATATATAAAGTGACAAAGGGGCAAAAATATGTAAGGAAAATGTATGAAGTAAAAATATGTAAAAGAAGCTAAAAGTATGTATAAAAAGAATTTGTTAAAACAATAAAAGCATGCAAAAAACTTACTATGTAAAGACTAATTATTTAAAAACCTTCGCACGAATTGAGTCGGTCTGTACAAGTGCCGGCACTTGCATCAACGCGTCGAAGAGCACAAGAACGTGTCGTCGTCTATTGGCAAGCATTTTCGCTCGGAACATTCTCTGGCCCCTAAGGATCTTAACAAGAATTTTAAAATTCTAAAGAAATGTAAAAACAAATTTGACTGCCTCATTTACGAAATGTTTTTTATTCATGAACTGAGACCAAGTCTCAATGTACAGACCGACTCAATTACATATTTTTACTTCATACCTTTTCCTTACATATTTTTGCCCCTTTGTCACTTTATATATCTATGCAAATTCATATTCTCAACATTTCACTTGCTAATGACCGAAGAGCGGTCGAAACGTCGTGAATTTTTACCGTTAGTTTTTATTGTCGACCCTCTCAAGATTGTGGTTATTTGTGAACTAGTAAGAAGAAGAAGAATTTGTAGCCATTTCATTGTTTAGATCTTCTGATTGGCTAATTTTAAAATTTGTCTGAATATTTCTTCTAGGTGGCCTCAGTTTTTTTGGCTTTTCAAAGTGTTACTAAAGATAGTTCATAACCTTCACAGCGGTCAAACGCACGACGCGTGCGCAGTTCCTGCCATACTTTTACAAAAGAAATACAGACAAATGTCGAAAGTTTCACTTTAACCGAAAAACTTAACGCCGTTTCAGAAAAAATTAAGCTTTTTTTTTTTTGAGCATGTGTTCAGAATGAAGTAACTAACATCCAGAAGTGTTGTCGGCGCGAAATTTGGTTTATCAGCACATTTCATGTATCGTTTTCATACGAACTTCGCCCTCGTAAAAGTTTGAACTGATTCAAACTTCAAGGCTCTGAAAAACTGGAAGTGACGTTTTTTTTTGCGTTTGACCGCTGTGAACACATAACCTCTTTATGACTGGTGAAGATTGAGACAGATAGCTTCTGACGAACTTGAAAATTAACGCTAAGCGTTTCAAGATGCGCCTTATTTGTTGTTGCCTCTTTAATGAACGTTTTTACTTTGCAGGTTCTGTGTCATTCTATCGTAAATCTGCTTCCCGGAGGAGAATCCTGCCACATCCAAGAACAACATAAGGTAAGAACGCATTCAGTGATGTAAAAAGGTGATCGTTGGAAGGCATTAACATGTCTGGTAAGTGTCGGCATTTGGTCAGGTCTCCCCTAACCTTCTACCGCTACCCGTTTCAGGGTTTATTCTAGGGCGCGGCTTTGCGGGATTTCCGCAATTAAAAAAAAAATGCCACATAAAATTTAAGTTGGCGCATCAAATGGGGCGCACAAAATTGTGCCCAAGGATATAAGTACTAACTTTCTGTAATAAAGTATTCGAAAACATCACTGACGAGAAGATTGAAATGACCCGCCGCTCTATAAGTTTACTAGCCTCTTGCTGTCTCAATAGCCTTTCTGTTCTTCGTTTGTTTCTGTGTTCGTATTGTGCACTTTCTTGAGTTGCTTCTGAGTTACTCTTTTTTCTTCCAGGCATATACAACGATAATAATTTAAAAAAAAAAAAAACAGGGAAAGTCACCGTTTGCAAGCGACGAGAGCCATTATTTTACGAGGCAAACATCCGGAATTCTGCAGTTACTCGAGTCCAGGCCTTCTCAGTTGCTCCTTTCTTGGGCCCTCTTTCTTGAAAAAGGGCCCCCTAAAATTACAATACGTGGCTCACTGGCCCCCCTAGAATAAACCCTGCCGTTTATAGACATGGGTGAAGAGAAAAAAAAGTCGACAGAAGTTTCTTGTCTAAAAAAACAACATGAAACAGTTCAGAACCAGGCCTTGAATTTGCAATTTCGAAAGTTTCTAAATAACTGCGATGACCTCTTTCTCCTCAATTCTTTCTCTCGCAGTTCACATAAATTGATGGGCTATTAACAGGCTACCCAGCATTACACCCTATGATGATTTATTTATTTATTTATTTGTTTATTTATTTATTTATTTAGAAATATTTATTTATTTATTTATTTCATTTGTAAGGTTTTGGCGCAATTACCTAACATGTGTAGCTGCTACTTTTGACTTTATTTATTTTATTCATTTGTAAGGTTTTGGAGCAATTACCTAACAGGCCCCAGTTGTTCAAAAGTTGGATAGCGCTATTCACTGGATAAATCGCTATCCAGTGGATAACGCAATTGGTTTCCCTAACACTTATCCACTGGATAGTGATTTATCCGGTGGATAGCGCTATCTAACTTTTGAACAACTGGGGCCAGATGTAGCTACATTTAATTGTGAATTAATTAATTAATTAATTAATTTATTTATTTATTTATTTATTAGGTTTTGGCGCCAGTGTTGACGTGCTTGCTGGACTGGCTTATGGTGATACCAGTTACAAAGCTGATGTCAAAAGCAAACGAAGATGAGAACGTCAGCGTACTTTCCACAGTATTCCAGGTGATAAACGTTTTCCATTGAATTGTATAGGAAAAAGAACTGACAGAGTGGAGAAGGCTACTGTAATATTCTTGGAATCGCGACTTTTTCTCGTGTTTGCTGTTTAGTTATAGTAATAGGGACTTTAAGATACGGTGACTACGGACTACGGACTACTGACGGGAGGTACTTTAGGACTGGGACGAGACATCTGTGTTCTGTTGTCCCCACCGTCGCAACCTCACGACGGTGCGTAGTGGAAGGATTTCACGTAGTACAGCGTGGTGTAGTACGAGGAACTGAAGATGGTATGAAAAAGTAGTCTAAAGTTAGAAAATTGAGGTGTTCTTGTACTGTAAGGCTTGAACTACAAACCAATACGCATTTGGAACAATTTCAAGTGCTTATGAACTCAGAACAGCGAAAAATGTACGGCTTACTTTGTTTACTAATTTTGACGGCCGCATTGTTAATTCCAGAATGAAATTAAATTTGATGCTTTGAATATAGCTTGTAATGTCAACTCTTCTCTTTGCTCGTTCTAGACACAAATGGCTTCCCTTCAAGTTGAGAAGTAATTAATTTAGTAAAATATGTCAAATTTGCTTCTGAAGTAGTTTTGCAAGCGAAGTAAATTGAAAAGTGAGCCCTGAAAATTTGAGTAAGCTTCCACGCAAGTCTCACGTGCAATTACATTTTGAATTGCAGTGCGACGATCACAAGTCAAAACCAGAGCATCTCGAGTCTTTTTAAAAGAGATTTTGTGTCTGTTTAGTGTAGAGTTGACCTTCGCTCTTCGTTCGTATACTGTTGTCTGTAGTCTGCGGTCTTAACTTCGCATTTTCGAGCCACTCGTTGTGTACTCGGCCCAGTGTTTCAGCTAAAGGAAAACGCGCGTCCAACCGTAGTCCGTAGTCCGTAGTCACCGTATCTTAAAGTCCCTAATAACTGTTAAATTCTGTTTACAATTGTTGTTCAATAAAAGTCTTGACAAATTTGTTAGTATAATTTCTTGTACGCGCCGTCAATAAAAACACTTAGCTGTAACCAGGGTTCAAATAGCTGATGCAAGTCGTAAAAATATAACACGGACCAGCTCTTAATGTACGCTCCGTTTAAGAGTTGTCCCTTACAAAGCGGAGTCCGTTAGGAGCATTCTTCTTTGTAGGCGAAAGAGGAAACGTGAACTCAGAAAAGGGATTAGACTGCGAGTAGTCTCTAATTTTGGCGATGGCGATTGAGGGGCGGGCGAAATACACTCGCGCCCGCGCCCGCGCCCTCAATTGCCATCGCCAAAATTAGAGACTACTCGCAGTCTAAAAAGGGGTTTGATTGTAAACTTTTTATTTCGTAGGTCTTAAAGATGGCTGCCTCAAACAAAGGTCCCAAGAAAAGAACCAAACAGTTGAACATATCCACCATTATCAGTGGAGACGGACGACCAATCAGATTAGGAAGACTACAGGAAGACGATAGGAGTTCAGCAGGCCTGCCCAGCAGCCCTGTTGAGGCTCAGCCCGAGAGCGGCCCTGATGATGCGCCAGGTAACATGCATTTGACTGCTAACAACTTTCAAGGTAGTTACGGTAAATCCTCGAATTAGCGCCCCCCCCCCCCTCTCCTACCCCTTTTTTGGGAAAACAAAGGTTGAGAACATTGTTGATCCTGTTTAATCACTCAATTAAATCGATCACTTGGCATTACTGTTCACTACATCACTACAATAAAAGAAACCAGTCTCTTTTCTTCTAAATTGCATGTTACAATTTCCAGATCCATGTATTGGCATAGTTCCTTCACGTGCAAAATCTCTTCTTTCCATCGATTCGCAATTGCCGCGCTCTTTATGAAAGCTCAGGTTATGTCGTTGTTTACGCGCTAATGCTATACGGTGCAATTGAACAATTAAATAAGCTCCCCCATAAGCGCCCCGGACCTCTAATTCGAGGATTTACGGTACTTAATATTTGATACATTTCCTGTTGCACATATTGCAATTGAGGTACGGCCAGTTGTTAACCAAGCTGAAAGCCACTCACACAGGGATATCCTCATTTAATAAGCCCTTTTGGCTTCCAAGAGGATTTTTTGCCACTATTTCTTTAAAAAACTTCGTATTGTTGTATGTAAGAGAGGATAAAATTCAAAAATTCAATAAAGTATTAAATACTAAAGGTTAGCTCAATTATAGAGGTTCACTGTCTCGATCGTTTCGCTTCCAGTGTTCCAGATTCAGATGCTCCTACGGTTAAGCCTTCGTCACGCATTCAAGCAAAATGCTTCTTTCCGTGTTTTACTCGTTAGCCTGCTTTCGTAGGAAATTCGTGTCAAGCTCCTTGACTTGAGCGGTACGGGCTAAATTTTACGACGGCCCGCTAGCGGCAGACAAGCAGAGAAACAGAGAATCGATATTATGCCAGGGATAGGTATTATGCCTCGCTTTGGCTTGGCAACCGTTAAGTGTCGCGTTCTATGACCAAACGGCCAAGCAAAGGCTGCCAGTGAAACGTAAACTTTCACTCGTAAACTCTACTGTTCACGTTTTTGCATAAATTTAACGCAATGCTTAATGTCTAGAATTACTCATATTTAAAAATGAATATTCTCTCGTTACTGTCTGTAGATCCAGTCGGTCAAGACACTTTTGACTTCCCACCCAAGTCGGACTCTGTAGAGCTGACCGCAAGAGCAGTAAGTCACGGGTTTTAAAATGAAGCTAGGAATAGTTGAGACTTAAAGCAAGAGGTTCTGGTAGGTAGGGTCCTTGGCAGTGCCTCTAGGCCTCGGTTAAACGCATTCAGCATCGTACGTCATTATTGAATACAACTTTGTTGTACGAATGTTTGATGGAAAACCGTCATTCAACATCATTCAGAATGATTCAACAGGGTCACCAAACGCGTTTAACTTGTTGAATTCAACAGTGTTGAATGGTGAAATATGAAGGGATGACTACCATCGCAGTTAATGCTATCGACTTAAGAAGCTGACAAAAGAACAACCCGAAAAAATTCAGGCTTGCACGAGATTTGAACTAATGACCACTGCGAGAATGGGGCAGCGCTCTAACCAACTGGGCTATCAAGCCCACTGGGGCTGGTCATTTGGGTACTTGAGTTAATCCTTTAAGGTGATTCCATTCAATTGCATTGCGCATCCTTTCTGCGCATCCTTTTATGCGTAACTAGCGCGCTCACGAGCGCGCGCACGTTCGGAACTTGGTAGGTTTTCTATTAACACGGAGTTGTTCAGAGAAATAAATGGTCGTTTTCTCCTAATTGAGCAAGGTGACCCCATTTTTTATTGTATAAATTCAATTAGGGCAGTGTTCCAAACGCAATATAAAAAAGTTGGCAAAAATCTATGATCAGATTTTGCACATTTAAAGAAATCCTACCAAAAAAGCCGTTCAGAGTAGAGGACCGCACATCAAGATAGCGTCGTCACCGTCTACGTTTTGAGTGTCCAGTAAATTTGAAGCTTTTCGGACACGTTTTGCACGACACAGATGACTACACATATGTATAAAGTCAACCTATACATGAAATATCAATCAGCAGTGCAAATATTGAGCATTCTGGCTTCGTGCGGTTATTGTCTGAAAATGCCTTTAAACACTGTATTCGTCAGCAGTATACTACGAAAACGGGCACGGTGACGCCAATTTTTATTGCAAGTTTAGAACCTACATGACTTTTGGAATATTTGTGCCAAGTTTCATTACAAATGACTGGATGTCTCTCCCAGTATTTTTAAGAAAGCCAATGCCATGCACAATTTTTAAGAAAAACCTTACAAGATTCTTGATGGATAAACATTTTTAGACGATAAACAAATATTTTTTTAGATGTACGACGTATTGTTAATTGATAATTATTTGTAATTAGTTTTTTAGGACAGTAGGTAGTTTTAGTAGTTTTAATCATTGTATATTTTATATTTTAGATCTGTGTCATTTGTATTTTCTTATTTTAGATTTTAATACTTTTTATTTTATGGAGGACCTCCCTGAAAACCACGTATTTACGTGACGGGCGCTTCCTCTTTAAAGATTGTTTTTATTATTATTATTATTATTATTATTATTATTATTATTATTATTATTATTATTATTATTATTATTATTATTATTACAAATCTATGACAGATTCTTTTACCAGGGAATCACCTTAAGCCCCATGTAAGAGTGACAAGCATCTAATTTCTTCTTACAATATCACTAGCTGATCAAGTATACAGGTCATGAGATTAAAAGTAAATGATCACCAGACATGAAATGTGTTGATGTTTAATCAAATTCTCTCAACTAGTAACATAAGAAATACATGGAGAATAGTGAGGAGAATATGCATGTGGATATTGGGGGTTAAAGGGCTAATCCTGTAGGTGGTAAATGAATGATGGTGAGTGGCAATGTGGAATGCCTTATGCGCAGTGTTAGCTGTCAACCCACTTTCCCCCCTTTTTTCTGTTAATGTCAGTTTTGTTTTGGAAAGTAAATTTAAAACTTCTAAAGTGTAAACCATTGAGAAACCTGCTTTCGAGGAAATGTATTTTTGAGACGAAATTTGTTGAAAACTGACATTGCGAACCAAATATCTTATTTCAGTTCACTGTAGCGATGTTTGGATTTCTTTAGATTTTGAATAATATTTATACTGAGTTCACTGGACACTAGAGACCCAGCTATCCGACTTAAGTTTCTGGATAATAGTTCATCCATCCTCTTTTCACCTCCTGGCTAAAACACTGTTGTGGACTGTTTTAACTGTGAAAACTTTCTCCAAACGCAAATCTTAAATCACACTTTCGCATTTGCAAGATCTTTACATCTTTAACAAACCTCAACAACACTGCAGCAAGTAATTTCACTGAATATATAGTTTCCAAAACACGATCGATGACCAAACACGTAATGAATTCCTGTTGCAGAATGCCCACTGTGCCAAATTCACGACTAACAGTGCTTTTTTTTTATAAATGGCAAAGCTAAGTATGGTCATTTATTTATTCATTTCGTTTCATTGTGTTAATTCATGTGCTTATCTTAATTTCCTTGCCAAGGTATTGATGCACATGGTGAACCATATGGGACACTATCCGCTCGGTGCAGGTCCATCGAGAGTGGACAGTTTAATCAGCGAACATGAAGATAATCCAAATGTGGATGCTGACGAGCTGTCGCCTAGTATATTCAGTGCTCCTAATGTACAGGTTGGTTCACAGGCTTACCACCCTTTACTTGGTGGACTGTGCTTTTTAATAGCTTTGTGAGGATTGGAGAGTAGTCCATAAAGTGCACCTGACCCCAAAATATTTTTTTCGCTAAAACAACTCTTTGCGCCTGTTCGAAAAGTATTGCGCCTTTTTTATGAAATTCCCCTCAGTCTTGACTTTTTATAGGCTGTAAAAGTTACGAAATCCAGCCATCATCTGTAACACGACCGAGCTAGTGAGGGGCATGGGTCTATTCCTGATTTGACATCACAAACTGATTTGCATCTCCTTAAGTCTTTGTAAACATGCATGCAAAGCAGTTCGTGACGTCAAATCAGGAATAGACCCATGCCCCTTCTGACTCAGTCGTGCGACAAATGGTGCTTAGTTTTTCGTAAGTTTTGAAGCCAGTAAAAAAGGCAAAAACTGCAAATAATGGCGAAATGTTTTTAAAATTGGTGCAAAGTTTTTTATTAGCGTAAAAAATATTTTGGGGTTAGGTGCACTTTAAAAGGACTGTTGGTGGTTACATTGGCTTATGCTTTAGTGTATGTATGAGTGCCAAGGAGTGAGCAATACTGCCCTACATAATTTCCCCCGGCCACAGGCCTCTAAAGAAGAAATGGGAACCAAGATTAAAGAAAAAACTTTGACCCCAGCGGGATTTGAACCCACGACCTCCGGATTTCTTCTTTCAAGGCCTGTGGCCGGGGGAAATTATGTAGGGCAGTATTGCTCACTTCTAGGCACTCATACATAGACTTTACATCACTACTAATTTCATTACAGAGTGCTACGCGGTACATCACGTTAGATATGTTTTATCACCTTGGGCTTCTGTTAAATGTGGCGTCTCGGATTCAAATCTGTTTCCTCTCTTTTCTTTCAGTTTTTCGTGCTTAACGACAGGGTATTGATTTCATTGGTAGAGCTTCCGCTGGAGGTGAGATTTTTAACCTGACATATTGCACTGTTTGAAACTGAAACAAGTTTTGCATGTTTAGCGAATATTGGCAGTGTCGACCTCTCCCTAGAGTGTAATACATCGGTTTCCATAAAACTTCCAGGGGTCTTACTCATTTCTAGGCTTCTTGCGATTGAGGCTTTAAATTGTTGTGCATTAGCCGAGGTAGAGCGCATGCGATGTGGGCATAAAACACGTTAAGACCCCTTGTTGGAGCGGGAGGGGGGGCGATGGGGAAACGTTGCTTTCGCTGTGCTTCTCCCGTTGCACAACATTTCAAAATCTTAGTCAAATCGCATTATATTTCCAACAACAATTGCCGGTGTAGGGGATTTGAAATTGCACTGAAACTCACAGCAAAAATTGTGTCAAGGCCCACTTGTGTAAACGCCTGCCCCCTCCCCCCGCCCCCCGCACGCCTGCTCAAAGAAGAAAGCTTTAACAGTATTTCCTGTTCACCTTGTTACTCCACAGGACTCCCCTGACTCCGTTAAATACCAGACTCCCGCTAGTACAGCGGCCACGCAGGTTCGCGTGATCATGCGTGATATGACAGGCAAAAACGTTTGGGATTACACCTTGTTGCACGGATCATCATCTACTGATAATGAACAGCAAGAATACAGTGGTAAGATACTGTAGATTAAGCGATTTTCTATTACATATTACCTGTCACGTGCGACCAAGTCACGGTTGATTTTGATTTTGTTGATTCTGATTGGTCGAGAAAGTGGCGCTAGATTTTTTTAACCAATCGCAGAGGGAAGTGAAGCAAACAAAAGCAAATGCAGATTACCTTCCACACTCATTGAAACCCCTCTGTAAATTACCCCGATGCAGTGTGAAGTTACGAATTAGCAACTTGGGCTCCAAATAAATTCATGATAGCGTCTCTAGAAGATCGATGTACGCACAACGGAAATTAAATGCTAAAAAAGGTGAAACCTGTCGTAGCTAAAAACAAACAAATTAGCAAGCAAGCGAACGAAAATAGTCTGGGTAGTGGTGAGCACAGAAAACGTTCAAAACCTGAGATAGTGCTCAAAAGGTGAGATGTGATTTCATGAACACAGAAAGGCTGAAACTCAGTCGTAACTTGTTTTTTACTATATAAAAGGCAACCAATAACCAGTCGGGTCTTTTTATAGTAACGGTCAACTAACTCATTCCATTTCATAAAGGAAAAGGTAGGTAAAGTCGCACACGAGCGAAGAACGCCCACACGGCCGGAGCCTAACCCGGTTTCTGTAGCATGAAACAACTGAGAGCATTGCTACTCCCTACCCCCCCCCCCCCCCTGGATGGGATGCTAGTTCATCACACGGTTACCCCCAGCAGTATGTCGCCGGTACCCATTTATGATATACACCTGGGTGGAGAGAGACAATGTGCGGTAAAACACGATGGCAGGGACTGAGCGTCGAACCACCGACCTTTAGATCTGAAGTCCAACGCGCTAACCACTACACCACTGCGCCCCCACATCGCCATTTCATGGCTCCCAATTATTCATGTACTACGCCTTGAACACTTCGATGTTCTTGCTCTGTAGGAACAGGTGACTTACTTTACGAAATGCTTGCTAAAGAAGATGAAAACCATAGAACTCCTGACGTTTCCTGTCATCCTCTGCTGAAGGCCAGAAAAAGTTCAACGCCCGTCCCTGATGATCGACTCGATGAGGTAAGTTGTTTCTTTCTCCATACTTCAACACACTAACGACGCAGCCGTTTGGGAAAATGTCACCTATGAAAGGAATTCATGTCCCACTAAAATACTTTGCGATACATAGAAATGTCTTTATTTTTGTGAAAATTGTCAGTTAAGAAATCAATTCACGTTCTTTAAAAATAACTTACGATACATATAATTAATTAATTAATTTTATTTATTTATTTATTAATTAATTAATTAAACACTTTTATAGTGCTTACATCCACTAGTTGTTCGTGGCGCTTTACAACAACATTAAAAATAATAATTTTGTAATAATAAATATATAAAATAGAAATAAGAAGATATAAAACATTGAACTCTAATAATAAATTAAACCATTATTAATAAATTTCCTAAAAAGGTAGGTCTTTAATTGTTTTTTTTTTTTTAAGTAGAAACACTGTTCGATTTACGAATGTCTAAGGGAATACTATTCCACAGTCTAGGGGCCCATATGGAAAATGCCCTGTCGCCATATGTTTTAGTATTGGATTTCTGTTGCCAAAGAAGTTCTAAGGAATTCGAACGAAGTGTCCTGGAAAGATTCTGGTACTGAAGTAATTCAACCAAATACCGAGGGCCAAGACCATTTAGAGCTTTAAAAACCGGCAAAAGTAACTTGAACACAACACGGTAGGAAATCGGAAGCCAATGAAGTTTTATCAGAAGTGGACTTATATGATCAAACTTACGATCACCAGTTACAAAACGAGCCGCCAAGTTGTGTAGAAGTTGAAGTTTCCTCAGTTGATAATTGGGTAATCCATAAAAAAGAGAGTTACAGTAATCCAATTTAGAAGTCATAAAAGCGTGTACAACTGTGGCAGCTGATTCTTTGTTAAGGTACTTTCTGATCCTGAACAAGTTTCTAAAATGGCAGACGAACGATTTGCAAAGATGTACATATCTTTATTCCAAAAAACCCTCGAATTTTTGAGAGGAGCACAGTCGTGCTCTTGTCTTCGCGAAAATAAATCTTCAAAATAAAGGAAAGGAAAAATTAACTACGATACTCGTAATAGACTAAATATAAGACTGTTACAAGTTCAAGTTACACCCGAGAAAAAGTTACTTTTAGTACTGGTCTCGTTTTGCCGTCTTCACACAAAAAACGACGAAGTCGGGATAAAAACCATCCTGCGAATCCGGATGAAACGTCCAATGGCATGACCGTTTGAAGTAAAACAAGGAGTCGAGCACGGCTAGCATGATCTTAAAAGTTGTTATTCTAGGATCCTGGTTCGTGGTCCGGCTGGGAATAAAACCCGCTACTTCCCGAAAAGTCAGTCAATGTCATCTAACAACAGTACTTCTCAGGCCCAGTCCCACCCGGACTTTCATGTTAGACTGACTTGTGTGACTCCTCTGGGGCGCGTTTCTCGAAAGCCTCCAAAACCTTTCGGCCCTTCAAAGCCCTTTGTAAAACATGAACCACTCATTCTACAAAGCTTTCAACACGTCTTCGAGATAAGAAAAGGTTTAACTTGTAGTATAGTTTCAGGCTTAGAAACCTCGATATAGTGTGAATTATTGTGCCCGAAATCGGCCCGAAAAGTTTTGGAGCTTTGCAGAAACGCACGCATGGATTCAAACTATTTACTAAAAAGTAATAGGAGTAAATCTATTTGCATTTTTTGCCTTTGGACTTTCAGCTTCTGTGCGCCATTGGATCATCAAGCCGAGAGTGCTTGTTGCACCCAGACCTGTCTCTGAATGAGCCAGGCCCCTCCCCTGAGAGTGTGTTGAATGACATGGAGTTTGACGTCATAGACGCTGTCCTTGATCAAAACACCAGCGAGAAAAATCGAGTGGAGAATGGTGTCAACGACGCCAGGTTTGCTTAATGAAAGCTTTTACAGAAAGAAAAGGCGCCATGAAAATGTACTACGTCATTAGCTTTCAACTGAATGGTCGCACTTAAGAATTGGATCCACAAACCCAAAAGCAAGAACCACCTTGTACAGCATAATAAACCACACTACAGAAAAGTACTGCTCAGTAGCTTTCATTTGAATGGTCACACTGAAGGATTTCATCCACAGACTCACAAGTAAAAACCACCACATACAGTATGATAGTCATTAACAGCACCACAGAAAAGTACTGCTCAGCAGCTTTCATTTGAATGGTAACACTTTAGGATTTTGTCCACAAACTCAAAAGTTAGAACCACCTTGGACACCATAATAAACAGCACCACAGGAACGTACTGTTCGGTCAGCTTTCATTTGAATGATCACACTTTAGGATTTTGTCCACGCACTCAAAAGTTAGAACCACCTTGGACACCATAATAAACAGCACCACAGGAACGTACTGTTCAGTCAGCTTTCATTTGAATGATCACACTTTAGGATTTTGTCCACGCACTCAAAAGTTAGAACCGCCTTGGACACCATAATAAACAGCACCACAGGAAAGTAATGCTCAGTAGCTTTTATTTGGATGATCACACTTCAGGATTGTTTCCACAGAGTCAAAAGTTAGAACTACCTAGTAGAGCATCATTTTGGTGGCTTGTAACCAATGCCAAGAGGGTCAGGTGACAATGGCATGGCGGCCATGTTGGTGTACCACAACAAAAGGAGCTAATGAGAAACCTTTTGTTAAAGGTACACCAACAAGGCGGCGATAAAAACACGTGCAAACCAAGAATACAGCACCACAGGACAGTATGTCTTCGTAACGTTCACTTGAATGGTCACACGTTAGGATTTCAACCACAGGCTTAAAAGTTAGAAACACCTTGTACAGCATAATAAAACGAACTACAGGAAAGTACTGCTCAGTAGATTTCACTTGAATGGTCACAATTCGGGATTTTAACTACAGACTTAAAAGTTAGAACCACCTTGTGCAGCATAATAAACAGCACCACAGGAAAGTACTGCTCAGTAGCTTTCATTTGAATGGTCACACTTTAGGATTTTAACTACAGACTTGAAAGTTAGAACCACCATGTACAGCAGAATATACAGTCGATCATAATGAAGTGCCGTAAAGTGATTTTCTGTTTGCTTTCAGTTTATGGTCGCTGGCATCCAGTCCTCCGCCTTATGAAGTCCCCATGTCGCCGTTCCAGTTGTGCCGGTTTATAGTCAGTCGAACCGGTATGATGGCCTCGGATAAAAGGTGAGGCAAATAGAACGATGCTGCTAAAACTGATGCGAATTGGAAATAAAAACAAGGGCGAAGCGGGGGTCAAAGAGTGGGAGAGGTGATGAGAAATTGAACTTGCACTTTCATTGACCTCCAAATTCGCTATCTGTCACAAACAAAATGGTGTTAAAGTGGGGGCGGGAGAGAGAGAGGGAGGGGAGGCAGGAACCCGGCAGAAACTGGGACGGGAAGTGTATGGGAGGCGGAGAAACGGGGGACGGGAAGCGGAATTCCCAAGGTGGCGGGAAGCGGAATTCCCAATGTGGCGGGAAGCGGAATTCCCAAGTTGGCGGGAAGCGGAATTCCCAAGTTGGCGGGAAGCGGAATTCCCAAGGTGGCGGGAAGCGGAATTCCCAAGTTGGCGGGAAGCGGAATTCCCAAGGTGGTGGGAAGCGGAATTCCCAAGGTGGCGGGAAGCGGAATTCCCAATGTGGCGGGAAGCGGAATTCCCAAGTTGGCGGGAAGCGGAATTCCCAAGTTGGCGGGAAGCGGAATTCCCAAGGTGGCGGGAAGCGGAATTCCCAAGGTGGCTGGAAGCGAGAGAAATAGGAAAAAACACGCAGGACTGCATAATGTTTTGCAATCAAAAAGGGCGAAGAGGCGTAAGGCAACAAAATGGAGCGGGAACAGGAATTAAGGGCTAAAAAAATAAGAATCAAAGGGTACAGAAGGCGGAATCCCCCTTGCCCCCCCCCCCCCGTCCTTTAAAAACAGTAGAGGATTTTTTGGTGACTTTTACTTGTCTGCAGGACTAAAATTGACCTTCTGAAGAAGAATGACCGTTTCTTGCGGGAGTTAAAGAACTTGGACAGCAGACGATGGTAAGCAAATAAACGTAGTTTTAGGGAGCGGTGTTTTGATGGCTCGTAAAATGTGAGCCTCCTAAAAACTGGTACAGCTGTTGCATAGCGGCAGATGTCAGTTGTGATAAGTAAATCAGAACTCCTGGCGAAAAGAAAACCATAGAAACTGTGAGCAATTGCGGGATTTTTGTACGTAGGGCTTTTTGTGTATAAAGTGCAGGATGTTTCCCGAGAAGCTGCCGGACTCGAATTTTTGTTCAAAGCATCTCGCATGATGCGAATACCAAAAGAGCAACCCTCTTTCCAACGTTTTTGGGGGGTGCAATGCCCCGGAAAGCTTTGAGAATTACACCTTATAAAACGCCAGTTATAGTGCTCCTAAGTCCAGAAAATCAGCCATTTCAGAGTCAATTCTTAAGGCATTTATTTGTAATAACTATTAGTAATTCTTAGATGTGCCTACTTTTGCCTCAAATTGTTCCTGTAAAATATTCAGTAACTTTCCCTTTTAATTTTGTAATGAACTGTATTCTGGTAAAGCTGTGTTAGCATCCGTCGCTGTAGTTTCATTTTCAACTGTAACATTATAATTGAGGAGACCTTATTAACATAAGCTTCTCAGTTTCTTTTAGGCCTCCTCGCCTCTGTTATCATCATTCCTTCGTCTCTTTTTTCTTTATTCATTATCTTCGTATTGTTGTCTGTGATGTGGCAAAATAAAAAGATAATAAATAAATAAATAAATAAATAAATAAATAAATAAATAAATAAAACACTCACTCATACTCACGTTTACAGGATGTATCAATTTTATGGATTGCTAAATCATGGCCTCTGAACATTGCCATGGATACCCTGGTGTATCTCATAGTATTTTCCAGGATTTATTTGTAAAAACAGTGCCTGATCGGTTTCCATTCCAAACAAAAAATATGTTATACTGTATTATCTCACGGTCGTTAATTCAAGGCCTGGTGCCTCCCATCGTGTAACCCCACATTATATAAATGGGTACCGGCGACATACTGCTGGGGGTAACCCTGCGATGGACTGGCACCTCATTCAGCGGGGAGTAGAAATACTCTCAGTTGCTTTACGCTACAGAAAGCGAGTGAATCTCTGGCGTGTGGGTGTCCTGTGGTTATTTTGCGACTTTACCATTCATTTAAATGCTGTTTTTCGTTCCTTAGTCGCGAGACGCACAAAATAGCTTTGCTGTATGTGGCCCAGGGTCAAGAAGATAAGACATCCATTATGTCGAACTGTGCAGGCAGCGAGGAATATGAACGTTTTGTAGCAGGCCTTGCTTGGGAGGTAAATAAAATGCATGCGTACAAGAGCGTACAAGCTCCCTGTCACTGTTAGTGATGCAATACATAGCTGAACATTACATATATTCCAAATTTTGTTTTAGAACAAACAAACAAGCAAATAAATAAACAGCACCCTTGTGAAGTACAGCTGACGAGCTTTCAATGGTCGTAGTAAAAATTTCATCAACAGCAAGAAGCATTTAACATACAGCAATAAACAGCACCGCAAAAAAGGTAGCCTGAGAAAACAGCCGACGTTTCACGAGGTCGCCACTTGAGCCCTCGCAAAACAACGTCTGAGTAACGAGCGCGGAAATTCCATACTGATGACGTGCACTACCCAGATCTTGGAAGCGCTTCTGATTGGTTATGCTGCGAGGGAATTTTCTTTCAACCAATCAGAAGCACTACCAAGATCTGGGTAGTGCACGTCATCAGCATGGAATTTCTGCGCTCGTTACTCAGACGTCGTTTTGCGAGGGTTCAAGTGGCGACCTCGCGAAACGTCGGCTGTTTTCTCCGGCTACAAAAGAGGTTCCTCAAAAGCTTTCACTTGAATGGTCACACTTAAGGATTTCATCCACAGATGTAAAAGTTAGAACCACCTTTTACAGCATAATAGCAGTACCACAGGAAAGAACTCACCGTACTGCTCAGTAGCTTTCATCAAAATGGTCACATTTTAGGGTTTCATCCACAGACTCAAAAGTTAGAATCACCTTGGACAGCACATTAAACAGCACCACAGGAAAGTGCTGCTCAGAAGGTTTCGTTTGTGTGGACAGACTATACCAGCCAACGTGCTACAAGATTGGCAGAAAATTGCGCAAACTCTCTTGCTATTCATGTAATTAACACCAAGTGTCCAGACTTAACAAAGATATTCACCGTCTTTGTTAAATCAGGTGGACCTTTCCAAGCACACAGGATTTCTTGGCGGATTGGAGAAGAATCTTTCGACCGGTACCACAGCCCCTTACTACTGTAACTCAACAACTGAAGTTATGTTCCACGTGTCCACAAGGATGCCTCTAGGCCCTGACAGCACCGGTTTCACAAAAAAGGTCAGATTTAAGCCGATTGTACTTGTTACACCAAATATTTTTAGTACAATTTCTCTCTTTTGTGTGTCTTCAAGTGATAAAACGTAGATGTCGTATTAGGCTTTGCAGCGTTATTGCTGGATAGTATGCTTCGCAAGTGAATTTAACTACATATGGGGCTAAGTTGGGTTTTAGCTTTGGTTGTAAGCTTCTCCGCTTTTGACACCGATCACATGTTTTTCCCGCCTTTGGCAGCAGCAAGTTTCATGTTTTCCTGCACTTGGCACCGGTTGCATGTTTACTCATGCTTGGCAGCCTTTACATGTTTTCCCGCGCTTGGCACCCGTTGCATGTTTTCCCGCGCTTGGCGCCGGTTGCATGTTTTCCCGCGCTTGGCAGCGGTTGCATGTTTTCCCGCGCTTGGCAGCCTTTACATGTTTTCCCGCGCTTGGCGCCGATTGCATGTTTTCCCATGCTTACCAGCTTTTACATGTTTTCCCGCGCTTGGCGCCCGTTGCGTACTTTTTCTTCGAATATGATTGGTTCATTGTGTTCGTTTGGATTAGATAAATGAGATAAGCTTGGTTTTTCTACGCGGGCCAGTAGAACTCCTCCCCACTGGGTTGGTGTTTCGAAAAAGAGTGAGAGCAAAAACGATGCCCAGTACGTTCTGTAAAGAGTAACTGAAAAATGCATGATGGCGTATTGTTTTGTCAGGTTCGTCATCTTGGTAACGACGAGGTCCACATCGTGTGGTCGGAGCATTACAGAGGCTACAGGCACGGCATTGTCAACACTGAGTTTGCGGATGTGATGATCGTGATTTATCCGTTGGAGAACCATTTGTTCAGGATACAAATCATCAAGAAACCAAAGGTTTCAGTTTTTCTTGTGAAAAATTATTATTTGCTCTCTCGATAAGCCCTAGTTCTCCGAGAAACGCCAGCTGCGTACTTCTGAAATGCCAGTCAATCTATCTGTTGGCCCTCAAGTGGAAATTAATGAGCGCTAAAAATTCCGTGCCAGATCTCTCGATGTTAAAACTCTTAAACCTCACATCGATATGCTTATTCTCTCAATGACTTCCATGTATTTGTTATGGTACACACCAGGAGAGTTTGCTTGTACATCAAGAGAGTTTATCTTTGGTGATCGCTTCCTTCATTGTCATGACCTGTATATTTAGTTATGTGGTAATTTAACCCTTTTGACCCTGATATCAGCTTGCATATTCTCCAAACTGTTCCCCTTGCATTTCCTGTATTCCATGCATATACTGTATGGTATTGATGAGAATTTTTTTGCAACCAATACTTCTTCTACTTAGTGACCATTTTCTTTATTCTCATGACCTTTATGTTTGATTAAACAGTGCTATTTTAAGGAGAATTTAGATGCTGGTCACCCTTAGGAGTTAGAGGGTTAATGAGAAGTTTGATACTGGTCGATGTTGGGTCCTAACCCTTTAACCCTTTCACTCCCAAGAGTGCCTAAAATCAAAATTCAAGACGAATCCCAAATTTCATTTTGTAAAATACTGAAATATAAATAGTACCATGTGAAAGTACTGCTGAAGAGGTTTCATTTGAATGGTAACACCATAGGATTTTATCCACAGACATAAAAGTTAGAATCATCTAATTGTCTCCATAAGTGACTCTGGGAGTGAAAGGGTTAAGCCCAAACAGTGACGAAAATGAAATTTCTCTTTACATTATCACTACTTGTTCAAACATTCTTGAAAGTGATGAGAATAAAGGAAATGATCACCAAGGACAAGATGTCTTGATCTGTAGACAAATTCTTCTTACTAGTTCCATAAGAAATGTATGGAAAACAGTAAGGAGAATATGCATTTTTATATCAGGGCTTAAAGGTTTGAAGGGTTGAGTAAACTCTGGTCAATGAGGGGAGGCGTGTTTTAAAAGGCATACTGTCGAAGGAGACTTCTCAGAGAAACAAGGATTGTTCTATTAGACAACAGTAAACAAGAAAATAGCTTAAAAGTAACTGAGAATAAATTGTCAGTTTCTCCTTCATAACTGCTCACCGCGATAGGACGATAGGACGTTTCTCCGCAATTGTCACATTGTGCCTGTCGCATTTTGATGCGTTAACGTCAAAACCGCGAAATTCGAACTCCTTCCTTTAATTATTTCTGTAAAATGATAACAGTAGGTATTTTCACCTTGTGCATTGTAATTAGTTTCATCCATATTTAATTCTTATGGAAGATTTTGATTTACAGTACACAAAATGCCCGTTTCTTTATAATAGGTGCCAATGTTTGGGCCGTTGTTTGACGGTGCTTTAGTCGACAGACAAGTCTTACCTTCGCTGGTGAGAGCGACCGCCATCAATGCCAGCCGAGCGAGCCGAGAACTTCTTCCAGTCTACGAGCGATAGTATCCTTGCTATGTGTGGAATTTGTCCATTTTCGTAGCTTAAGATTGGTTTCCATACGATCGCAAACGGTGCTTGTTTTGTTACGAAGCTGAGCGATCGTTTGGAAACTAGGTTATACAAATGTGTTCGTTCGATGATGATGATGATGATGATGATGATGATGATGATGATGATGATGATGATGATGATGATGATGATGATGATGATGATGATGATGATGATGATGATGATGATGATGATGATGATGATGATGATGATGATGATAACTTTAATTAAGTGTCAAAGTGATCTAGCCCCCTGTAAAGATAGGATGCTAACTGGGGACACGTAGCTGTTTTACTAATTACAAATTCTTAAAAATGTCCAAACAATATAATCACAATAATTTCCTATATAATTCAAGTAATCATAAT
Organism: Siderastrea radians; assembly: GCA_964017195.1. NCBI lineage: Eukaryota > Metazoa > Cnidaria > Anthozoa > Scleractinia > Rhizangiidae > Siderastrea > Siderastrea radians. The sequence continues at coordinate 6,707,667 of OZ024892.1, read as the reverse complement.
GAAAATAACTGTCACACAATGAGCAATGGCACTGTTTTACTAAAGTTCATCCAGGCTCATACTTCTCACTCGAGTTTTAAAATCACTGAATCACTGCGTTGTACGTTTTCATACGATGGTTATGATCTCTGTTCACTTTTTTTCAGTGATCAAGTGGTCATATAGAAGCCAGGCTATACAATTGTTTGCGTTCTTTTCAGCGATTGTGTTCTTGTCCGTGAACGTAGGTAATCTCCGGAAGTCTTTCGATGTGTTTGGACCATTTTCCGAAGTCTTTGGCCAAAGACTTCGTGTGAGATCTTCGGAATTCTTCATACCGGCTTCATTCTAGTGAAAAACCCGTTGATTCGGGTTGTTACAGTATAAATACCATGAGTTATTTCACTCGCTTTGGGTGTTACTCGTTCTTGATTGACTGGGCTATATGGGTAATTATAAAACTTGTGAATAAAATTAATTTGCATGCCTTGCAAGACTTCTCCTTAATTACCCTCCAGCTATGAAGAACGTGAAAAATGTCTTGAGCGAATCGTCAAGAACCACAAAGAGCCCACAACCTATGAGGACTTCGCCTCGTTAGTATTCTGTCCCGCACCGAGGCCCGCGGGATCTGAACCTCCCACTCCACTCCTGTCAGCGGGGGAACGCTATCCTATCTTGCGCACGCAGACGGCACCCAGCGGCAGTTTCTCTGACAATGAGAAGTCGTCAATTCGTCACCGATCTAAGAGTGCGGTGACTTCACCAAGAATACTAAGCAATAAGTTAGGTGAGTACTAGGTGAGTGCCCTGTGCTTTATCTGATCAAAATGTCAGTACTCCTTACCAATCACGGGATGGTCTTGCGACCTTGGTGCGTCGAGGTAAAACGAGAGCGTACAGTTCAATTTACATGCGCGCAAAAATAATGAACGAAGGTACGTAGGTAAGATCACTGCTACAGTACCCGCGTACAGTTGTGTTCCGCAGCAAGTGAATAATACCTTTGCATCTCGTCTCCGTCGATATACAAAATTTACAGAGTTTAAAATCAGGTTAGGATTACTACTGTTACTAGAGGATTACTATTTAAAGAGGCAGTGTGGCCGAGTGGTTAGGGCGTCGGACTTGAAATCCGGAGGTCCCGGGTTCAAGTCCTGCTCTGACCACTATCTGAAGTTGTTTCTCGGTAGACCCGAGTTCAACTCTTGGGTCATGCTCGTAAAATAGCCAGCTGGTCTGCCTCCTACCAGCTGAGATTTTTAACCTGTTATGTTGAATTTGTAGTATTTGTTTCTTTTTACTTAAGTGGTGTGCCTACAAACGTTGTAGATTGGTACCTAAGTGCACTACCACTATAAACAAAGCATTTGACATTTGACATTTTTGACTATGACATGAGGTACGGTAAAATACCCAAGTTTTCTGTGGAGGAATACTCTCCGAGTTGGCTGTCGCGTATGAAAATGAGTACGATTTGTCTCGTAGTTTTTGTAGACAAGCTCATCTAAAGCAATATTGAGGTCATGTTAACGAAAGACAAGTAGCAAAACTTGTGTTTTTATGGACAGCCCGTGTGATCGCTGACTGACTATCAACGAGTACGAAATGCCGGTTGATCCGTTTAGATTCACGCATTCGCAATAGAGCACAGTGAGTATCTGCTTATAGCGAGCAGACAATAAGGACTAAGCCAATCGGATTTACGTACACGCAATATATAAAGCACGGTGAGTGGTTATTAATAGGGAATAGATTCTGACTCTTTGGCCAATCTGATTCGCGTATTCAGAATGGACCACATGAAGATGTTTACTACTAGTGAATAGGCAATGCCGATTGAGCCATTCAGATTCATGTATTTGCAATAAACCTTGCTTAATACTAACTCCGCTTATCTCACTGACATTTTCCTCCTACAGTCGTGGAAGAAGACCTTCCGCTAACCTCGTCCCTCCCAGATGGATTAGACAACATGGCGGCGGGATCGCAGTCTGCTACAGACGGCAGTAATCCCAGACAAGATAAAAAGAGGCTTTCAATTCGATGGCGAAACAAACTGCCCAGCCATAACGCCGCCCCTAACGCTGACAGCGACTAAATGCATCCGCAAAAAAGTATTTTACTGTGCTAACATTTTATTTTTCAAATCTGGAAAATTGGAACCTTCATGCCTTAACGATTGATCGGCACATTCGAATTTAGAATTTCAGTTTGCCTTTAGGTGCTAAAGGGTCAACGAGGAAATAGTGTTTCGTTATCTGTGTTGGTACTACCAAGGGAATTGTAAATATATGGTCTTCTTAGAAGTTGAATCTTGTTTAATCAGCAGAATCAACAGTACATAAGGTATTTGTTATCATTTTTCATCCCAAGACATTGAATGCCTTAAGTAATGATTGTGTGCGAGGTATCTGTTACCTTTATGGACACTTCAAATTACATACAGTTATTGGCCAGTTTGAAGTCGGAATTTGGTCGCGCCCTTTGCTTTCGTAAATCCTGGGCTACATTTTGTTACTTGCCGGCTTGAAGTCGGAATTTAGTCGGGCCCTTTCAGCAATGTTCGGGTAATCATCAGGGAGGAAACGTCTTGTTATCATAAATCCTTGCCTATTTACATTTACAATTACTGGCCGGCTTGAAGTCGGAATTTGATGGCTCCTTTTCGCATATGTTGGGGTAATCATCGGACAGCGAACGTCATACTTTCGTAAATCGTTGTGTACATACTATTATTGGTCTGCTTGAAGTCGGAATTTGGTTGCATCCTTTCGGGTATGTTCAGATAATCATCGGGCACCGAACGTCACACTTTCAGAAAAACAATAATAAAGATCTTGAGCAATTACCTCAGTTATGCTTGGAATAACGAGATTGTCTAACTTAAAGACGGTCTCCTTTTCTATGCTATAAGGTGTATTTTAAAGCTAACTCATTGGAACGTAGTTTGCGTATTCAAGCTGCACACATTAGCAATTCTCTGCTTCTTTGAGGTAAAATACGAACCAAATTTCTCTTTTGCATGTTTTGTATATTAAATGCAATGATGGATTTAATTTACCATTAATTGTAGCCGTGTGCCAGCTTTACTAACTGTACAAACCAATACTTACTTCGTAAAACAAAATCGTCTATAAGTTCGTGTGCAATTCTACGTTGGTCGGACTAAAATTTTTTCAATGCTTTGCCGAGCGACTTGCTTGAATTTGATATTGTTTTTTAGCTCGTGTAGCCTTGTAAGATTATTTTTACCTGTGTGTAAAACGAAAGAAATTTGCTTTGTAATAATTGTTTGCCATAGAGTGTTTATATTTTATAAGAAAGAATTGTACATACGAGTATGGACGCAAATGATTTGAAAACGCTCTCAAGTGTTACCGTAAATTATTGGACAAAATACCCCTATTCCTAATGTAAAAGGAAGTTCTCAATAAATAAAATAAACGACTTGTTTCTGAGTCGTGTATCCCTGTCTTACCCCGTGATTCCCTCCGTATGCTAATCTCTCTCCCTTACGCGCCGATCAATTCGAAACTTCAACATCCCCCCCCCGGGCATACCCCGGGCGTTTGACTGTGCATCGTGCCCGGGGAGGGGGGAATTTGAACGTTGCGTTGGAAGGGTGGGGAATTTGAACCGGATTTATCTCGTTCTGACGTAATACGCCCCTGAGTTTTTTTCGATTTTTGCAGGGATTAACAAGATAGAATTTCGCCTTTGTTAGTGAATGACCTTTTCAAAAGGGTCTTTAAAAGAAGTTTGAAGGTGTCATTACGGCATATCTTTCTCTAAAAGGCGTGTAAAGTGTTTGATTGAAGACGAAATTTGTCTTGAGGAGAGGTAGTTCAGTAACAATTGGTGGGGCATTTGAACAGCTTTTTTGCCCCGAGGGGAGGGAATTTGAACAAGCCAATCTTCAAAAGTTCAAATGCCCGGGGGGAGATGTTGAACTTTCGAATTGATCGGCGCATTACCACTATACTACCACGCCAATCCGACACAATTCCAAAAAATTAAAGTATATATTATAATTAACTGTCTTTCATAATTGATACATCTGTAATAGGTGACCCTAGCCCTTTCCCGGACTCTAACGTAAATTCAACTTGGGCTTCAACTTTGCTCTTTCTAAGACTATTCAAAAATTTATTTGTTGCCTTATTGTACATTAATCCAGAGCATATATTACTTCTACCATGACTAAAGGCTTGGTTACCAATGATGGCATCGACCGTCAAAAATGGCAACGACCGTTTACGAAAGGGAAATAGGCTCCGGCGAAGTACACTCCTACACTTCGCCATATACAATACGATCCTGTATAGAACTCTCTGGTTCCCCGACTTAATATTTGCCGCAGTCGCGGAAGTCATGTAGTCCACGACATGTCGATGTTGAAACAACCCAAGAAAGCTGGAAATGAAATTTCAAGTATTTTGCTAAAATGTTCTTGTTGGGTGCCCCTGACGTATGGCTAGTATGGAAACGGATTGTAACTTTGTCATGCAATAATTGATAAAACTTATTATTATACGATCCGACAATTTGTTATTATCATGCAAATTATATTATTATAAAGGAACAATTGTTCAGATCGATATATAATACTGTTGCTAATAGCCCCGAGCTGAGAGATTATGAATTCAATAATCCAAACCGCAAACACATTGAAACATTCTGGATTAGCACGAATTCCTGACGACAGCTTCCGCGGAAGATGGCCCAAGGACGGCGGAGCCGGGGGGGCTGGGGGGGCTTTAGTCCCCCACTTTTGAGGAGGATGACATTTTATTTTGTTTTAGTATATGTAGTTATTTGAGAAAATACATAAGAGTATTTGCCAGATGAAACTATAGTGTTTAAATTGTTATTGCATGATTAAGTCACAAGAATTTACAAAGCTACAACTTTATACAAACCTCGTCGGAAACTTTTCGCGTTTATGTATTTTTAACATTTTCTCAGCGTGTGCTTCCTTCCCACAGACGGGAAGCTTGTGTCAAAAAACCGCAGGTTAGCGTAGGAGACCGGAAGGCTGAGAAATAACTTCCAAAACATTGCTGTAAGCACTAAAAGTACCTTTCATTTTACGCTTTATCCAGGCTAATTATTTCAAGAAGTATCTCGCGGAGAATGCTGTAAATACGATTTCCGAGACTCTAGATTTCAAAATTTTCGGGGGGAGGATGCCCCCAGACCCCCCTACCAACTCGCGCCTCCGGCGCTCGTTTTCAGCCCCCCACTTCAAAATACGCTCCGCCGTCCCTGTGGCCTTGAGAAGCAAATATCCAGACGTAACAATCCCTGAAAACATCTCGTGGCCGGATTTCGTGTTTAGAAACTTACATAGATTTGGAGACCGCATAGCAATTGTGAGTTTATTAACTTCTTCATCCTTGACTCTTCCATCCACGAACCTTTCAAAAAGTTCTAGCCATGCTAATTGAACAGAAGTTCCAGTCTGTTGATAATCAATGGTACTTAAAGCGCCGAGAACTTCATGAAAGCTTTACTTTGATTATTATGATTTCTTCTTGTTAAAACAATGTACAAGCGAGTGCTCATACAAAGTTCGTGCACTCGACTGGGGAGTGAGATAATGTTCTTTGAAAGAGAAAAAAGCGGTGTAGGGTAACCGCGAGTTCTTGCATAATCAATGAGGCAAAACCAATAAGATTTCATCATATAGTCGACAAACTGACTACAGTTATTAAGCTGATATGCGCCATTCTATTCACAATTAAGAACTGTTTTGTAAAGATTCTAATTTCAAAGAGCTCGACTGTTTCAAGATATTCCTAGTAAATGACGGAAAGTTTAGGAACTAAGCAAGCGTACTTTTTGCCTTGATTCTGCCTACACATTGCTATCAGGGAGCTTAGTTCTTAGCTTCTTCCTACCGTGCCACGTTATGGTATTTACAAGGACAGTAATGTGAGTTCACCGTGCTGCACAGTAGGCTTGGTTGACTTAAGATGACTAGCGTACAATTAACAAGCAGCCCCCTTTCCCGCTCGGGATAGTCGGCCAAAATGAACACGCGAGCGAGCTAGCGCGCAAATCGCCTTTCGCGTGGAAAGTGTCGCACGTGTAGTGAGCCGGTCCAAAACACACTCGCATCGCTTTGCCATTCAACAGGCATTTTCACCTCGCTCGCGTGTGTCGTCTCCATGAACTGTTGTAATGATCAGGCACAAAATTTGATTTACGATATGCTTTTCAGACCGGGCTGTTTTTGGTCTTCTGGGACCTTTGCGGTTCGTAATAGAGCTGATGACGTCACACAACAGTATTACCTCATGGTTTCCAAACGGCAGCCATCTTGTAGTCCATGAGCCAAATTTCAAAAGGGGCCTAAAAATAGGTTTTCGTAGCACCCCCCTTGATACCTAGTGAAATTGGTATCAAATTAAAGCTAAAGGTCTAAATTATCTCAATCCACTTGTTACCAGGACGATAAGTGGTGCATAAGAGAGAAATGGCATGTTTTTACGGGGGGAGTATGGAGAGAGGTTTTGCTTTATAAAAACAAGTCATGACAAATCTATATTAAAAAGAGCGAAATACACGCCCTAAGTTGCTAATTTTTTTTAGAAATATTCTTAAAATTAGTATTTTGTCACATTTCAAACTTTTCGTGATTTTCGGATGAGCCTTTTTCCCGTTGCCATGGAAACGGTAAATAAACACCATTTCGGATATTTCTTTAATTACAAATGTCGTATTCTTACGTTAATAACCCAATTGTCATGAAAAAATCCATTGTTATGGGTAGTCCCATTGAAACCGCGCTAGCTTGTTGCTACCACAATGCATTTCGAGCCCTTGTCCCATCATGCACTTAGGAACCACATGGCTGGGTCCGCCATCTTGGAAATTTGCTGAATCAGCAGAGGGTAGGAAATTGTTTTTTTTTTCGCAAAAGAAGTCTCCTATTATCTTTTAATCGGTTTTTTAGTGTAGATTAAAGAATTTTATAGACCATTTGACATAAACATGTTATTTTAACAACATTTTAAGAACTTATCACGAACCAGTACCATCTGAATTAATAATGAGATTTGAAATAGAAAAATCGAATAATGTTAAAGGAGCATGGAACTTGTATTTGTTTAAGAGATTTAAATGCAATTGTTTCAAAAGTAGAAAATTACCTCGTGTGATTTATACATTTAGGTTTTTTTATTCCCATGGATGATGTAACGGTCAGGCAATGGCAGGGAAACAACCTTCTTCCTCAGTTCAACCATCGCATCCAAGAAAACGTCAGCTAGGTCAATCTCCAAACTGGGATAAATGTTTGTGTCACGTAGAAGATGAGTCAGGAACGTTAACTAACTTTTCTGGAAAAAGTTGGCTTACATTTCAAACGTGCGCAAAGAGACGGAGAGATAATATATGGTCCAAAATGAACGGTTTCTGGGAGGAAGGGCCAAAGGGCAAATACCACAGACGATGTTATCAAGTATACACTGATAAGGTCAAAGTCGCAAGGGCCGTTGAGAAGCAACGCAATATTCTCATCCAAGACCCTGTGGAAGATAATGATGATTCTATTACCGAGCCTCCGCCAGCAAAACGCATGTTAAGGTCCCAGGTTGATGCGTTTGACATAAACAAATGTGCTATTTGTCAACAACACAAAACAAAGCTTACAAAGAACAAAGGAGCAAGATCAAGAGAGCCGTTAAGTTTAAACAAGACAGCCACTGGCAGTGCATCACTACTTAAGGCCGCTGAGATTCGGGATGACAGACGCCTTTTATTACAATTACAAGGCAAAGACACAATAGCAATTGGAATAAAGTATCACAAATCCTGTTACGTTCAATATGTGCGACCAGGAGCCCTTGCAAAATTGGAAGAGAAAAATTGCGAAGACGAGGACATAGCTAGCGAAAGCTATAACAGAGCGTTCAGCAGCATTAGAGAATTTGTTAAAGATGCAGTCCTCAAGGGGGAAAAGGCTGTGAAGCTTTCAGAGTTGCTAGAACGTTTCGTTAGTAAGTTATCCGAAGAAGGAGTGTCTGCACCCAGTTACAGGTCCTCAAAGTTGAAAAATCGTTTAATCAAGTCTTTCGGGAACAGACTCTCGTACCACCAGCCTCAGGATCGATCCCAATCAGAGATAATTTACAGTTCCCGCGTGACAACCGGAGAAGTCGTAGAAACCATTGCAAGTACTAGTGGCGAGCAATGGAAAGATGAGGACGGGACAGAGGAAGTTCCTCCAGAAGCCAAAGCAAATGAAAAGTATTTTCACGTCTATCATGCAGCTAAGATGATTCGGAGTTTGCTGACGGAAATGAAACCAGTTATGTCATGGCCACCCACTGAAGATGATCTAGACTGCAGTGATAGTATAGTACCAGACATGTTGTACAATATGTTAGCCTGGATTTCCTCTTCCGATGTTGAATATTGTAACAAGAGAGTATGTGGAGTCTCACCCGACGTTCACCGAATAGTCCTTTCGCTTGCACAAGATCTGATTCATTGTGTAAGTCGCGGTCGTATCAAGACGCCTAAGCATGTTACTTTACCTTTAACTGTCAAAAGCCTAACGGGTAATGCTGAACTTGTAACAATACTGAACAGGTTTGGCCATGCCCTTTCCTACTCTCAAATCGAGGAACTTGAGACTGCACTGGCTGAAAAGGAGATAGAAAAGGAACAGGATGGGATCGTAGTACCTGGTTCGTGCAGTATGGGAGTGCCAGCGGTGTTTTGTTGGGATAACAATGACCTGCTAGAAGAGACATTGTCGGGTACGCTTTAACGTTCTGCACTTGTTTTATTTTCAGAGGAAATTGTTTCTCTCAACGTACAGTTAACTTATTTTGCTAGCATACCTCTATCTTACAGATACCTTTCTACAGTACACATAACTATACTATCTGTGTCTTTGTTTGTTATTAAATCATGGACTCTTTCTTTAGGGAAGGGGACTACCCATTGCACGAATGGAATAGTGATCCAGAGAAAGTCCCTTACTTGCGCGCCACCCACTGAAATGGCTGCCAAAGAGTCTCGTCCTAAACGGAACCGCACCTTGACATACATCCCTACAGACGTACTGCCCTTCCACTCCGGTCCCCGACAAGGCCCCAGTCAATTTCACATTGGTGTGCAAGATGTGATCATGACTAATCCCGATACTCGTGCATATGCAAGATCAATCGACTTTGGATGGATGCTGTGCCGACAACTCATTGATAATAGTATCTTCACATTGGCAAATGATCGAAGCCAAGTGATCCCAGCATGGACAGCTTTCAACATTAAACTCAAGCAGAAAGATGTTCCTCGTAAAAGTTCTATAGGCTACTGCCAAGTTATTGATGCAAGCTCTACTGAGATGCCAACAGTGTACAATCTTCTTGAGAGATCATTGCAAATTGCTGATCAGCTTGGCCAGCAAAATGTTATCATTGTCCTTGATCAGGCTATTTACGCTAAAGCTCTTGAAGTCATCTGACAAAACCAAGAAACATTTCAGCGCATCGTTGTTAGGATGGGCTCTTTTCACACAATTTGCTCTTTCTTGGCGGCGATCGGCAAGCGACTTGGAGATGCAGGTCTTGGAGACATCCTGACGGAAAGTGGAATTGTTGGATCAGGATCTGTCTCGGCGGTGCTAGAGGGCCGCCACCACAATCGCGCAATACGTACGCATAAGGTAAGTTGTTAAGAAGTTCAATATTATTCAAAAAGTGACGTGCGCTACTTAGCAAATCTTATTTCACTTTTTCTAGAACAAGACTCGAAAGAGATATGGCCCCATAACCGACAAAAGCTTGTTGTTCCGCCACTAAAAAACGGCCACTCGCAACATTGCAGCTTTTATATATATATTTTTACGTTTTACCGACAATTTCACGTTTGTCACAAAACATCGACCATAAATATTTCTTAATATCGGGGCTTCATTGTAACAAATAGTTAATGACTAATCAACTCACGAGTTGTATGGCGTTCGGTAGCTGCGGAACATCAGACGAAAAAATAAGAGAGCAAATTTTGTTCGCTGTATCCTGGTGTTTGTGAGACATTTTAAAAATATTTTGCAGCATGTAATAGGGCACTCAAGTAAATTTGATATTGTCTGTTTATCATTTTAGATTGTATTTGAAGCACTGCAGCGGCTACAGTGGAAAGGATTCAAGTCGTGGCTTCAGGACAACGGTCACCCAACCATCTATTTAGAACTCGCAAATGCTATAGTAGATATCAGAAAGGACTTTCCGCTGACTAATTTAATAGGCTTCTTGCGATGGCAGACATTATCAAGATTCTAGATCTTTTCAAGTTATATGACGAGGAAGACAATGGTCCCCTAAAAATGTTCTGGAGATCGTACTTTGAAATGGTCTCGTTGCTGCTGACATTTATTAGAGCAACCAGAGAAGGCAATTGGCCCCTCCATCTTGAGTGCATCAGGGAAATGCTGCCATGGTATTTCGCCTACGACCATGTGAATTATGCTCGTTACCTTCCTGTTTACCTGATGCACATGATTCAGCTCCCAGAAACCCACCCTGAAGCTCAAATGATGTTAGAAAATGGAGATTTTGGCGTACAGAGGAACAGTGAACATGGATTTTCTCAACTGCCCGTTGACCAGACCATAGAGCAGACGTTAAACAGAAGTACAAAAACAAACGGTGGCATCGTTGGCTTCAGTCTCAAAAAGAATGCGGTACAGCGATGGCTCCTGACTGCGCATTCTCGTGCCCGTTTTGTTGACAAGTGTCGTATGATGACAAGCAAGAAAGAAGATAATCGACCTCACAAGGAAGCTGGGAAGTCTCGAATGAAACGCGATGAAGAAGATGTAAGTAAAGTAATGGAGGTTGTCAGCAATTGGACGGATCCATTTGAACCATCAGAGGAACTTGCCAGTCTTAGTTCTGGTTGTGTAGTGACAGAAACCATCAAGTTAGATTTGCTGGCCACCAAAGACAAAGGAACAGTAGCTCTCACCGCGTTTGTTGAGGACAGACTGCTGAGTGATTCTGTGGGTTTCTTTGACCCACTCTCCAAGTTAAAGCTTGGAACGTTCCGTGACCTTCAAAAGAAGACAACTGTGTCAAAGGAAGGAAAGACTGTCATTCTAAGAACAGAAAGAAATCTTTTTTGTTATTGGCCAAAGCAGGCAAATGGATCTACGACAGTTGCTAGTCCACGAGCTGGGCCCACTTCCACGGTCGCTGGCGCTGTTTGATGGCGCGCTGGTGAAAACCGACAAAGCAGCTCTACCTAAACTTCTAGAGAATGGCGTAGAGTGTCTTCATCGCATGCCAGCTCAAACAACTGAAGTCATCATCGATGCAATGGCAATGCTTCAAACGATGAAGAGGATACCAGAGAGATTCTCCGACTTGGCAGTTATGATTTTCAAGAGAATGCTGATGCAGGCAGGGCAAGCAAGAAGAGTTGACTTTGTGGGAGATCAGTACCCAGTCATCTCCATCAAGAACACAGAGAGGGAAAGAAGGAGCAATACCGGTCAACTAGCCGTCTCCATTACTAGCTCCCAGCAGTTCTGTCCACGCCAGTGGAAGAAGTACTTGTCATGTGGTAGCAACAAAGTGCGTCTTCTAGAGTTCCTGTCTCAGGAGTGGTCGAAGCAAGAATATGTAGAAAGGATCGACAGCCGTGTTATGTATGTTACCCATGGCAACCATTGCAAAAAGCTTGTAGTCAAACATGGACGTATGACAGCAACTGACGAAACCGAATGTACACGGACCAAGAGGAAGCAGATACACGAATGTTCCTCCATGCGTCCCACGCATCTTCACATGGACATCAAAGGGTCGCCATAGTCTCCTCGGATACAGATGTTGAAGTGTTGGCATGCCACCACCAATCAGCCATTCCTGCCGAACTGACTTTGATAAGTGGAACAAGAAACAGATCACGCTTAATAAGCGTTCCCCGACTGTGTGAGAAGCTGGGTCCTGGGGTATGCCGAGTCCTCCCTAGTTTGCATGCGTGAACAGGTTGTGACGCTGTGAGTTCATTTGCCGGCAGGGGCAAGAAAAAGGCGTTTGAAATGGTAAGAGATAACCAAGTCATAAGAGACAGTGTTGGAGTCCTTGGAGAGAGCCTTCCCCTGAGCGCGCACAGCATAACCAGGTTAGAAGAGGTGGTTTGCAGGTTATACAATGATAATCTATGCAAGCAGGTCAATGACCTACGCTACAAAATGTTCTGCCAAGGAAAAAATGTGCAATCTCATCAACTCCCGCCAACAAGCGCTGCTCTCCACTACCACCTAAAGCGAGCTAACTACCAAGCTTTTCTGTGGAAGAAAGCATTACAGCCAAGAATTGAACAACAACCGGTAAACCATGGATGGCAACTGAACGAAGGACGCCTTGAGATCGTTTGGACAGACCTGGCCCCAGTTCCACAGGCTGTGATGGAATTAGTTTGCTGTGGGTGCCGCGGCAATTGCCAAACGAGGCGGTGCTCATGTGTCGGTAATGGCTTGCTGGCACAGAAGCTTGTACGTGCTCTGAAGACTGCACAAACAGTGCAACAGACCTTAAAGATGGAGATGACGATGTTGTTGACAACGACGAGGATGAAAATGATTAGTTAAGCACTGGACTCGGGCTATGGCTAAAACAGACTTTTGCATGAAGTTAAATCCGTTTCCAGACGAATATCGGTGTTGTCGTTTTCTTGTTGTTGTAAAATACTGACATTTGCAATCTGTTTGTTGTAATATTCTTTATTTCTTCAACATTAAGTGATGTCGTGTTGAATTGTTATCGAGAAAATGTATTGCTAAATAACAGAGCAACACGCAGTTATCTAGAGACTCAGCTTAACGTATTTTGATTTCTCTAGCTTGAGTGTAGCCTTATTTGTTATTACATGCATTCTATTGTTTTTGCTTACTTAGTACATGATGAAACAAAGATTTTTGACATTCGTTGTTGTACAAATAAACAAATGAAATTACAAGGAGAAAACAAAAGAATATTTTTTCGTGATAACTGGGTTGTAATCATGATAAACAGCATTTGTAATTAACGAGATACAGAACAATAAGAAATATACATGGTTTCCATGGCAACGGCTAGGAAAGGCTGGTTTTTAAATCATGAAAAGTGTGAGATATGACAAAATACTTATTTAAAGCATATTTGTAAAAGATTTAATCATTTTTGGGCTAGTATTTTGTGAGTTGTATCAACGTTTTTTTATCACTTGTATTTACAAGGTAAAAAGCATCCCTACCACCCCCTCGAAAAAACCTTGCCCTATCTCCCTTATGCACCAGTTACCATCCTGGTAACAAGTAGTTTTAGAAAATTCAGTCCTTTAGCTTTAATTTGATACCTGTTTCACTAGGTATTAAGGGGGGTGCTACGAAAATCCCTTTTTTGGGACTTGGCTCATGGACTATTGGATCCCAGTCTATCTGGGATTTCTTAATTTTTTCCGAAACCTCCAATAACCACCAACATTCAATAAGTAATCGAAACTGATACAGGAACACTGAAATGAAATAAAAGTTACCGCAAGAAACGGAAAGTGCTGACGTACATTGTTTACGCACGAGTTTGTTTTCACAAAAAGAACGAGCGAGGCTTCGGGAGCGAGTGAGTAATAAAGTGATAAAGAGTAATTAAGTCATCAATTGGCTTTTCTAAAGCATTAATTCTCCTTGAACTTTGAGCACTTTCCATGAAGAAATATAGATTTATAGGCTTTTCAAAAGATTTTTACAAAAGCATAACTTCAAAACCTTTCGGCGACTTTTAGCGGCTTGTAACACGGCTTCAGCACCTTGAGCGAAGTCACAAGTATGTTTTGACAGGTGCTTCCTGATTGGATGGAACGCTTTCTGCACGCGTGAGAGAACCATGTCGCTGCGGCAATTCCTCGCAATTGCGACTAGACACAAAGTTTTTTTTTCAATAGGTGTGCGGTTCGACGAAAACCTCATACACGTTTTTTCAAGTGGAGGAATTGAGCAGAAAGTTCGCTTGGGCTCTCAGCAAAAGAGGTATCAAGAAGGGAGATATGATCACCATCTTTGCTCCGAATGTTCCTGAGTTTGCACTCGTATTCCTTGGAGTTCTTCAAGTGGGCGCAATCGTGTCAGGTGCCAATCCACACTTCACGACCGAAGAACTGACCAATCAGCTTAAAGAAGTCAATGCAAAGTGCATCGTCGCTGGTCACCAGTTGGCGCACAGGGCTAAAGAAGCCGCGCAGGAACTGGGTATAGATTACGTGTTCGTCATCGGCGAAGATGACGAGTGCGAATCGGTCTCAGTCCTTCTAAAAGAAGACGAGTCGCAGTTTCCACGTGTTACGCTCAATCCAAAAGAGGAGGTAGCTATTCTTCCATTCTCCACTGGGACAGGCGGCTTGCCCAAGGGCGTTATCTTAACGCATCATAACTTGATCGCTCTTGGTTGCATTGTGAACGCTGAGGGAGTTTTTAATTTTAATGAAAATTCTAAAATATTAGCTACAGTTCCTTTTAACCGTGCTTTCGGAATGATAGCTGTCTTGTCGCTAAGCTTACACCGTGGAAGTACCTTGATCTCGGTGCCAAGATTTGACCAAAACAAGCTTTTGCACCTCTTGCAAGATTACAAGGTGAGTCAGTTCATGATTAATTTAAGTAAACATGTATCTAACGCCATTGATAAAAGGCTAACACAGGCTGACCTTTTAATACAAGTGCGACTGGTTAGAAAGAGATTGATTGAAAGGCTGGTTTGACTTGCATTTGATTGGCAGTAGGCGCACACAAGAAGAACTGTAGAAAAATCGTGCACCAAAATAATGATTACCTGCGTTGCCATGTCTAGCACTATAAGTTCGTATTTGTCTTTTTCTTCAACATGAAGTGATCTCTTAATACAATTAATAATGGTAATAGGACTGAGTGGAGTCCAATTCGGTCTGTAATCATACGAGTGATCAACAAAATCGGACGACCGCGTAGCCGGAGTACGATTTGTTGAATCACGAGTACGGTTACAGACCGAATTGGAGGACACCAAGTCCTGTTACCAATTAATCATATCTGTAACAAAATTCGAGAAAGAAAGAGGAGAACACATACCGGAGAAGGAATAGACGAAAGTCTTATTTGCGAGATAGGTAAAAAAAAAGTTATTCAAGTGTAACTGATCCATTAGAGCGCGTGCTCTGACCCGTACTGTCCAATTACTTAGGCATGACGCTTACACTGTTCAATTACACTGTCCTATTAATGCTCAAATCACGGCTGGTGTTAGCTAATCAGATTAAAAAAATTGTTATAGTTATGATTAAAATAGATAATAATGATGATGATGAACCGCAGGTTGTAAACGTGTCTGTTGTGTGCTTTAACTTTGCAAAGAACATCGGCGCCGTACTCGACACAACAATGAATTTCGATAATCATATTGCACAAGTTTGTAAATCTGCATCTTTTTCCATTAGGAATATTGCGCGTATCAGGAAATTTTTGAGCCACGATGTGATGATGATGATGATGATGATGATGATGATGATGATGATGATGGTGGTGGTGGTGGTGGTGGTGGTGGTGGTGGTGGTAGTAGTAGTAGTAGTAGTATGAATTCGTACAATGTACACTGCAGATAATAATAAAGAAAAGGTTGGCACTTTGCAAAAGGTGAGAGGTCCCATCAAATCTTGCCACTTAATGTAAGGTTAATCTCTGGCAGTAAGTGAGGTGGAGTGGGAGGGATTTTTAGGTACTTTTTCAGCTGTCCCCTTAATAGAGGGCGGTCGCTTCATACTACTGGTGAGACTGTGATTCGGTATACTATTTACATGTCGGGTTTTATTTTATATCTATTTTCCGGTTTGTAGGTGACTCATCTAGCCACAGAGGCCTTAATAGTGTATCTGCTGTCACAACATCTAGCGGTCGAGAATTTCGACCTGTCGTCACTTACGGAAGTTATATCAAGCGCGTCTTCGTTAAGCGAAGACATATCGAGAAATTTAAAGAAGAGAATGCCTCAACTGAGTAGAATTAATCAATGTAAGTAGACCTGTCTTCTCATGAAGTCGAGAGGGTGGAGCAAGCTTGTAAGTAATGGAAACAACATAGCAGAACTTCAAGTCTTCTGTGAGAACTCAAACTTTTAACCCTTAAGGCACTGATATAAAAATGCATATTCTCCTTACTGCTCTCTATTCGTTTCTTATGGAACTATTAAGGAGAATTTGTCTAAGTATCAACACATCTTATCCTTGGTAATCACTTTCTTAAATTCTCATCACTTGAATGTTTGAACAGGTATTGACAATGTAAAGAGAAATTTCACTTTCATCACTGTTAGGACTTAAAGGGTTAAAAGCTGTTCGTGGATTTATATTTTCAGTAGCAGTCTTTACTCAAAGAAGTAAGATAGGAGTTAAAAATGGGACATGATTGGACACCAAAGCCGTGTTTTTAAAGTTCCTTATCTTCAAATCCTGCAGCACAAAAATTTCCAAAGAATGGCTACGGTCTCCAAAATCTTTCTCTTGCAGTTTTGAACCCATACTGATGTATATGTTAATCTCCATGTATAGCATTATAGTTGTTGCTGGGAAACTGTTATTATATATCAGGTCAGGAGCACGTATATCTTATTAGATGTTTCGATGTGAAAGTATCGCCGTATATTTTTACGAGTTGTGCGTATTTTGACGAGCCCGTGGGGCGAGTCAAAGTACAAACAACGAGGAAAAATATACGTCGATACTTCACGCCGATACATTTAATAAGAGATTTATTACCCAGCTTAACCCTTTTCAACCTTTTTAAGTAACTCGAAAGAAAACTACAAGTGTAACTGAACGAGCGCGCGCACGGTACTATACAGAAACCAACTTTTTTATATTTAACAATTATCCTGCGAAATCGCGCGGAACATCTCCTGATACTTAGCCGACGAGGCCGTAGGCCGAGTTGGCTAAATCAGGGGATATTCCGCAAGATTGAGCAGGATAATTGTTTTATTATTCAACAAATTTAGATCGACTACCATTTTCAGAACGAGAAAAACTACGGCTCTATGATAAAAACGCTAAAAGCTAGCAACACTTAAAGCTTAATAAAAATCAAAACAGAACTTCAAGAAATCGAAGTTTACTGCCGTTCACTTAAAAAGACTTATTTACAAACTCATGTTTGGAAATGACAAGACAAAGGGAAAAAAAATACTGCTACCTTACCGAGAATAAGTCCTCTTCCTGTGAATTAAAATCTTTTCAACTTTAGTCTTTACAACTTTCCGTGATCAAGTCTGCTGCTTCGTTCGCAAAAGCATTTTCTTGGTTGAGTTCTCACTATGAAAATTCCAAGTCAACCTTTGGATATCTTTGTGAGCTGAAGCAAACACTTGTTGACATTTTGAGAGCATTTAATCGTGGAAAGTTTCTTCCAGAGAGTTAAAATTTACGGAGAACACTGCTAAAACTGCCTCGCTTTTCAAAATGGCCGCCAAACAGGCAATGAAAGAAAATCTGCAGTGCACTTCCAAATATGGTCATTTACGTATATCGCAGGATATCTGTCATGTAGGATGACAGATATCGAGGCCTTCCTTACCATATATGGGCATAGTGACAATTTGTTGAATAATAATGTGGGATATTCGTACTCGTTTCACGCGCTTTCTGTACAATAACTAATTTTTGACTAGACTCTCCTGAGATAACCAATTTTCTCTGCCAATTTCGTTGATACCTTCCTTTATTCTCACCCTCTGTTTACTTCGCTTTGTGTTGATATTGTGAGGACAATTGAATGTTGATCACTTGATATATTTAATAGGTTATGGCATGACAGAATGCAGTACCATAAGTCACATGACTCCGTCAAGAGACCCCAAACACGGATCTGTAGGATTACTACTCCCCAACCTCGAGTGCAAGGTACGATGACGTTTTTAGTGGGGTGGGGAGGGGTAAAGGGAGAGGGAGGCAAAGGTCAAAATTGTCAAACTCTAATCCTTTGAAATAGAAATCAGTAGCATATTTACCATCTAGACTGAAGTATTTGGCTGCGAGTTTTATTAGAGTGTTAACGATGACGGTGGACGATGTGCACCATTCTTGGTAGTTTGTTACGCAGCAAACGGAAATAACGAGACAAGTGCCATAAGTAAAACAAAAATGATTGTATTAGTTAGATTGTAGTAGGAATACGAGATTTAAGGACGGTGCCTCCTTTTTTTGTTACAGCGTATACGCTCTGCACATCTCGGGATTTTCGCGTCTTTTAAGGTTACTCCGGACCTTTGCAGGTGTCCTCCCGTGTCCTTGGGGAGAAACTTTGTATGCGCGCCATTTTAAAGGAAAGCACGGCAAACTATAGATCGTTGGGAAGGTTAATAAATGTAGATTTTGGAAAAAAAATATGAATTGCCAGTTTTTTAATGACCATGCGTCGTTCAGTCAAACAAATGAATTAATAGGTACCAGGATTCGGCAGATTTCTGTGAAATTTGGCCTGAACATTCCTTAGATGTTGTGAAACAAAAGTGTGTCGGGGATTTTTGAAATTTGTAATATTTCACCCGTGGCGATCTTCAATGCAATGCCCATCGCGTATTCTTTGATGCTTGAACTTGACAGATTAATAAAAAATTAACCAATTAGAATATCGAAAAATGCTGACACACTTTTGATGATTGATCCTTTGTGATTAACACTGTGCAGTTATTTTGCCAATGCGCTTGGATTTGATACCCTGTTAATTCAATTGAATGACACTTGGTCATTTTCGTCGTTGTTTGTCATTTTATTTTGCGTAATTGAAGAAACTGGCAATTTATATTTTTTCCGAAATCTACATTTATTAAGCTTTCCAACGATATATAGTTTGCCCTGTTTTCCTTTAAAATGACCCCCACACGAATTTTTTCCCTGAGGACACCCGCGAAGGTCCGGAGTAACCTTAAGGAATTTGCCCACTAATACAACAATATTTTTCCGCGGTTTAAGACTATGTGGAAAAGCAGATCTTAGCAAGGGCTATCAGAATTCAAAAAGAAAATTGGGGACAACCACGCATTTTTCAGAGATAATTGAGCTTAAATTTGGAAAGAAATTGCCACACATTCTTTGCATTTTAACGCTTTTTTTTTACAATTATGGTTGCTTAATTATCTCTGAAAATACGTGGTTACCCACATTTTTCTTTTTGAATTCCAAATACCCTTGCTAAGATCTGCTTATTTTGCATAGTCATAACGTTTGCAAAAATTCACTTGTTCAAGGAGGCACCGTCCTTAAGCACAAGTTTGAGATTGTGGCTTTCCATTTTTTGTCTAATGACACCCTCTATGGCTTCTGTGCTGCTTTTGAAGCGAGATTAATGTGGCACTTGTGTGGCATGTGATGTTTTAAGCATGCGTACTAGGTTGTACTCGTACTTAAAGTGGTACTACGACCAAAAAAAAAATACTTTCCTTTTTTCTTCAGATTTCCAAACTATGTTTACTTAACGCTCCCCAAGCGAAATCTTAAGCCTTAATTTTGAGAATAAGACTGTTGATTTAAACACAGGTTTGAGAGTCGGAAAGCTCAAAACTCCCGTGCTGCATACTAATTAAGCCAAAGACTCTCAAACTCGTGTTTTGCATGAGCTGTGTTCACACACTGCATTCTAAAGTGATTTTTGATCGTCAATGTTACCCCATCTGGGTCAAAGAGGCACATAGGGCTTCAACGAGTCTTTTCCACTCAGTCTGGTTGGTCGCAACTTACGAGCCTCTTCCCAACTCTTCCACCCCAATTCTTCATCCCTTTTCTTGTGAGCCATTTTTGATTTTTTACGTATTTGTACTTCGCAACACAGAAAACTATTTAGTACTTCTCAAGAGCATTGAATGCTACCTCTTTAGGTTTTCATCCACAAACTCAAATTTACAATCAATCCGAATTTAAAATTTTATCTTCTCATCCAAGGTATGCGATGCAGCAACTGGACAGATACGCGGTGCTGGACAACATGGTGAGATTTGCGTCAAAGGACCAACCGTAATGAGAGGTTCGTTCCTACAGTGAATCCGAATTATTATTATCCAGCTGTATTAGTTATTGTACAGAAAGCGCCCGAAACGAGTACAAATATCCCACGATATGGTATAGCTGGTTATTGTACAGTTGGTTATTATAAAGTACCATGCGAGCACTCGATCCTGTTACACTTGTAGTTTTCTTTCAAGTTACTGAAAAAGGTTGAAAATGGTTAAGTTGATGTTTCACACCGAAACATCTAATAAGATATATTTATTTACGGAACTGAAATCTGTATGAAGTTTCAACAAGACTGAAACCCTCTTAATTGATTAACCCGGAACACTGTCCTGAGTGATATACAATAAAAAATGGGGGTCACCGTGCTCGATTAGGAGAAAACGACCATTTATTTCACTGAAGAATTCAGTTTTCAGAGAAAACCTACCAAGTTCCGAACGTGCACGCGCTAATTACGTAAAAAGGATGCGCAGAAAAGATGCGCAATGCAATTGAATGGAATCACCTGAATTGTTTACGCGCATCCTTAATACGCACGTAATTCACGTCGATCTCATGATCTAGAGTTCTCCCTTTCGCTTTTTTTCTTGCTAAATGCAACGAGGCCGATATCGCCATACATGAGCAAAGCTTCTAGAAATACTACGGTCTTCAATAGGTTCTAGCTCTGAAAGGAGTACGGTGATCCCTGTGACCCCGGCCCGAATCATTTTGCCTTCCTGGCATGAGTTGGTGAACACCTAACTCCAGCAAAAGTTTAAAAAAAATCCGACCGTGGGAAGATTTAGGTGGAGGAGGGGGGGGGAACGTCCTGATGGCTAATTTGCTCATACCCATTTATCGGCCCGATTAGTTGGCTCATTCGTACAGGCGAAATTACAGTCGGTCGATTTAGTTTTTTACTTGGTGTGGCGAGGGGGGTTTAAATCGGCACGATTTGCAAAATCTGTTGTATTTTTAAATCTGACCTATTGTCACCCGCTGTCTCATTTAAAGTAATTAAGGCGGTCAAAGGGGCCTGATCAAACGGTACGTGTACGTTAGCGCTTCTTTGTTCTGTTTTCAGGTTACTTCAACAATCAGCAAGCCTCAGAACTTGCAATCGACCATGATGGCTGGTTTCATACTGGAGACTTAGGTTACTACGACAAAAATGAGCACTTCTTCATTGTGGAAAAACTTAAAGATCTCATCAAGTTCAAGGGACATCAAGTAAGTACAGGCATCCCAGGTTTACAATAGTACGCAGACTACCTAGCTATAGGCCCACTGTTGTCAGAAAACCATTATCTGGACACGTCGCGATCCACATGAAAGTGACAATATCGTGAAACAAACGATAAACAAAGCTATCGTTTTAAACCATTATAAATAACAATCAAATCTTCCATGACATGACCTGAAGTCTTTCGAAGACTCCAGCGGTGACCCGAAGTCTTCCAAATATTTTCAAAGACTTCTAAAAGATTACCAGGAGTCTTAGACTAAACTAAACATAATCTAATTTGTGGAAACGACTTTGCACGAACATTTCGGAAATAGGTGTTCGGGGATCTGAATGGGCGCCTGTAGTAGTATAGTAGGGACCGAAGTATCCTCTTTTTTGAGGTGAAATCTCATTAATTTGAGGTGGAGGAATATTTTGACGTCGATGACCTTATAGGCTATTGCCTTGATCTCATAAATGAAATACGGTGGATTCTCATTAGCGTATAACCGGCTTGACAGGTTTTCAATTCGCATCTCATTTGTGATTCAAAATCCCTGAACCGTTACGTTCTTGTGCAAGCTTCCATTTCTTGCCGCTTTCATTGTTACTGAAGACAAGTATTGTTCTTTAACAAAAGAAAACTATTTTCGGTTCAATGATTCCTAAATTGTGCATGTTAAAGATGGCGCCAAGAAACCAACTACACACAGATTTTGAATGGAAATTTTATTTCCCTCCTCCTCCTCCTCCTCCTCCTCCTCCTCCCCCTCCTCCAGAATTGTGTTTTGCCTCCTCCACCCCCACCACCACCGCCACCACCACCACAATTCTATTGTTTCCCACAGGGAGCCCTCACATCAAATAAGTGGACATCAATGAAACATTGATGGGGTGTTTTTCGGAATTTTCAATCGCGCTCTGAGAATAATAAATAGACAAGGGATGAAACTCACTGACTGCTTTCGTCGAATCTCTGCCACCATCAGGGGGTGACGGAAGTAAAGATGACGGGAAGTTATATAACAAGCAGGCAATAACGATTTTTTTTAAATCGGCTAACGGGAACTACACTAGCGATTTTTCTGATCTCATTAGGAAAAAAAAGTACAAAAATCAACATGTTTACGGCCCTGCTTAATCTCATGGTTACTTATCAGCGCTTTAAATGAGACTTATAAACGAAAAATGTTCCACAAAGCGAAATGATAATAAAACTCTGCGGACAGCTTTAAAAAATACTTTTTTCCTTCGGAAGAGAATGGACAACTGGAGCTGCAAAACTGATTGCACAGGCCAATTCCTTATGACCGCTGGAACAAGGTATACATTCAAAAACTGAAAGGTTTCAGTACAACTGAAAACGTTCTAACCTCACATGGAATTGGACGTGCCTTGCGCAAAGAAAAACGTTGCAGATTTCAAATGCACCAATCGGAACGTACGAACTTTCTACTTCTGCCTTCAATCTGTTAATCAAGTATTCGTATTTCTCTTTTCCGTAAACCCCTGATGGTGGCAGTCATGCTACGAAATCAAGCATCTACTGAGAAAACGACATCAAAACATTTAACATTTGTGAATATTCTGACAAAATTTGCCCACAGATAATTAGTCCAACACCTCACCTTGCCATAAACCCGTTGCCGTGAGACTACGAGCGAGATTTAGCTATGTAATCCCTCGATTGTCGAAGGCTTTCCTCCTAATTTCATCTCTTGTCTTTTTCTTAGAGTTTACGAACGGTTTCCAAGGCTTTGTCGGCCCCAGAAGTAGAAAAGATGACCGCGCCAGAATTATTCTTTTTCACCACAACCACCACCGCAATTCTATTGTTTCACCAACACCACCGCCACCGCCACCGCCACCGCCACCGCCACCACAATACTACTGTTTTCACCACCACCACCACCACCTTCACCTTCACCACAACCACACTCCACCTTTACCAAAACCGCCTCCACCACCACCAGCACCGCCACCACCACATTAAATGTGGCAGTGGAGGTGAAGCAACAGAATTATGGTGTGCTGGTAGTGGAGGTGGTGGTGGTGGTGGTGGTGTTGATGGGGGTGGTTGTGGTGGTGGTGGTGGTGAAAACAATTGAATTGTGGTTGTGATGGTGAAAACAATAGAACTGTGGTGGAGGTGGTGGCAGTGGTGGTGGGGTGGTGGAGGAGGCAAAATACAATTGTGGAGAAGAAGGAGGAGGAGGAGTAGGAGGGAAATAGTGGAGGAGGGGAGGGAAATAAAAAAAAAGTGGAGGAGGAGGGAAATACCTTATTGGTAATTAATTTCGCGGGTACTTAATTTCGCGATTTTAGCGAGACAGTATTTCGCGGAGTTTTATTTTCGCGATTTCAATAGGCAAATATGAAAAAAGGGCAAAAAAAGTACAATTCAAAGCAAAATACAATTCTGGAGGAGGGGGAGGAGGAGGAGGAGGAGGAGGAGGGAAATAAAATTTCCACTCAAAATCTGAGTGTAGTCGGTTTCTTGGCGTCATCATTAACATGCACAATTTATCAATCACTGTTCCGAAAAACGTTTTCTATTATTAATTAAAGAGCAATACTTGTCTACAGTAACAATGAAAGCGGCAAGAAATAGAAGCTTGCACAAGAACGTCACGGTTCAGTGGTTTTGAATCACAAATGAGATGCGAATTGAAAGCCTGTCAAACTGGTTATTCGCTAATGAGAATCCACCGCATTTTATTTATGAGATCAAGACAACAGCCTATGACGCCATCGACCTTAATATATTCCACCTCAAAATAATGAGATTCCACCTTTAAAAAAAAAGAGGGTAATTCGGTCCCCACTATACTACTGCCTGCTATTGTTTATTTCCTTATAGGTCTCTCCATTGGAGCTCGAATCTCTCCTCAGGGCCCACCCGGCCATTGAAGACGCAGCAGTAATTGGAGTCCCAGTCCCCGAGGTTGGTGAATTACCAATGGCGTACATCGTTAGCAAGAACGAGGACGAACTCACTGAAGTCGAAATTATAGAATACGTGGAAGAAAAAGCGGCGCCCTATAAAAGGCTACGAGGAGGTTTGGAGTTCATTTCTGCGATTCCTAAAACTGAGAATGGAGAAGTGCTTCGAACTGAGCTGAGGGAGAGGCAAAGGAGGGGGAAGAAAGCTTTGACGCGAAGGAGTTCGTCGTTTTGGAACGAGGACAGAAGGTTTTCTACAAAGAGACACAGTATGGGTCCAAGTATCAAAGCACGAATAAACAATACAATCGTGGAAGAAATGCCTAGGAATGTGGCCCGATCACAAAGCTGTGTTCTACTGTAAAAAAGAAGATATAAATGTGTTTATAAAAGGACTACACGGCTATTTTTGACAACCTTTGCACTGTATACAGTTTGTCACAAACGTGGGTCTAAAAAAGAAACCATTAAAGTGCCACTGAGACGACAATTTGTAGGTTTATTTCGGCCAAATTCTGTCGCAGAATATCGCGTTGTGTCTATATTTACCCAGAAAACTGAACAAGAAACCGTCCATCCTCATATTTTTTAGTTCCAAAGTTGCGTAAAATGTGTCCGCCATTACTGAAAACGTGTTCTTGGGTGATTGCGCAATTTAATAGCTTGTGACGCCAGAGGCTCACCTCAGTCGCGTTTCCTTGTGAATTTTGACTCGAGATGCCAACTGCGAAACCTCCGAAGAGTATTTGTACGATTCGGAACAGTCTCTAGCTTCCGAGGCATCGGGGGATTCATTTCATTCGGCAAATGAAGAATTTTTCTCACCGTACGATGTAAGAACGGATGTCAGGAGATTTCAACTTATAAGCTTGTAAACGATCTGTTAAAAGTTGTTTTGCTCGCCTTATTGGCGGGAGTTCAAAATATGGGCGAAATAATGCTTATACAGTGATTACAGTTCAGACACAAGTTGCTCAAAGACCGGACAACTCTTATCCAACCGAGAAGTCGCTGTCCAGCTATTTTAAGCTTTGGAAATTTAGACAAAACACCTATAAAAATTCTAGAATTCGATGCTCGCGATCCTCGCGATCGATTGATCGGTCGATTGATTTTATTGTTCGCTTCGCTCGAGAAATAAAAGCAGCTATATTTTGTCTGCTGTTGTTTATATTCATTATATATTGTAAAGCATTGAGATTTTTGGCCATTCTTAGCATAGTATGGGAAACTTTCTTGAAGAGCCGTAATGCTGTAGTCATCTGGCAGTCAGCTGATGAAGCTTATCGTGTCCATCATAGTACAGTGGTCGATAAAAGCATTGAAACACAGTGCTTGGCGTTTCTAAATATTTTGAAGTTTTTGTAGAATTCTTAACTTGAGCCGACAAAAGTGAAATAAACCAAGACCTTTTTTTAAGAACTAGAGGCCTTGTGTGACCAGAATCTAAATATTTGTAGTGCAATTCAAAGCCACAAGGAAAATTTTCTGCTGCTCAACAACAACATGCGGACCGTCGAGGAAACGAAGCTTTCACTTGCTTTATTCATTGCGTAAAAATAATAACTTGATATCTAATCATTTTTCAGGGTAGTTCATTTACTAAGATTGCTATGACAGTTAAAAGAAATAGAGCGATTTTCCTCGGACCGTGAAACAGTTACTGTACAAGTATATACTGTTACGCCAAATTAGTTGCTGCTAGTCAAGGGACGGCTGAGGTCTATTAGCTTCTATTCCCAAAAGGAGATTAGTCTAAATCAAAACACAAGAAAAACAACACAAAATGGACAAGCACAAATATACAGTGAACGTGTGGTTTATTTTTCCTTTATTACTGATTCTCGAGTCATGTTACGACAGCGGAAATGCACATGTATATGATACTTGTTGCGACATTAATTTTTACCACCTCGTGTAATTTTTTGGGAAAATTCCTCCACAGAAGTTACAAAAATTGCCTTGTTGGTCAGTGGAAATACTTTTAAAGCAGTAAGGGCACTCACGCGGGTTTACATGCTGCATGGTCGAGAGTTGTTGCGAATATCTATTCTCTTCCATACTTTTGAAAACATTTACATTTGTTGCACTTTTCTCTGGCTTATGAAAAGAATATAAATTAAAATTAGCTTTCGCTGCATCGTTTTCTTCGACGGTCTTGATAATATCTCTCAATGCTGCTGTTTCAACTGGCATGCTCGCCAGTTACTTGATTCTTTCTGCGGACTTTGCTGTGGTGGTTTAGGTGAAGCATTTCTCGTCATCGTCCGGGCCTGTAAGGTCGATGATTCTTAGATTCTCCGCTTCACCTGCTGCATCGTGAGTGTGCTCAACTTCCGGATCGTTAGACGAGTCCAAGATTTCTTGAACGACTGCATCCATATCCCCTTGTGCTCGAGCAAGAAGGGAGGCTAATTTTACCTCATTTGCGAATGGCAAGACCTTTTTCAAGTTTTCCAACTTCTGAGTAAAGTGCTGCTGAGTCGGAACAACTGGCGAAGGGGACGGATGTGTTTGAGCCGTTGGGGAGAAAGTAGTGACTGTCGCAGTGCTTGACGCGCCGAGGTGTCTCTCTCGTCTGGGCTGTCTTTGGTGCAAATGAATTGCCGTTTTTAACACGGTCACCGGGTTGACGTCTTTCACTGTGGCGACGATTTCTTGTGAATACGAATTAATGCTGTTGTATAGGTGCCGGTGTTTCTCAAGCTGCTCCTGTTGTTTAACTGAAATTGTAATTAAATTACAATATTTTTCAATTTTATACTAGGGAAATAGGTCTAATCTTACACAGACAATATTAAAACTATTTTGAACACAGACAAGTATGCAAATAAAAATAGGCTGGGCTATAGCCTATTTACATGCCGTTTACTCATTTCTTTTACTGAGGGAACACTGGGGTCTCCAAAACCGTGCCGTAAAACCGCAAGATATCCTCTCAAATACCGAAAACCTAACCTGCGATCAGGCCAAATTTTCACGCTCCTTACATTCTCTTACGGGATTTTTCGCGCGACCACAAAAAGACAGAGAGTAAATGAGAGCGCGAAATAATTCGCCTGATCGCAGGTTACCGAAAACCGCACTGAAACTTGCGCAAAATTCCTTCTCTTACTAACATTGTAAGGAAAGTTCCCTCATCGAAATACCGTACAAAATTAGACATTTTACCGAACACACCTGCTCAAAATGCTAAAATAACGCGTACCGTCGTACTGGATGAAACCGCAATCCCGCAGTTGTGAAACGAAAATACCGTAAAACCGTAAGAGAAATCGCTCAGAACCGTAATCCCGCAAACCCCAATGTATTCCTCCGTTACAAAGCTTGAATTTGTATCGGTACCGGAGTAAAATAGTGACGAGGTCCTCTAGAAGATCAAAATTCCCCTTGAAATACTCAACGCCTTAATTTTAAGTCGGGATAGTTAGTCGTTGTAAACATGTTTACCTTTCCTTTGCTCTGACTTTGGCTTGCTTTTCTCCATTGCCTTCTTTGCTGCTTCAAAATTTGCTACCTTCAGAGCAAACACAGGTTCACTATCCAGTTGAGCGGTCATTTCTGGAAACCGTACAGCTTGGTGGTCTTCTGCTTTCTTTGCTGTGCAGGACTGCGTCAGGTTAGTGCGCCAGCGTTTTCCCTTGTCCTCATTCGAATGACGATCTGTCATTCGAAGTGCGAGGAGGTGCTCGTGACTTGCACATTTAGGGCAGGAACAGTTTGCATAAGGACAATTTCTTTTATGTCCTTTTAGCAGCTCGACTTGGCCGTGTAAGCGGCATTTACCACATGTCCTCCCCGACATACTAAAGCAAATATGTGTGGTACACACGGTGCGACTGAATACAAACTGTTCAAAATCCCCAACGTGTAATCTTCACAACAAATTTTATTTGCATCTACGATATGTTGCACGTGCAACACAAGTTTCATTGTCTTTTTTAATTGCCTCTAGCTCCCTCCATTGTTTGCTCTATACATTTACAAATACATTCGAGTATTTGTTTTTATATGATTCAAAACATGACATTTAATTTTTAGAATGTCGTGGCGTATAAGCCAGAACCACGGTTGCTACCGTTTTGGAAGTTCTTGCCCGACACAGAAAAGACTTCAGATCATTGTGACGTTTTTGGAAACGTTGTCCATAGCTAACACGTCAAGAATTTGTCGGGTTTCCTACAATTGTGTAGACCAATATGTGCGATTATTTCAACAAAGGGCAACATTGATACCTTCGGTATGCAATAATGTGCGTCCAAGACAAATGACATGGTGGAAGGCAGCATATCTTGAAGCTCTTGTCAGAATGTACCCCACACTCTACCTTCCTGAGCTGCAACAGATACTTGCGAGCGATTTCCATCTGGCTCCCGGCGATGTTCCATCTATAGCATCAATAGTGAAACTGTTCATAAGGCTCCGCATCACTCGAAAGAAATGCATTCACGTGGCTCAGGAAAGGATGACACCCTACAATCTCCATTGTCGTCAACTTTTTTTTCAATTGCGAAGGACTGTTGACCCAGCTAAAGTTTATTTTTTCGACGAGACACACTTTAATTGCGAGACTGATGAGCGTGAATATGGAAGGACAGACTCAGGATTTGCATGTCCGGTCCTTCGTCAGAAAAGCAGAGCACGAGCTGGAAAGTTTTCCACTCTAGGTGTTTGTGGATTTAACGAGGGAGTGTCTTGCAGGCAATTCCAGTTGAAGGAAATTTCACAGAAGATCTAATAACTGATGTAATAGAGAACCAAGTGCTGCCACTCTTGCCCGCGAACAGTTATTTGGTGGCTGATAATGCAAGTGTACATAATGAAATCGTATTATGCAGAATTTTAGCTAGAAAGAACATTACTCTTGTTAAACTGCCAGGCTATAGTTATGATTTAAATCCCATCGAAATGGTCTTTGGACAAGCAAAAGCAATTGCTCGTTTCACCCCTGGTTTCTTGAAAGAAAATACCATGTTGGCAATTGTGAGCGCATTTGAACAAATCAGCCCTTTAAACGGGAGCGATTGCAGAATACCCCGCATCTCTAGCTACACGGCGTCGCCGGCTACGCGTCTACGCGTCTACGCGGCTACACAGTCACAATTTATTCATAGCCCTCAAGTTCTCAGGAAAGTGGTTACGCGTCTACGCGGCTACGCCGTTATAATAAATTCAAAGGTTTCTAAGTTCTCTGGAAAGTGGCTACGCGTCTACGCGGCTACACCGTCATAATTTATTCATAGCCCTCAAGTTCTCTGGAAAGTGGCTACGCGTCTACGCGTCTACGCGGCTACGCCGTTATAATAAATTCAAAGGTTTCTAAGTTCTCTGGAAAGTGGCTACGCGTCTACGCGGCTACACCGTCATAATTTATTCATAGCCCTCAAGTTCTCTGGAAAGTGGCTACGCGTCTACGCGGCTACGCCGTTATAATAAATTCATAGCTCTCTAAGATTTCTGCAAAATGGCTACGCGTCTTCGCGGCTACACCGTCATAAAATAATAAATTATTTTATACCTCTATTGGTTCTCAGGAACGTAGCTTAGCGTTTATAACTGGGTCTTTGGATAGACGTATTTCGTTTCGTTTCTGTTCTTTTTTCACTGCAACATTTTAAACATTTTCGGAATGAAGATTTTAGAACGAGTCATGTAGACAATAAGCTTATATTTCTGGTTTACAAAGAATTTTTTTTCACTTGTCAGCTATTCTCAAGTTGTGGACACACACTTTGTTGGAGAAAACCACAAGACAAATCATAGCCATTGAAAATGTTTATTCTATTACTCGAAACGTGTTACATCTAGGTTGGTGATTCATTCGTCCATTCATTGTACAAGAGATCGCAATTCAAGCTTACAAATACCGAACTACACAAAACCAGCTCAAATAAGCAGTCAAAACGATAACTTACATATTTTTGGGCATCTCCAGGCTTTATGTTCGAACATCAAGGTCATGAAAGCGAACAATCTTAGCATCACCGCTCAAAGCACAAACTGCGAAAACCACATGGCTGATCAAGATCACGTGACCCACACAACGGGGGTACAGAGGGGCGCGGGCCAACAAACTGTTATTTGACACACCTCCTTCATATGGGTGCAAAATTGAAAGATTCCTAATAAATATAGTCTATTTTAAAAACTATCAACCAGCGATTAAAAAACTTTGAAATAATTGCTTGATTTGTCTGCACTATACAAATAATTTATCTCATTCCCAGTCCTTTACTATACCTGGTACTTGCCCCGACGGCGTAGCCATTTTCGGTGGCTGCGCCGAACAGCTTCAGTTGCGGGGTATTCTGCAATCTAGCCTTTAAACGTAAGACACTTTTACCAACGATCTTGGAGAGTGCTTCTGTAGAATAAAGTGTCGAAAGCAATGAACTCAAGCAAGCTGGACCAGTGATTATTTTATTAACGTAATCCTGAACAGTTCTGAATTACAATAAACTTGTGAGTTTTTAGACAAAAGGGTTTGTTGTCATGAATAGACCTAGTGATTAGACCTATTGATAGACTGTAGTCTGATCTAAAGATTAGACTAGACTAATACACTTTAATAGATGCTATTATACACTAACTACTACTACTACTACTAATAATAATAATAATAATAATAACTTTATTAACGTGTCAAAAACTGTAGTAGCTGAGGGGAAAAGTCCCCTCTACATGGTCCGACGAAAATCGCTCTAACAGTGTAAACCACTTAGACAAATAGTGGCGTGTACTATTTTTTCCCACCTTAAATTTCCACGCAAGACGAGCTGACCTGTTGAAGCCTTTATATATTTTGAACAATAATGGCCCGATTTATACTAGAGACGGATCATCCGTCTGGGACGAACTTGGGCAAAGAACGGTAGTTCGTCTTATAATTCGTCTGTGTATAAATACGGGCATTACGGGCTTTCAGACGGATCATATCCGTCCAGACGAATTATCCACGGTAGTTCGTCTGTCAAGACGAACTACCGTGATAGTTCGTCTGGACGGATGATCCGTCTGAAAGCCCGTATTTATACACAGACGAATTATAAGACGAACTACCGTTCTTTGCCCAAGTTCGTCCCAGACGGATGATCCGTCTCTAGTATAAATCGGGCCAATGTCAATCGACACTTCACCGACAGGGAATAAGGAGAAAAGTTTCTCGACATTCAGGATGGTATGCTATAAAATTAATTACCATGCTTCTAAGCGATAACTGGTTTGAAATATATTAACACACGCGGAATTAACAAAAAAAAAAGAGAAAAAAAGCTAAGCAATACAAACTATTGGCTTAATCGCGGCGGTCCTGCATTCGCCCAGGATGCATTTTATGAGGACTACGCCGAAGATCTTCGCGCCAGCAGACGGCAGAACTGAAAGGGTTTTCCACAAGCAAAATAAATTTAAAAATACGTTAAACGAAAATAAGTTTTACACAATGGTGGATGCGTTGAAAAAGAAACAAACTATCACTTCAACTGCGTTAAGATTAGGTACCTTTCGTCTCGTTTTTTCCGGATCTTTTTTTCCCATATAGTTGGAAAGGACAATGGAATAGTCGACCTCTGGGATCCTTCGCCATGAACAGCCCTCTGGAAACACTCGTCCGTGGTGATCAGAACAGCCGACAAAAATACCTCTCAGGTTGAAATTTGCACTGTGTGTGAGTACGAAAATTATCCATTTTTCCTTTGCGGGTCCGCTCGCAAGGCTTTGATGAAGCTAAATACCAGCTCGGTGGTTCGATTTATTGTTGTAGCATTGTACAACACAAGTAATATCCTTTATAACTGCTGCAGCAACGAAAATTTCAAGGCCGTACAGCAAACAGTTGGCAGGAAATTAGCCTGCGTAGCAGGCGTTAACGGGAAAGGGGAAGGGGAGCGAGAACGCGGGAGGAAAATGGGGTTCTGGGAGCTAGGGACGAGGGAACGCCTGCTACAAAGACCCCAATTTTTTCATCTCCGCCCACCAATTTTTAGGTGATCCAATTAAGTTAGCTGTCAATGCAACCGCCAATCAGAAACAGGCGCGCGCTTTTCTGCATGCATGACTGACTGCACGCAGGAATTTAATCAAGCGTCTTAAAATAAAGTTAGGATGAGAATTTTTTTCCAATCAAAGAACAACTTATAATTGCCCTCATTTTCGAAATAAGAGACACGAAGCTTTTCTAAATAAAAAGATTTACTAAGATAAACCCCTCTTTGCTTCTGAAAATCAAATGCTTTCAATTTTCGCTTCTAGGAAAGGTAAGTTTACTTTAAAACACGCAAGCGAAGAACCGCGATACACTTTGAACGGCACTTATATTGACCGAAGTGCCCGTTTTAAATTTCAAAAGTTACGCGAAAGCCATAATATGGAGAATCGGACAATAATAATAATAAAAAAAAAACATTTTAATACAAATTTACAATCAAAAATGTAAGTTACTTTACCATGGATTCCCTTCAAAGTCAACAGCTTGAGTGATGTCTCATGCAACTGTAGATTTCTCTTTAAAACAACCGTCTGTTCTCAAAGAATAATTTCTTCGCTTTTAGTTCTCTGAGTTCCACTGTTTAAGGTGTCGAGCGTTTCTTAGTCTTAGGGCTTCTTCTTCCGATTTATAGTTCTCAAAGGGCGAGTCTTCGCTCCGATAACGGGATATTTACACTGCCTTGAAATTCACGCGTGAAACGGTGCAAAGCTTTTTGGAAATCTTCTCGGACAATGACAAAATCTCTTCTCTCTAGGACTGTATCCCATTGGCAAAACCGCTAAAACGTCTCTTCCCTTTGGAAGAGCTCTAACTGCCGTTTCTCGCTCCGGTTTCAAGACTGCAATTTCGCTACCTGGCCCGGCCTGCTGCAACCAAGTTCAAATCTTCTAACTGCACGTCCTCGTCAAATTACGTCATTCCCGTGGGACGTACTGTCAAAAATTAACCAATCAGAATTTTGCGGCCGCTGGCGGCCGCAGAAATGAAAAAATGGGGGTCTTTGTAGCAGGCGTTCCTTCGTCCCTAGCCCCCAGTCCCCGTCCTCCTGCGTTCTTGCTCCCCCTTCCCCTTCCCCTTCCCCCTCCCCGTTTACGCCTGCTACGCAGGCTAGCAGGAAATCTTCCCTCGACGAGAGTTAAATTTCCCGTGGCAAGTAACCGTATGGAAGGTACTAAGTTTGAGGTGAGCCTCTAACGTCACTTCCGCTAATTCGCAAGCCAGCTTCCGGAACAAGGGCCAGTAATGGCGGCCGTAAAATCTCGACAAAAATCGTCCGAAAAAAGCGACTCCCAGTCGTCGTAATGAGTTGAAATTTGGCAACGTGACTAACAACCACAGACTATTTTCGAAAATGGGAATATATGGAATACCAAAATTCTGGTCCCAGTGGCACTTTAAGAGCCTCTGATTTCTTCCATTTAAGCCCAGGAATTCAAAGAATAAGAAAATTTCAAAAAAACCGATTTTGAGTTATTTTGTTGACGGCGTCACTATTTTTACAGCTCCCTCTTTTCGTTTCCTGACCCCCTCACCCCTGAGGGTTTCATATCACGTCATTTACGTAATGCACGATAAGGCAAATTGTGTCCAAAAATTTGGTCATCGATCTTTGACTTCCTACTTCCGAATTACAGTGTAAACACTACCACTGGAAGATGCCATTTGTCCCGAGCGCGGAATTCTACTGAGATGAAAAATAAAGCGTTAGTTAGGAGGTAAAAATGAAGAGATTTGTCCTCTGAATGCTTGTGTTGCTTGCTAAGATTAATCTGCATTTTCGAGAAAAAAAGCCGCTCTTAAAATGACAGTGATCGAGCCTAAAAAACGGGTTATTAAGAATTTTTCATGACGCAAAAATGCTGGAAACATAACCGAAAAATTGAATTATAATTCCTACTAAATTGGAAGAAACTATGATCCGATCCTACTTTAATGAAAGACTGATTGAACATTCTACTCAAAGCCTTTTATTTTGAGACTAACACTAAAAAATAAAAAATAAAAAAAATTACAAATTTTGGTCTTCTACCTATTTATTGATACATTAAGTAATTTGAAGTTGAATAAGTGTTTCTGAGCGTAAAATTTTGTGATCTCCATTCTCATAATCGAAGAAAACGACGACTTTAATTATCAGATCACATACTGAATATAGTAGACATCACTACAAAAAGCGCAACAACGCATTGGGACTCGTTGAACTCTGTAACTCTTTAGCTTTTTTTTTTTGGAGTGAAGTACTAGAAAAGCCCGCTATTAAGCAGTGCCCTCCCGTTGCACTGTTTAAGGTGCAGAAGGTGGCACTGTACTTACTTGTCAAGAGCTGCTTATTACGCTGTACAACATGGTTTTAATTTTCAAGTCTGTGGATGAAATCCTAAAGTGTAACCAATAAAATGAAAGCTACTGAGCAGTACTTTCCTGTGGCGCTGATTATTATGCTGTACAAGGTGGTTCTAACCTCTGAGTCATTGGATGACATTCTAAAGTGTGACCATTCAAATAAAAGCTTCTGAGCAGTCCTTTCCTGTGGTGCTGTTTATTATGCTGTACAAAGTGGTTCCAAATTTTGAGTCCGTGGATGAAATCCTAAAGTGTGACCATTCAAATAAAAGCCACTGAGCAATACGTTCCTACGGTGCTGTTTATTATGCTGTACAAGGTGGTTTTAACTTTAGATTCTGTAATGAAATCTCAAAGTGTGACCATTCAAATGAAGGCTACTGAGCAGTACTTTCCTGTGGCGCTGATTATTATGCTGCACAAGGTGGTTCTAACCTCTGAGTCATTGGATGACATCCTAAAGCGTGACCATTCAAATGAAAGCCACTGAGCAGTACTTTCCTGTGGTGCTGTTTATTATGCTGTACAAGGTGGTTCTAAGTCTTGAGTCTGTGGATGAAATTCTTAAGTGTGACCATTTAAATGAAAGCTACTGAACAGTCCTTTCCTTAATGGTGCTGTTTATTATGCTGTACAAGGTGGTTATAAATTTTGAGTTTGTGGATAAAATCCTAAAGTGCGATCTAAATTCTCAATGTAAATGAGGCTTTTAATTTGTTTTGGTTTAGGGATATCTCAGGGATATCTTATAATTTGAATTCTAGCTTCTAAACTGAGTTGAGAGTTTCTTTCTTTCTAAAAAGTTACGTGGAAGGTTTAAAAGTCTGTGAAATCGGATAGAAGTAGCTCCTTGTTGTCTTAGCGGGCTTGTCTCGCGCGCCAAAGTGAGTACGATGGTTCCACATGTAAATTGTGGAAAGAGGCCACGAAGGCACCTGCAACGTAATGACGTCTCCAGCGTTCAGGCACCTTCGGCTTCCTTGAAATCCAATGGTCGAATTATGGTAACGACTTTGCCGTTCACGCGAACTTGGACTCTTCCCATGCTGTGGTAGTAAACTTGTGCGTAGATGAAGTACCGTCCAGGGACAGGCACAGTCAGTTCTCCGTCTTGGTACGTCATCCCGCCTGGTAGATGGCTGTTTGTGTTACTAGCATCCCAGTATTTTATCACTGAAAGACAAAATAGAAAAAATTTTAGGCAAGATAGAAACGCCACTGTAGCACATGATCTTAGTCCACAACAAATAATTGGGTT
Source organism: Siderastrea radians (assembly GCA_964017195.1). Lineage (NCBI taxonomy): Eukaryota > Metazoa > Cnidaria > Anthozoa > Scleractinia > Rhizangiidae > Siderastrea > Siderastrea radians. The sequence goes on along the minus strand of OZ024892.1, from coordinate 6,671,919 downwards.
TAACGGCGATCCCTCCAACTTGGATGCTTTCCTAAAGCCTGGCTTGGTTCTGCTCGAAAATGAATTTTATCAAATACAACCCTTTTACGAAGAAATTAAGCGTTTGAGCATCAAGCTACATCTGCAAGGAGTCTATGATTGATTAAAGAAAAGGTTTTCTAAATTAATTCCGTCAGTTTTTCTTCTTTATGGCGCTAAGCAGATGGAAACATAAATGGAGAAAAAAACTACCTGCGCCGGCCTAATAAGATACTGCTCCTTTCTTAGCAGCTTCGCTGTGAGAAGATGGTTTCTTTGGATCCTGTAGTAGAAAAGAAGGAAAGATATTGGTTATACATATCTACTGATGACTGACAAGACTGAATACCATCGGTCCTCATTATGAGCCCTGGGTTAATACGACTCCATAAGGAGCCTTGGGTATAGGGTTTCAATCGGAGTGCTAATATCCTGAACGCTTATTGACGGCATTGAAAAACCTTTTGGGATGAGCTGACAGGAAATAACTGAAAGGTAACTTTTTTTCTTTTCTTTTCTTTTCAAGCTTTCTGTTTGCTATATTAGTTCTAGAATTCTAAAGTCACAGCAGAGCTAATCTTGAAGCTGCTACATTTCTATAAGATCCATTTCTTTTGGGTTTGCCCAGAAATGTGCACATCTCTAAAAGCCCTCATGTAAAGAAACAATAATATAATAATTTCACGTTCACTGCTGGTCTGTTTGCGTCTCTTACCTATGGAGGACTTTTACAAGGTATTCCTTTATCCCCTTTAGCACCTTTGGTTCCTGTGTCTCCTTTCTCGCCTTCTTCGCCCTAAAAATCAATGTTTACATTTGATATCTGTGAGAATGACATTTTACTTTGTCTCTTTTTTGTCTGGTAAGTGGCATCATCGGTTGAATCCTTCCATGATAGTAGTGCAAACAGAAAGAAAGCCGTATGTATTAACAAGTGCGGAAAGTGTAATACTGTGTTACCTTTTGAAATGATGAGTATATGAATATCGTATATTAGAACTGCAGGATGAAGAATTTTAAATTGTAAAGAAGACCATCACAGTTATAGACGCAACTTTTGCAGTTGCGAAAAAAAAGCGTGAAAAAAAATGACTAGCTTCCAGTTGGTTTGTTAGCTCAATTGGTTAGAGCGCTGCACCAGTATCGCAGAGGTCAAGGGCAACAATGCTGTGTTGGTTAACAATACTGTAACAATACTGTAATAGTTGTCCCAGCTGTCCTAGCTGTAATTATCCTGTGTTGGGTAACAATACTGTCAAGGGTAACAATACTGTGTTACCTTTTGGCCACCTTTTCCATGAACATTGATGATAATGGGAGTACCCTGAGATGCACAAACTTTCTATAATCAAAATTAAGACTGAGAAAATAATTCCCTCCACACAAATTTTCATTGACCTTTTAAATAAGTGATGTTGCATTTTTTACCTACAACCCTGTCTGGAATAAGATCTTTGAGTCCCGGCGACCTTTTTTACTTTAATTTGTTAAAGCGAAAGTAGTATTTTTTGTTTTAACGGACGGTGAAATTCATACTCAATTAATTGGAGCGACAACAAAAAATGGGTTATGCTCCGGATACCAAGACACGTGTTACGTCACTGGGTACGTTTATGGGTCAAGGAGGAAAAAAGGTCCACCCATAATGCATTGCGACCAACTATATTATCACCGGTCGTTGCTCACGTGATCTCACTTTTGGACTTGAACGCAATGAACATTATGTGAAATGCCAAGCTTGTGTAGCACTGCTGTGTCGATTTTAGAAAAAGAAAAATCTATGTTTCAGTCTTCCGTACCTTGTAGTAAGTTCTGTGTTTGGATCACTCAGCTTTACCAGCGAACTGGCTGTTCTCCGGTTTAATGTGTTTTCTCTGATGCGGGGAATCGATCGCAAATTTCCTTCCGCTCAAGCGATGGAAGAATCTCTGCCGCTCGATCATAATATAATATCACGCCATAAAATTTGGGTCATTTTACATCTCTTCAACTCCAAATCATTGTGCATACTGGAACCTATATTCTCTTAGCTTTCAAATGGCGTATTAAACTCATGAATCGGTTGAGAATAGAAGGAGAAAAACTTATTTATGTGAGAGGATTATAGCGCTGTGTAATTACAAAGAGATCGTTTGGATCGCTTTACAAACCGACACTAACTCAGTCAAACACACCATAAGGTTTGCGTCATTTAACATCCCTTCAACTCCACATCACTGCGTACAGTGGATTCTTCATTTTCTAATAGATTTCATATGGCATATTAAACTTAGGAATCGGTTGAGAATAGAAGGAGAAAAATTATTTATGTCAGAGGTTAATAGCACTACAAAGACATTATTTGGATCGCGTTACAAACCGACACCAACTCAGTCAAACACACCATAAGATTTGGGTCATTTAACATTCCTTCAACTCCAAATCGCTCCGTACAGTGAAATCTACATTTCTATATACATATTTATATGAGAGGTTTATAGACACCGTGTAAGAACAAATTTGTTTGGATCACTGAAGAAGTTACCCAGTAATACGCCGGGCACAATTCATGCGCTGCGCTTTAAGACATTACCAATTTTCTCTGCCAATTTCTTTGATACCTTTCTTTATTCTCACCCTCTGTTTACTTCGCTTTGTATCGATATTGTGAAGAGAAATAATTTTGTTGATCACTTGATATATTTAATAGGTTATGGCATGACAGAATGCACCACCATAAGTCAAATGACCCCGTCAAGAGACCCCAAACACGGATCTGTAGAATTACTACTCCCCAACCTCGAGGGCCAGGTACGATGACGTTTTTAGTGGGGAGGGGAAGGGTAAATAAAAGGGAGAGGGAGGCACAGGCAAAAATCGTCAAACTGTAATCTTTTATAGATGGAAATCATTAGCAGATTTACCATCTACACTGAAGTATTTGGATTTTGAAGTGTTAACTCTTTTCCGTCAAGAGTTGTATTTTCCCGACGTCGAAGTCGGGAACCATTCAGCCACTTGTGACGTCATCATTTTTGACGTCACCAGATTGTTTTGATAAGCAGCTAGCACAGCAAGGACAGATCCATCCATACGTGTGTCCATTTTGAATATCGACCAAATCCTGGCAGAGCTATACCAGAAAAACGTGTCCAATTTTGGCTGCAAAGTTGGTGGTAAAATAGGCCAAGTCACCTAGTTGATCAATGTTCCATTTCCAGGTTTTTAGAAGGACTGAGGCCAAAACTTTTCCAGTGGGTAGAAAGGTGATAAAGGGTAGAAGATAAAGAGAAAAGAAAGGGAGAGAAAAAGGAAAGCAAAAGAAGCGAGAAAAAATTAGAAATGGATCAGCAAAAAAAAAATTATTTTTTTTGGCTTATGCGCATGCCTGAAACCAAAATAATGTACAATTTTCAACAGAAGCTGGCTCAAAATTGAGCTAAAATGTAAGAAAACGCTTTTGTAGCAAAGTTTAGTGGCATTTGGCACCATAGCACTTCAAAAACCGCTTTAGCGGTAAAAAAATGCGTTTTTCTAAGGGAAAAACGCTGACGGTAAAGGGTTAAGGAGGACGGTGGACGGTGGACGGCGTGCAGCATTCTTGGGAAGCTTGAACGCAGCAAGCGGGAATGACTGCACAAGTGCCATAAGTAAAACAAAAATGATTGTTCTAGTTAGGTTGTAGTAGGAATACGAGATTTAAGCACACGTTTGAGATTGTGGCTTTCCATTTTTTGACTAATGTCACCCTCTATGGCTTCTGCGCTGCTTTAGAAGCGAGATTGGTGTGACACTTGTGTGGCATGTGATGTTTGAAGCATGCGTGCTAGGTTTAACAGTTGTACTCGTACAACTGTTAAACTCAACTGTTAAAAATCAAAATCCTCCGTTTTTCGCCCAGAGATACTATATGGTAGCTCTAGAAGCGTGGTGACATTTTTTGTTGAGAAAATATTTTTACACCTCCAAAAAATTAAAAAACCGTTACTGCACTACGTATCTCCACAAACACCCCGAATAAACGCGAATCATACCTTCCCGTAAACTTCGCTGTGTTTAATTCGCGTCATGGAAAAATCCTGTTTTGAGCTTAGAAAATTGCTGTTGAAGAGTTAACAAGTAATTTGAGTCAAATTATACTTTTTTGAATTAATTTTCAAGGTCATGGCAGGCTGCTGAAAACCACTGAAATTCGCTTGCTCAGAATTCTCAATTTGACGCATTTTTTCAAGAGAAAGTTTCCCTCCCCGGTAAAACACCGAATCACTTGAAATTCAGAATTCTTAAAAGAGGAAATGCCGTTCTTAAACCAGGCTTAAAAATTAGTTTCGGGCCTTTTATCAGCGCCGAGTACAAACGCTCTCAAAATCCCGATAATTACAACATTAACACGTCAACAATTGCCACATACTTCCGACCAAATAACCGAAAATGTGGACAATTCCTCTATTTTGTTTGGCATTCGGTTGTAATCCACAGCGGAAAGGTAATGTCTAGCTCACCTGACTATGGTATTGTCTAAATATCGGGTTCTTGTACTCTTTCATAACAACCATCTTGACGTCCCGGGGTCAACAACATCACTGAAGCATCGCCTATTGGCAATCAACCCAAATGACTCATTTCCATCACGCCTCCTTTTGTTTAAATCAAGAACCTTCAGAAATAAAATGATTTTGCCTTATTTGAACTTCAAAACAGGTTTGTCCTATAAGACGTCTTTTCTGTATTCGTTGCAATATTTCGAAACCATAATTTCTTGTCGAAAGCTCACAAGCCTGTTTAGTTTGAGTCACGCAACAAAATGTCACGCACTTGATTTTACCTGACGTCAGGTTTGACCTTGGGAAAAGTGATTTGGAGGGGGAAATGCACAGGAAACAACAACAACAACAACAGCAACAACAAAACAAGCAAGCAAAGAACAAGCAAACAAAAAACGGAAACAAAGCAATGAGAACTTTGAAAACCTAAGGACCCAAGGACCGATTATTTATTTATCATTATCATTAGACACAGTGAAGCCTTGCCAACGGCCGGCCTTGCCTGTTACTAGGGCTTTGAAAAAGAAATTATTATTAGGTCTCTATGTATTGTTCTTCAAAACTTAGTCAAGACAGGAGTAAGAAAGTAAAAATGTATGTTAAGTTTACTCAAGCACAAACCAGGGGTGTGGCCAGCGGTGCCGGAACCGTCCTTTTTGTTCTTTATAAGCTTATGAAACCATTTTATGGCAAACCTAGCAGATTACACATTTATACATGAAGCTCAAAATAAAGTTGAATTTGAAACTCAACTCATGTTGAAACTCTTCATGACAAGGAGTCCTAACGTTCAGGGCTCTTTGTCGCTTTCCGCCTGCTCTTTTGAGCAGTGCAGGTGGAGAACCATCCTTGTTACAAATGGCTAAAGCTCGAAACGTCAGCTTTCAATCTCTTCACGGTGGCTCTATTTACCTTATTAACTTATGCCCTATTCACACCAAAGCTTAAACACGTTTAAAAGCTGTTTAATTAAACAAGGCTTAAAGTTATTTACTTTATAAAAGTTGTTTGCTGATTTTTTTCTACTGCAAATTTAGTGCAAATGAAAAAACAAGTAAAAGCTCTCTTGAATTCTTCGTTTAAACTAGTCATTCAGCTGTCTGTTGCTGAATTTCATTTTGTTAAACCTGGTTTAATAAAGCATGTTTTGTTGGTGTGAATGGGGCATTAGTTGATAAATCCAAAGTTGTGTGTTTCGCTTCCCCACCGACGCAGCACCACAGTTTCTCTAGAAACTAACCCCCTTGTTTGACAGGTGACAGTTGGTTGTGCGATATTTCTCCGTCTTTTCACGGTTGAGGAGAACGAGCTCGGTGTCGCTTAGAGCACTGCTATGAACGTTAGACCATCTGATGACAGGGCCTTAGATTTCAGCGCATATATTAGTTTTATAGGTCCAACGCCACGCCATATGCTCTTCATACACGGACGGATTCCTTCTTTGGAAAACTGTATATTCGAGAGTGTGCTCACACCATCGATCTTCCAAGTGCTTGTTAGGGCTTGTAATGGACGCGCACAGGGTGACACTTAAGGGTGGTTCTCCACCAGGATCCTGATATCGTGTCCGGAGTTTAGGAGGATAAATTTCTCCGTCGGCCTTGCGGTCGTAGGCTCTCCATGGAGGGAAGGGAGCCAGGATTTTGAACACCATGCCCAGCTCTGCTCCTAGTACTCCTGCGAAAACTATGTTGCCCCTGCAGCCCCTGCAGTGATAGCAGCCAGCGTTGTATTGCCGGAAGCTTACTGTCTTCAGGGCTGGTATGGCGGTGTTAATCTGCTTATTAAATGACGTCTGCCATCACAGCGAGGAACGCACGAAAGTGGGTGTGAGAAAAAGGTGTACTTACCAGAGCCCACTGGAACGAAGACGCCGATGTCTTGCAAAATAGCTTTGGACTCCGACTTGCCAATTCTACGGTCTGTATGCTTTTCTCACTTTCCCGTTCGAGGCATACTTAGACAGCCCTAGTAGAACTCAACATGACCAACGTCGATTAGTCCCTCTGCGCTAGCCAATTCCCAGAGAGGAGCAATGGGCAGGGCAAATGGTCCATGCTTAGAATACTAATTAGAATATACTATTGCGCGTGCTGAAAGAAAATCAACGAAGCTCAACTTCTGAGTGGATATCGCTGATTCCAACACTGCAAGTGTGACCCGAAAAGTCTTTTTTTTTTTTGCAACTGGAACAGTAAGTACTCGTTCATATCGCTTGTAAGAGGCGTAAACGCCTGCAACTAGTTTCTGAAACGAATACGTAACCTTTATTCGCAGCCAAGGGAGATTATGGTTAGATTGGCTTTTGTACTCGGTGACAGGGCTCCTGAATGCGAGAACTCCAAAGAACCCTATCCTTTTACAATGGCGAAATATAGAGTAAGCGCTCTACAACTAGTGTGTGTTAAATCTGGCGTTTTCCTTTTTTTTCTGTTTTTTTTTCAACGAAAATTATCAGTTTTTGAACATTTACTCAAAGCCGATCCGCGCTTAAGACATGTTGTCTAGTTTCCAATAATGTCGCACCTGAAATTCTCACACGCCTGATTTCCAACAAGCGTTTTATTTTCGCAAATGGCAGGTTCTCGAGGCGCCTTCTTCGACGCAACACTGGTGGCTCGCAAATAACACTGAAATCCTTCACCGTGAAATTAATTAGGCTGTGGGTAAAATATCCTAAAATGCGCTCACGCTAAGGAATATTCGCGTCTTAAAAAGTCGAACTCTACAGTAAGATATAAAAAAGATACATTGTTTGCTATTTTTAGACTCGGAAGCTAATACTTTCTGCTTCTAGTGAACACGTGACAATTTTTTTCCTCCGATCTCTTCAGAGCGTCACAAAATGTACATCTACGTAATCTGTAACTTGTTTTGCACAGGTCAGAATTGTGTGGTGAATAGTCCCATCATATGTAGCATCACTCTATTTTACTAGATTTCAGGCATAACTTCGGCGGTGTAACGTGACACCAAACAGAAGGACGGACAGTGAGTAAACAAACACAGTTGTAGTCAAGTGCTACGCATTGAAAACTCACGATTATAGGAAAAAGTGAACTTAAAAACTTCAGGGATCTTGTAAAAAACAAATGGATGCCTTCTTTGTTAACCTTCGATATGCATTAGTTTAAATCATGGAAAAAATTCAGCTATCTCTGCGGTTTTGTTTCTACGTTGAGGTAGTCGGGCATCTGGGATGAAAACGGTCATTCCGGTCGATCGAGTTGCTGAAACAAACGCCATCACTATTTATATCGCCTTCTATCTTGTACAATTTCTTTCATAGCTTAAGTTATTTCAGATGTCCTAATCTTTCGATTTTTTCCCATTTTTGCAATCCCGTCACCGAAACCTATCCTGTGGTTGTGACTGGACCATAACCCGTTGCGTGACAGACAAATTTAGTTAAATCAGACCATAAAAACAGTGCGGTTTCTGAGATGAATGTGGAGATCACTGCAAATTTGTTTAGTTTCTTCAGGGAATTAACACTAAGAGATTTTAAAAGTTCATTTGCCATTCGTTAAGGGCTGTGAAAAGATCTGTCATAGATTTGTAATGAAACTTGGCACAAACATTCAACAAGTCCCGTAGGTTCTAAAATTACAAAAACAATGGGGGGTTCACCGTACTCGTTTTAGTGGTATATTGCTAACGAATACAGTATTTAAAGCCGGGCATTTTCAGGCAATAACCGCACAAGCCAAAACGACGACTATTTCCACTGCAGATTGATATTTCATGTACAAGTTGACTTTATACATATGTATAGTCATCTGTGTCGTACCAAACATGTCCAAAAAGCTTCAAATTTACTGGGCACTCAAACAGTACACGGTGACGACGGTAGCTCGATGTGCAGTCTTCTACCCAAAACGGCTTTTTTCATGCGATTTCTTTAAACTGTGCAAAATCTGATCATAGTTTTTACCAACTTTTTTATATTGCGTTGGAAACACCGTCCTGATTGACATGCAATCAAAAATGGGGGTCACTGTGCTCGATTAGGAGAAAACGACCATTTATTTTTCTGATCACGCAAAAAGGATTCGCAAAAGGGATGCGCAATGCAATTGAATGGAATCACCTTCACGTCGCAAGGATACACCACGTCACGCATCTCGCGCGCGTGCAGAGGAAGAAATATAGACAAATACGTACGGTGGTGGTGGCGGGCATTGTAATGTCTATCCACGGACTATACTCTCTTATTTGCCTGATGACCCAAGGTTTTCTTTCGATAGATCATTTTCTTCACTGATTCTCTCTCCATTCTAACAAAAAATATTCTCATCGCTAAATGCAATGAGGCCTATATCACCATACATGAACAAAGCTTCTAGAAACACTACGGACTTCAATAGGCTTTATCTCTGAAACGAGCACGGTGACCCCCGAATCGTTTTACCTTCCTGGCATGAGTTGGTCAACAAGATACTGCAGCAAAATCTGAAAAAAATCTGAACGTAGGAAGAGTTTGGTTGGGGGGGGGGGAGGCGTCCTGAAGGCTAATTTACTCGAACCGATTTATCGGCCTGATTAGTTAGCGTTTCGCTCAGGCCAAATCACTGTCCGTCGATTTCTTTTTTCACTTGGTGTAGCGAGGGGCTGAAAATCGCACGATTTGTACAATCTGTTGTACTGCGTTAGTTATTTTAATCGGACCGATTATCAGGTTTCTATGACAAAAATGAACACTTCTTTATTGTGGAAAACTCAAAGATCTCATAAAGTTCAAGGGACATCAAGTAAGTACAGACAGCCCAGGCTTACACAGACTACCTAGGCCTACTGTTGTCAGAAAACCATTATCTGGAAATGTCGCGATCCACATGAAAGTGACAATATCGTGAGACAAACGATAAACAACGCTATCATTTTAAATCATGATAAATAACCACCACATTTTTCATGACATGACCTAAAGTCTTTCGAAGATTTCAAAGGTGACGCGAAGTCTTCCAAACATTTTCAAAGGCTACTGAAGATTAACTAAAATCCAACTCGTGGAAATGACGTTGTACGAACATTTCGGAAATAGGTGTTCGGGGATCTGAATGGGCGCCTGTAGTAGTATAATAGGGACCGAAATATCCTCTTTTCTGAGGCGGAATCTCATTAATTTGAGGTGGAATATATTAACGTCGATCACGTCATAGGTTATTGTCTTGATCTCATAAATAAAATACGGTGGATTATCATTAGCGTATAACCGGTTTGACAGGTTTCCAATTCGCATCTCATCTGTGATTCAAAATCGCTGAGCCGTGACGTTCTTGTGCAAGCTTCCATTTCTTGCCGCTTTCATTGTTACTGAAGACAAGTATTGTTCTTTCATAATAGAAAACTATTTTCGGTTCACTGATTCATAAATTGTGCATGTTAATGATGACGCCAAGAAACCAACTACACACAGATTTTAAGTGAAAATTTTATTTCCCTCCTCCTCTACAATATTTATTTCCCTTCCCCTCCTCCTCCTCTTCCACGCACAATTGTGTTTGTTATGGCTATCTGACCGCTGGAACAAGGTATATTTCATCGTTTTTTCCTCACTCGTTCGATGAAGTTCAGTGAAAATTCAAAAGCGTAAAGGTTTCAGTACAACTGAAAACGTTCTCGCCTCACATGGAAATGAGCGTTCCTTGAGCCCCAAAAAACGTTGTAGATTTCAAATGCACCAATCAGAACGTACGAACTTTCTACTTCAGCCTTAAATCTGTCAATCAAGTATTCGCATTTCTCACTTCCGTCACCACCTGATGGTCGCAGACATGCTACGCAATCAAGCATTTGGAAAACGACATCAAAACATTAAACATTTGTGAATATTCTGTCACAATTTGCCCACAGATAATTAGTTCAACACCTTACCTTGGCGTAAACCCGTTTTCGTGAGACTACGAACGAGATTTAATTATTTAATTCCTCGATTTTCGAAGGCTTTCTTTCCAGTTTCATCCCTTGTCTTTTTCTTAGATTTTACGAACGGTTTCCGAAGGTTCGTCGGCCCCAGACCTAGAAAAGATGACCGCACCAAAATTATTCAAAATGGCCGCTTTCTCCGATCAAACCGATACTCAACAATGTTTTATTCATGTCCACTCATTTGATGTGAGGGCTCCCTGCGTTTTTACCACAACCGACCGATTGCAAGACCTGGGTAGTACCAAAGACTGGTCTACAATGGTCATAAAAGGGTTCATTCTCTAAAGTTTTCAAACACTTGCATTACCAAATGGTCTTATTGCAAATATGTACGGACCTATAGGTGAGGAAAATATTCTCGTAACAATGGTCATTTTTGCATGTTTATGACTTTGTTCATTCACTTGCCTTCGTAAATTTTAAATTATTAAAGCTTTATTTGCTATTTATTTATTTATTTACTGATTTATTTTCTGGAAAACATACAAATTAATTAATTAATCCGATCTGATCTGATGCCTTTCTATTCCATTTCGGAACATAGGTCACTGACAAAACTACTCTAGTCCCCCCTGTCTCTTAATTAATTAACTAATCAATTAATTATTTATTCAATTTATTGATCAATGATTTATTGAATCTTTTAAATTATTCTAAGTTTGCTTATAATTGTAATTTTAGCTTTTTCGCCTTTTTATTCTGCTTTTAATCTTGTCATGTGCATTTGAACATTTCATGGTATTTGTGCATTATAAATGTTAATATTATCATTATTTTTAATTAATAAATAAAGATTTGTCAATTCATTGATTTTAGTTTTTATAACATACTTTTTAATTACTAACACGACGTTTTTAAGTTTTACAAACATGTTTTGGCAGATACGTATGCTATCTTCAGTGTGAATCTGAACATAATGTGTAATAGAGTTTAAATAGTTCTGCATCCAAATTTTTCAAGCCACTGATTTGAGATGCAAAATTTCTGCATTATTCATTTGTTGTAGAAATCGTAGTGAATTAAGTGGAAAAAAGGTCATGCAGAATTTCTGCATCCACAGTTTTCAAGACACCGATACGGATTTGAGATGCAGAATTTCTGCATCATTCATTTGTTGTAGATAAGCTAGTAAATTAAGTGGAAAATAAGGTCATGCAGAATTTCTGTATCCACATTTTTCAAGCCACTGATTTGAGATGCAGAATTTCTGCATCATTCATTTGTTGTAGATAAGGTTGCGAACTAAGCGGAAAAAAGGTCGTGCAGAATTTCTGCATCCACATTTTTCAAGCCACCGATTTGAGATGCAGAATTTCTGCATCATTCATTTGTTGTAGATAAGGTAGTGAATTAAGCGGAAAATAAGATCATGTAGAATTTCTGCATCCACAGTTTTCAAGCCACCGATTTGAGATGCAGAATTTCTGCATCATTCATTTGTTGTAGATAAGGTAGTGAATTAAGCGGAAAAAAGGTCATGCAGAATTTCTGCATCCACAGTTTTCAAGCCACCGAATTGAGATGCAGAATTTCTGCATCATTTATTTGTTGTAGAAATCGTAGAGAATTAAGCACAAAAAAGGTCATGCAGAATTCTGCATCCACAGTTTTCAAGCCACCGAATTGAGATGCAGAATTTCTGCATCATCCATTTGTTGCCGGTACAGTAGTGAATCACGCGAAAAATAAGGTTGTGCAGAATTTCTGCATCCAACGTCTTCAAGCCACCCAGCGAAGTTGCAGAATTTCTGCAGCATTCATTTGCTTTAGAGTTACTCTTCTAGAGTTTATCTGCAGCTGTTAGGCCTTTGGATGAGACTACCTTTCCTATGCAGGTCATTTTTTGTCTCCATCCATTCCGCTCAATTTTAACTGTAGATTTTTACTGTAAAATTGTGTCCAGAATAAACGTGGTTAATTACAACAACAGTTAAAAAATGTGATTTCGTCGTGTTAACAGGGTATTACGCGAACTAATGGTTTCTTTGCAGTCGAGTATCGTACATTTCTGGCGGAAATCGCATTTTATTCCGTGCGAAATTGGGCTTTATGACGGAATTTTGGAGTTTGGAAAAACGCATTTTAGTTTGGAACGCGTTAAAACCAAACTCTCCACTTCACGTAGAAATAGTGGAACTCGATGTAAATGGTAGATTTATAATATTGTGTTTAAAAACACCGGGGGAAATCAACTTAAATGTTGTTAATGTATATGCCCCCACAGACCCCCGTGAGCAAATCGACTTCATAAATTCTTTTAGCAAGAAAATTATATCTTTGACTAATATATCGAGTCTAATAATCGCAGGTGATTGGAATACAACGTTAAGTTCATTAGATAAGCCAGGTGGACTGACTTGGAAAGAAACTAATTATAGGAATTCGCTAGTTCATTTCATAAAAGAGGCCAATTTGATTGATATATATCGCAAACTGCACCCCAAAAATAAATCGTACACATATGAATCAAAACCCTTGAAACTAAAATCACGCATAGACTTTTTCTTAATAAGTGGTAAATTTCAACCGGATATTACAAAAGTGGAAACGCGAGCATCAATTGCACCTGACCATAAAGCAGTCTTTTTAAGCATGAATTTGAATGAAGAATTTAAGCGCGGACCTGGATTATGGAAATTTAATAACACACCTCTTCAAGATGAGTCATATCTACAATTAATAAAAGATTATTATCCCTATATCCTGCAGAAATACGCTGAAGTTAACAATAAACAACTACTCTGGGAATTAATAAAGATGGAAATAAGATCGGAAACGATACGTTATTCGAAAGGGAAAAGTAAACAATCAAAAATGCGTGAAAGTATCATTCAAAGTAGAATAGAAGAATTGGACTCAAAAATTTGTAATGACGTCTGCCTGGAACAAAACATCTTATTGGAATATGAAAAATTAAAGAAAGAATTACATGAAATTTATGAAGAAAAAGGCAGAGGAGCAATTTTCAGATCCAAAGCTAGATGGATTGAAAATGGAGAAAAGCGAACAAAATTTTTCTTTAATCTCGAGAGAAGGAATTATGAAAAAAAGATTGTCTCACAGTTACAAATCGGGGAAGGAAAATTCTTGTCAGATTTTAAACAAGTAAACAAAGAAATAGAAAATCATTATGGCCAGTTCTACAAATCAAAAATTGAAGAAAATGATTTACAACAAAGATTCGAAAGTTTTGTAGAAAATTTGGATTTTACCCAACTTCAAGAGCATGAAAACCAAGAACTAGAAGATGAAATCAGCATTGATGAGGTGCGAAATGCTCTTAAAAGGCGTCCAAAATAACAAGTCTCCTGGTGATGATGGCTTCACAAAAGAGTTCTATGAAGCTTTCTTTGACCTTTTAGGTAATGCGCTTTTAGAATCTTTTAATGCAGGGTTTGAGAATGGAACGTTGTCTGTATCACAAAGACGAGGAATTATCTCATTGATCCCAAAAGATGAAAATAATTTGACTACTTTATCTAATTGGCGCCCAATTACTCTGCTTAATGTAGACTACAAGATTCTAGCCAAGGTAATTGCTAAAAGAATTGAATCAGTATTACCGAAATTGATTCATTCCGACCAAACAGGTTTTATCAAGGGAAGATTTATTGGGCAAAATGTGAGATTGTTAAATGACTTACTGGAATATACGGATGTTAAAAAAATACCAGGAATCCTGCTATTTATTGACTTTGAAAAAGCTTTTGATACAATAGAATGGCCCTTTATACAAAATGTGCTTAAACACTTCAACTTTGGACAGGTTATTAGAAAATGGGTCTCCATACTCTATAGCGACGTAGAAAGCGCGGTTATAAACGGAGGTTACATGACCAATTATTTTAAAGTTTCAAGAGGCGTTCGGCAAGGTTGTCCACTGAGTCCTTTGTTATTCGTCTTAGGCGTAGAAATCCTAGCCCAAACGATCAGACAGTCAACAGGTTGCCGAGGAATTAAACTACCGCAATCAGTAGAAGCTAAAATTAGTCAATTTGCGGACGATACAACTCTCATCTGTAGGGATGTAGACGCACTTAAAGAAAATATGAAGGTTATAAGTGAGTTTAATGCTATCTCTGGTCTTCAATTAAATAAGAAGAAAACAAAAGCAATGTGCGTATCAAGAAATGGTCTATTGTACCGGATCAAATTCGCACAAACAATAGCCTGTTGTTTGCAGGAACAATAGCCTTTTGTTCACAGGGACGCTGTGGAAGCCATGCCGAGATCACGACGAAAAGTTCGTTGAAGATCGTAAAATTTTCGGCGGTGACAAACTTTCTTCTTAGGTGGGGGTGGGGAGTGTAGATTGTACTAGCGTGATGCTATTTTCTCTGGGGTACCGAGGGGAAAATGTCTCCTCACCGAGCCTTCGCTGTATTGTCTGTTAGCCACTGAAAATACAGAACTTTCGGCAAACTCTGAAAGTCATCGTTTAGTATGCGCCGTTCTTAAATCAAAATAATTGTTGTTATGAAATAAGAATCTGTCTTAGCGACACCGTTCATTAGATTTGGTTACTTTTTTAGTCAGCGCTTATTGCCAATAAACCTAGATCGCTTTTCAGTTTGTAGGAGAGGAAAGCATAAACAATTTCCTTTGCCTAAGAAATTTAGCTTTTCAAAAAGCGTTACTTGATAACGTCAAACAAAAACGCATTTTCTTTCTGTTTGTGTAGGAGGTACTCTGATATATTGCCAAACCGGTTTATTTTAAAGACTCGCACCTCTTACAGACGCAACTTAACGCGGGAACCGACTTCATGACAAATCGCTTCCACCTTGATTTATATTACGCTCGCGCGGTAACAGTTAAACTTAAGCGCGCCCCCTTAAGATAGTTTTGTGTTACAAAGTTACTTGAACCGTTTCATTCATAATTTTATGTTTTCAATGTTCAGAGTTTAGTCATTGAAGCTTGCACAAAAAACCCAACTAATGAAAAGCTCAACAAAGAGGTGTTAGTTTTACAACTGACCGCCACACTCTTAAAAAAAATTCGTGTGTGAAAAACAGCACTTGGTCTTAAAATATTGACTGAGTACCGAATCGTTAGATCGAGAAAAGATTGTTTATTTGTCATTCTAGACTAGTGTGTGTAAATGGGTAGACATAACGCGGCTTACAAAAAAATGCCGGGAAAGAATAAATCTTTAGTCAAAGATTGCGCGAGCGGCACTTAACAATGAGGCGTTACTCAATGAGATTATTCAACGAAGTGGAAAACGCGTGTTCGGTTTATTTATGCTGTGCGAGAATTGACTGGCTTTTAAAATTGCGTTTTGAAAGAAAGGAGTTGTGTAAAACACTGAAAATGAAACACGCGAACAGACCTTTGCTGAATTTTCGTGTGTGTCAGGTGGAGATGTGTATTCTCGACTTTGAGGGAAGCCACTGTTCAGTCAAAAGTTATGCAAATAGCCATGACGGCCGAATGTTTTTTTTTAACCCAAATGATATATGCAGCGCGAAATTTAAATGCTCCGTTCCCTTTCAGCTTCACGAGAATTGACTGGGTAACTGCTTTTTGAAAGAAAGGAGTTGTGTGGAACAAAATGAAACGCGCGAACAGTCCCTTGCTGAATTTCGCGTGTGTCAGCCTGCAGATGTGTATTCCCGTTGATATAGTCTCTGATTAGCAAACTTAAATGCCGCCGAAACAAGTATAGATGTTTTCTACTCGTTCTGTAAGCCGAGAAACTAAGCTGCACTTTTTCTTTGTTGTCCGGGTGTAACTATTCGTGCCGTGACAAATGTTCCTCTTACCCTCTCCCACAGGGAAATTTTGCCGGTACTTTGCTTTCACCGAAGATTCAAACTTACCGCGAGTGCCGTCATCGGAAATTTTGAATTTCCCTCTTGCATTAGCTAGTCATTGTTTTCGTCGCTCTCAAAAATGACCAAATATGGCCAGTTTCTCACCAGTAAACAATACCTATTGTTTTCGAATTTGATCCTCTTTTCTTAATACGGGATTGGCTCAGCTAAAAACAATAAAACCAAACCCTTCGGCTTTGAATTTTATCATGAACCAGTCAAATCACTAGGAGTAAATTTATCATACGATCGCGATAAGAACAATAATTTGAACTTTTTTGTCAAAATTTACAAGATGGACACTAAGCTGAATATGTGGCAAACGAGAGACTTAACTCTATTTGGTCGCACAATGTTAGTTAAGACCCTAGGCATATCAAAATTAGTTTATGCGGCCTCTATGCTTTGTGTTCCTGAAATGGTTATTAAGACAGTGCAAGCAAAAATATTGAAATTCTTGTGGAAAAACAAAAAAGATAAAGTAAAACGATCAGTTTTATATCAATCTCTCTCCCACGGTGGACTGAATTTTCCAAACTTTCACACAGTGATAAAATCATTGCGCTTGAGCTGGCTAGGCAGGTTCTTAAACTGTACAAATAATGAATCCTGGCAGGCAATTCCAAATGACTTTTTTAACAGGTATGGAGGATTATCCTTCCTACTTAAATGCAATTATGATTCTAAAAAGCTAGATGAAAACTTACCTCTTTATTATAGGGAAATGTTAGATTATTTTAAGGAGTTGCGTGCTGGTCATCCTAACATTTATAAAAGCGAATTCATTCTTTGGAACAATAAAGAAATTACAATAGAGAATAAGTCTATATTTTGGGCACATCTGTCTGAACAAGGAATCTGTTTTGTACATGATTTACTTGATAATAACGGCAAGTTTCTGTCTCTTGAAAATGTACAACGCAAATATAATGTACACCTGAACTTCTTTCAATATTTTCAACTTATTGCTGCGATCCCAAGTTACTTGAAGAAAAATGCTCAGGAAACTGCCGTAACCAATAGGAATATACTTAATGAAAGGGACGTATTCTATCTGTCCGAAAATAAAGCACTCTATTTAACCAAACTGAGGTGCAAAGACTATTACAATTTATTTCAGGAAAACAATATGAAGGAACCTACCGCTGTGAAAAGTTGGACCAGACTTTTTATCAATTTTGCTCATGGTTGGAAACAGATATTTAACACAATCTACCAAACGACCGGGGACAACAAGTTAAGAGAATTTGGTTTTAAATTTCTTCATAGAATCTTAGTAACTAATAGAGAACTCAAGAGATTCAAAATCAGAAGTGATGACATTTGTGCTCAGTGTATAAATTTTGACTCATTGGAACACACCTTTTTAGAATGTCCTATTAATGTTAAATTTTATCAGGAAATTTTATCGTGGTTCAATGCAATTAATAAAACGTTTATAAATTTGTCAACTGAGCAATTTCTATTTCAGAACTACCCCTCTCCTTCTATAAACGGCAACCTTAGACGCCAACTAGATCTACTCATCTTGTTAATTAAAAAGTACAGATATAGTTGTAAAAGGGGTGAGATAAATCCTGAATGTTCTCAATTTATAAATAAATTAAAAATTCAATGAAAAATTGAGATTTCACGTTGAAACCGATCTCTCCTTTTTGATACTTTGTCAACAGACCTTCTCTTATGCTTCTCCCTTTGTTCCTTCTCTTTATTATTTTTTTTCCATAAGAAATATTATTGTAAGCACAATTGTGTTAATACTAGAATGAAACATTGTAAGTGACACCAGGCAAAACCACTATAAAAATAGTAAGTCAACACACTGCAATGTAAGATTTGTAGGCAATATTATAATAAGAAAACTAAGGTACGTAATGTTGTGTAAGTAGGTCATTCTCCGTTGTATTGTAAGTTGTATAATTAATTTTGTAGCGTAAATCTTGCAGGTCGGCACTAATTTTTTTTTCTTGTTTGCTTTCCTTTTTTTTCCCTCTTTTTGTATTTTGTTGTTGTAGTTGTCATTGTTGTAGTGTGATTGTAAAAAAAAAAAAAAAAATTTTGAACGAAAAAAAAAATGCTGTACAGCATGGTTTTAACTTTCGAGTCACTAGATGAAATCCTAAAGTGTGGCCATTCAAATAAAAGCTACTGAGCAGTACTTTCCTGTGGTGCTGTTTATTATGCTGTACAAGGTGGTTCTAATTTTCAAGTCTGTGGATGAAATCGTAAAGTGTGACCATTCAGATGAAAGCTACCGAGGAACACTTTCCTGGGGTGCTGTTTATTATGCTGTACAGGGTGGTTTTAAGTTTCAAGTCTGTGGATGAAATCCTAAAGTGTAACCATTCAAATGAAAGCTGCTTAGCAGTATTTTCCTGCGGTGCTGTTGATTATGCTGCACAGGATGGTTTTAACTTTTGACTCTGTGGATAAAATCCTAAAGTGTAACCATTCAAATGAAAACTACTGAGCAGTACTTTCCTGTGGTACTGTTTATTAAAATGTACAGGATGGTTTTCATTTTCGAGGCTGTGGATGAAATCCTTAAGCGTAACCATTCAAATCAAAGATACTGAGCAGAAATTTCCTGTGGTGCTGTTTATTATGGTGGTTCTATCCTCTGAGTCATTGGATGAAATTCTAAAGTGTGACTGATTCAAATTAAAGCTACTGGGCAGTGCGCTCCTGCGGTGCTGTTTGATATGCTGCAAAGGTGGTTCTAACCTCTGAGTCTGTGGGTGAAATCCTAAAGTATGACCATTCAAATAAAAGCTTCTGAGCAGTCCTTTTCTGTGGTGCTGTTTATTTTGCTGTACAAGGTGGTTTTAACTTTTGAGTCTGTGGATGAAATCCTAAAGTGTGACCATTCAAATGAAAGCTAATGAGCAGTACTTTCCTGTGGTGCTGTTTATTATGCTGTACAGGGTGGTTATAAATTTTGAGTTTGTGGATGAAATCTTGAAGTGCGATCTTAATTCTCAATGTAAATGAGGCTTTTAATTTGTTTTGGTTTAGGGATATCTCAGGGATATCTTATAATTTGAATTCTAGCCTCTAAACTGAGTTGAGATCTTCTTCCTTTTTAAAAAGTTACGTGGACGGTTTAAAAGTCTGTGAAATCGGATAGAAGTAGCTCCTTGTTGTCTTAGCGGGCTCGTCTCTTAATTCTGAAAAAATATATAGAAATATAACAACTGCGTCGCGCTTTCTTGCTGAGTCAAGCGGTTTTCTTTCTGCCGGCTCACTCAATAAACCACACAGATATAGCACCATCCTTCTTTGTTTTAATGTCAAAACGAGTATTATAACCATCCATCTAGCTAGTAACCTGAGACAATTTTGAAAGAAAAATGTCTCCTACAAAACAGCGTAACCACAATTAGTCAAGCAAACCTGAGCTTTATAGTCCTTAATTTTTCATGCAATTTCGACGTTTATTTGTCATCAAGCAACAGAGACATTCAAATCAGAAACGCGCCAAAGTAGGTATGAGCGCTGAACATGTAAAGTCTGGCGGGGAGCCACAGCGGAGCCCCAGTCAACGTAATGACGTCACCAGCGTTCAGTTTGAACACCCCGCCTGCTTCCAAGGGTCCGCCCATTTCTTTATGTGCTGGCTGTATCAGTGTAATGACTTTGTTGTTCACACGCAACAGCACCCTTCCTCTGCTGTGAAAGTAAAGTTGTGCGTAGATATAGTACCGTCCAGTGGTGGGTACAGTCAGTTTTCCGTCACTGTAAGTCATACCGCCTGCAAGATGGCTGTTTGTGTTATGGGGATCCCAGGCTTTGATCACTAAAGGACAAAATAAAAACACTGCTAGGCAAGCTAGGAACGCCAGAGTAGCTTTACTGTGGATTTTAAACGATGATCTTCCTACATAACAAAGAATTTGGTTTCCAAAATCGACTATCGAGAGTTAGCATGTTTTTTTTTTGTAAGCCTGCTTGGGTTCTTTTTCGGGAAGAATTTTAACACATACACCTCCTACAAGTAAGTGATAAGAAGTTGATCGGAAAGAATTTTCGATTTTAATAATATTTAAAATTTCTTATGACACTAAACCAATGGAAAACTAAGTTCACCAAAAATATAGATTTACCTTCGTTAGCTTGATAGTCTATTGCCGTTTCATTAGCAGCCTCGATGTGAGCAGATGGCTTGTTTGGATCCTGTAGTAGAAAAGAAGGAAGGATGGAAATATGCATAACTCTAAAAGCCAGCATGACTTGTAAAGAAATCTTGAAGATATGAATTTTATTTTGTCGTTGTAAAAACAATATTTTACGAAAGAGCGCGGCGAGTGAGTAAAATATTGTTTTTACCACGAGAATATAAAAGTCATATCTTCAAGCCGCCATGTAATTTTCTTTTTATTTTATAGACAAGAGGTTTTTCGCACAAACAACAGTTTCAAAGCGGGAAATGACGACATCGATATCCTCACTAGTGAGGATATGAAAAATACGGTACTCAAGTCCCGGATGTAGTTTCGTATGAACTTTATGAGTGGTCTATTTTCCACTAAAGCACTCTTGTCTAAAGAAATGTTATTATTCGATTTATTCATATATTTTTGGTTAGTTTTGGATAGTTATAGTTAACTGTGATGCCAATTTGATCGTGTACTATTGTATTTTAATTTCCGCAATATTAAGTAATAATAATAATTATTATTATTATTATTATTAATATTATTATTTTTATTATTATTGCCTTTTTCACCCTAGAAATTGATTTTTACATTTGGCGTATATGAGGATAAAATTTTTCTTTTTTATGGTGAATATGTTAATGACATCAGCAGTCCACGTCGACAGTAGTGCAAACAGGAAGAATTCCTATGTAATAACGAGTGAAAAATATAACACTGTGTTACCTGCTTGCAAACATCGATGGTAATGGGAGTACCTGGAGCTGCGCAAACGTTCTGTAGCCAAAATAAAACCAAGAAAAATTATTCTAGCTACACGAATTTTCAATTGTAATTGATTCATTTTGAGTGAGTAAATTCGATCTCTCACCAACAATCCAGTTGAGACTAGGTGACCTTATTTTATTTTACTTTTAAAGCCAAAAGGATAATTTCTCGTTTTTAATTATTTAACCAGTGAAATTCCTTATCAAATTAGAGCTACAACAACTTATTAACCTTATTATCGCTTTTAAATAAAGGATGTGATGATGATGATGATGATGACGTGAAGGTGAGTTATTAATACTAAATCTGCGAAATTCTAATTAAAAATTCTAAAGCATTTCAATTTCTATTTTCCAAACACGCAAACAGCTATTTTTTCACAATGCATGGTGAACATTCTAACTCGGCTCCAGGACGTTGATTGAGCGAGATTGTTGCTCTTAGCTTTTCAGGTACAAATCGTCTGATCCTAATTTTAAAGTTTGATTATTCTACTCAGCTTCTTGGGGTAAGTTCAAACTCATTTATCTGGGAAGAAGCAAAACGACACGGCAGCAGCTTTCTGCAAGAGAAAGATGGAAACCTAGAGAAGTTATTCCGTGAATTAAAAGAAAATCGTCAATATCTTACTTGGTTTCCAGATGCATTTCCGCAGAAATACAAGTTGGCGCAGACCAGGGCAACAAAGACAAAAACGAACTTCATCACAACAGCGTTCGAAATGACTCTGTGAAATAAGAAGATGGAATCAGTCACATGTGATTGTTTATTTCTACTGAAGGCAAATTAAACGAAGAACTGCCTTGTCTAACATAAAAAGGCCATTTAGGCCACGCTCGTGTCAAATTACTTCGCAGTGGAGGGTGGAAGGGATGGAAAGGAGCAAAAGAGAATATCGTAACTCTGTTGGTGGTGTTTTGTTAGAGCAGGGGAGTAGCGTGGCTTTTTCTTTGGCGTATGCACAGGAGAAAAATGTTTTCTTGGTATTTCCGCAATACCGCACCTCTCTTCAAACGGCCATCTTGAAGGAAAATGGGTGCTTTGCTTAAAAAGCCGAGCAAAATTGGAGAAAACGGGAAACGACATTTTAAGCATGTCGCTGAAGTTTTTCTGTGGATGCCCTTACTTTCGCCGGGAGTAAAAACAACGAGGCAAGTAAACTGCCGCGTTTTCTACCATCAAAAACATTCGAACTCATTCAAACTGTAACGATCACAAACTGCATCGGATTTTACTAACATGAATTGGCCCAAAAACGTGCTTTTGCTTCCTAACTCAGAAGCTATCCTTTGAAATTACGACCCCGAGAGTAGCGATAGAAAAAGGCAGTAAAATCCCACAGGGACAAGGGCTTAGGAACTTTACCGTATTTGATTTTCTTTAGAACACCAAAAATTTCATTGCTGAATATAAAATTTCCTGGGGGCCCTTGCTTAATTTTTGAAAACGATTCATGATCTCAACTGGATAAAAAGTAAATTATCGCTTTACGCATCTTACCTCTGCTCGGTTTTCTCTGTAGGCTCTGCAAGAAGATAGAACAAAACAAATATCCTCTTCGTTTAATGCTCTTTTGGTATCCATGGCGTCATCTTATACGATGGAAACTATTTCCAAGATTAAAACTCCTGCTCGCAAAATGTCAAACTACTGCCACGTCTAATTACCTTTTAGTTACACGTGGCCAAAACATCTTTTGCCTGAAGTACTCCATCACGTCATCCCTGTAACCACAGAAAGCTTTATCTAACACGAAAAGCTTCCTTTTTGGAAAAATGTTGTTTTGTCCCACGTCGTTTAACTGAGTTAATCAGGTAGCGTGATACACTATCCCACGTGACTGAAAACTTTTAAATGAAAGAAAACTGTCAACTACGTTTTTCAAGAACCCAGAACTTTTAATGAATAATATTGGCAATACATGACGCAGGCCTTACGGGCTTAGATAATTAATAGTGTTTTCAAGCAACCGCAGCGAAATGAGAAACATATCCATAAAAATGAACACGCAACTGAAAACACTAGCTTCTTCAAATGTAAGCCGAGGCTAAGTAGATAAAAGAAATACGGAGTTTTTTTTCCCGCGTCTTAAACATTCTAATCAGGTAGCGTGATAAACTATCTCACGTGACTGACAAGATATAAAAATAAAAGAAAAACTGTCAATTACGTTTTTCGAAAAGAAGCTTGTACTTTTATTAATCAATATTAGTATGTTAGCAATATATGAAGTCGGCTTTACGGGTTTAGAAAATAATTAGTGTTTTCAAGCAATCGCAGCGAACTGACAAAAATATCCATCAAAGTGAACACACAAACACAGCCGTGAAGTGAAATAAAAGAAATGTTATATCGGTGAGAAGTTTTCCTCTTTTCCGCACCTTAAGGCAGTGATATCGATGAAAATAAGGCTTGTCCAAAGCAGACAACAGGAGTTTGTGCTCAGTTTTATTGTTTCAAAAAGCTGAAATGGCGTGCCCAATTTCATGCGAGCAACAGTTTTTAAAACTGGTTCAAGAAGACGGAGTCCCAAATGAAACTACCTTTGTTTTGGTGATTCTAAACAAATTAATCAGAGCCGAAATTCTGCTTTTTCGAAATAGAGTTGTTTTGTACCGGCTTCATCAGAATTGATGGTCACCTTTTCGGTATAATGGAGCTGGGGAGCTTCGACTACGTGAAGTATAGTCCTAGGTGGCTTACATTCGTGACTGACAAGGTGTAAAAATGAAAGAAAAACTGTCAATTACGTTTTCCAAAAATAAGCTTGAACTTTTATTGATTAATATTAGCAATATATGAAGACGGCTTCACTGGTTTAGAAAATTAATAGTGTTTTCAAGCAACTGCAGCGAACTCAGAAAAATATTCATAAAAATGAACACGCGAACACAGCTGTAAAATGAAGTAAGAGAAATAAAGTTTTCCTCTTTTCCGCATCTTAAGGCAGTGATATCGATGAAAACAAGGCTTGTCCAAAGCACACAACAGGGGAATGTGATCAGTTTTATTGGTTTAAAAAATTGAAATAGCGTGCCAAATTTCATGCCTGCACCCGCTTTTATTGATTCAAAAAGATGGAGTGCCAAATCAGTCCTACGTGTGCTAACTTTGCCTTAAAGGCAACAGGGTGAACGGTTCCACGTGCTTCACGTGTGTTAGAAAGGCAAAGTCCCTCGAGTACCTCTTATGTCACTGAAAGAAGGAACTATCACAATATTCAAATAGAGCCTCGAGCGTCTGCCAGTTTGTGTATAATTGTTTGTGTTTTCTTATGAAAAAGCTTTGGCACGAAAGTTGAAACGATGCACGATCTAAATACTTGGAAAGTCTCTTTATTCAAACCACAATTTAAAAAATAAATAAAGAAAAAAACAAGAAATCAGAGAAAATAGAAAAGTAACGGAGGTTCAGTACACTCGCAGTCTCGACTCCCCAGAGTTTCTTGAAGGGCAACCCGTAATCCCTGTGATTTGCTTAGTATTTTTAAGTCATTGACTATTGCGTATGGCGAAAATGGTTATCGAGAATCCCTCGCAGTCTCGAACAAAGTGTGGCTTCCCTGGCCCAGATGAACACTAACTGAATCTGGAATTGCAAATAAAATACTAACTGCATGACAACAGGATACAACGTCACATAATTTACAATTGCATGATAGAATTTGTCTTTTTTAAAATTGTAGAAAGCCTTGATTTTTTGAGATTGAAGACGTTCGCAAAGACTGTTTAAAGGAATAGAATCACTGATGTCATAACATTATGGATAGCCAATATTGCACGACCAATTTGTATCACATATCCGTTAAAAATACAAAATTTGAGACCCCTCTCACTGTCTCGAATCCCCGCTATCTCGAATAATTTCTCTCTTCACTTCCTTCCCTTGAGAGTTCGACATAATGGGACAAGTGTACATGGAAAAATACAAAAGGAGAAAGGAGAATTCTGAATAAAAAGTCAAGAAAGGTTAGTTAACGGTTAGACTATGTGTTTGTTTGTTTGTTTTTTTTTTGGATAAATTTCGGAGAGTTTCTTTTGCGAGAACCGGTCATGTATGGCATAATAATAGGGATATAAACAGACAAAAATCATTTAACTTTATAAACAAGAACAAAATAGAATACCTCACAAACAATAAAGCCCAGGTGCTCTGATGCTTGCAATAAGATTCGTGTATTAATTAGAGTTTTTATCATGGAGCATGGGCAGTGTTCAGAAGACACCTCACTTTCAGCCAGGTTTACTGCTTTAAGCACACCCTGATTTTTAAAATACGACTTGGTCATGGTCAGTTAACGAAGATAGAAGATTGCACTGTTTTGGAATTACAAACATCTATAAAAAAAATCAGGAGATCCGCAAATTTTCTGCACCGTTTCTGGCACACTGTTGTGTAAAAATAAGATCAGTCGTGGAGAGCGCTTGTGAAGTATATCATTTTATCTTACTGGAGTACCTTTGAGGTCAGATTGAACGGATGCAAAGGAGATATTTAGGTATGTTATATATGCAACCAATGTTTGAGTCAGACGTTGTGGTAAGAACCGTTTTCATCAAATCACTATCGACAAGTCACATCACGGTTAGCCCAAGCTGGCTATTATGTGCACGTGTGAGGAACCAGCAAGTTAAATAAAAATGAAAATAAAAGAAGGTAAATTATGTCCAAACGAAACATTGTTTATAAAGGACAGAACAACGAAATTATAGCTTGTAAAACTAGCTACGTAAAATGCAAAACAGCCAGGACATATCAAACAGCAACAAATAAAACGTAACTGTTGTTTTATTTTGCATTCTTACTTTTAAATGAAAGGTATAAATGAAAGAAAACTGTCCACTACGTTTTTCAAAAAGAACCTGGAACTTTTAATAATTAATATTGGCAATACATGAAAACGCCTGTACGGGTTTAGTTGATTACGAAAGCCGTGACTAGAAATAAATAAAAGAAATACGGAGTTTTCCTCTTTTCCCATATCTTTAAGGCAGAGATATCGATGAAAATTATGCCTGTCCAAAGTGGACACAGGTGTGCGTGAACAGTTTTATTGGTTCAAAAAGTTGAAATGGCGTGTCAAATTTCATGCCTGCACCAGTTTTTAATATTCCAGATGGAGTGCCAAATCAGTCCCACGTGCCTGAACTTTTCCACAAAAGGCAAAAGGATGCACATTCTCACGTCTATTTAGCATTGATTGAGGGAAAAAAGATCTTTTCCCAAAAACCTTCCCTCAAGGGCTGCACTTTAGCTATAGACGCTAAAAAACTTTGTTTTACACTAAAAGCATTTTTCGGGCCAAGACTGCTGTTTCGCACTGGTTATATTTACAATCCAAAGCTTCAAACTTACATGGTAGAAGTTCGAATACCTAAGAAACAGTTGACAGAAAATCGTGCTACAAACACTGAATGAGATAACAAATGGAAAACAGAAACACAACAAAAGAAAATATAGCATAACTCACTATTAATCCTCAAAATAAATAACCAGCACAAGGTAAAATCCAAATACTAAGTTAATTAAAGCTTATACGAAATGCTTACCTCTTAAAAGTCGTACTTTTAGCGTTCTAACTTGGGAATATAAGTTCTCTTTGCTCCGTTTGCACCAAAGATCGCGGACTGACTACAAACTGGTGACGTTCGTTGCAGAATAGAGTCGGTCCCAGACTGCTGAGCGCACTCGCGCGAAACAACTGCATCGTTTTCATGTCTTTCAAAACAAGTTAACCAGAGCCAAGATCAGTCCACTTTTTCGGCATAATATAAATAATGTTTTGTACACTTCATCAGAATTGATGGGTATTTTTCGGTATGGTAGAGCTGGGGAGTTTCGACTAGCTAAGCATGAAGTGTAAGTCGTACGTGGCTTACATTCTAATGAGGTAGCGTGATACACTATCCCACGTGACTGACAAGATGTCAAAATGAAAGAAAAACTGTCAATTACGTTTTCCAAAAAGAAGCTTGAACTTTTATTAATCAGTATTAGCAATGCATGAAAACGCCTTTACGGATTAAGATAATAAACAGTGTTGTCAAGTAACCGCAGCGAACTAAGAAAAGTATCCATAAAAATGAACACGCAAACACAGCCGTGAAATAAAATAAAAGAAATGTTATATCGGTCAGGAGTTTTCCTCTTTCCCGCATCTTAACATGCAGGGGTATGTGATCAGTCTGATTGGTTCAAGAAGTTGAAGTGGCGTGCCAATTTTCATGCGTGCACCAGTTTTTAATATTGGCTTAAAAAGATGGAGTGCCAAATCAGTGCCACGTGCGTTAACTTTGCCTTAAAAGGCAACAGGGTGAACGGATCCACGTGCTTCACATGTGCTAGAAAGTTAAGGTCCCTCAACTACCTCTTATGTCATTGAAAAAAGGAAACTATCACAATATTCAAATAGAAACTCGAGAGTATGCCAATTTGTGTTTGATATATATTTTTCTCAGGATAAAGCTTTGTCTCGAGAGTTGAAATCACGCAGGAGCTAAATACTTGAACGTTTCTTTATTCGAACTACAATTAAGAAAAAAAAAGAGAGAGACAGTAGAAAATAGAAAGTAAGTATACCCCGCAGTCTCAAATCCCCCTTCTTTCTCGAAGGGGAACCTTTTCCCTGTTATTTGCCTAGTATTTTAAGTCATTGGCTATTGCCTATGTCGAAAATGGTTATCGAGAATCCCTCGCAGTCTCAAACAAAGTGTGGCTTCCCTGGGCCAGATGAATACTAACTGAATCTGGAACTGCAGTGATTATAAAATACTAACTACATGACAACAGGATACAACGTCGCATAATTTTACAATTGTATCAAGGAATTTGTCTTTTTTAAAATTATAGAAAGCCTTGATTTTTTGAGATTGAAGACATTCGCAAAGACTGTTTTAAGAAATAGAATCACCGCAGTCTCGAATCCCCCTTCTTTCTCGAAGGGGAACCTTTTCCCTGTTATTTTCCTAGTATCTTTAAGTCATTGGCTATTGCCTATGTCAAAAATGGTTATCGAGAATCCCTCGCAGTCTCGAACAGGGTGGCTTCTGTGGCCCAGATGAACACTACCTGAATCTGGAACTGCAGTGATTATAAAATACTAACTGATGGACAACAGAAAACAACGTCGCACAATTTACAATTGTATGATACAATTTGTCTTTTTTAAAATTAGAGAAAGAATTGATCAGTTTTGAAAATTGAAGACGTTCGCTAAGACTGTTTAAGAAATAGAATCACTGACGTAATAACAATACGGATAGTCAATATTGCACAACAGATTAGCATCACAGATCTGTTAAAAATACTAAATTTGAAACTCATCTCACTGTTTCGAAGTCCCGCTATCTCGAACAATTTCTCTCTTCCTTTGAGAGTTCAATATGGGGGAGTAGTGTACACTTAGAAATACAGAACGAGAAAGGAGAATTCTGAATAAAAAGTCGAGGCGGTTTAGTTAATGGTTTGGCGCTGCGTTTCTCTTTGTTTGTTTTTTCCTGATAAATTTCGGAGAGTTGCCTCTGCGAGAACCGGTCATGTATGGCGTAATCATAGGGATATAAACGGATAAAAATATTTCAACTTCTATAAAGAAGAACAAAATAGAATATCTCACAAGCAAGATGAATCCCTTGTGCTGAAGTACTCGCATCAAGATTCGTATATTAACCCGAGTTTTAATCTCGGGGTCGGGAGCAGCGTTCCAAAGACAGCTCACTTAATTTTCAGCCAAGTTTACTGCTGTGTGCACGCCCTGATTTTAAAAATACGAATCGGCTATGGCTAGCTAACAGATATTGAAGTTTGCACATTTCCGGAATTACAAACAACAGGATATCGCAAATTCTCTGCACCGTTTCCGACACACTGTTCTGTGTCGGAAATACACTAACGGCTTTACACTAACGGCTCGACACGCGCGTCACGTTTAAACGCGGCAGGCGATTCAACGTGCCAGGCGATGTCGCGCTCGCTCGCTTGTTCGTTTTCCTCGACTATCCCTGAGCGGAAAGAGAGACTAATCGTAGTCTAACTTGGGTATCTTTATCGAATAAACTTAACTGTTTACTCCACCGGTAAGGAGTTCAAAGTCTTCAAAACCATACGCTGTGCGACTGCGCAAAACGGAGAGAGCTAAAAATAGTTTTATTAATATATTATGCTTTTAATTATTGAAACTTTAAATTAGATATGTTATTGATTTGATTGATTGATTTTTTTTTGTAAGACTGGTGTAATTCAAGGCTATTCTGGGCTGCAATATCAATTTTTGTTCCATAAACAAATTCAAGTTATTTCCGTTTTGGTTTGACTGCATAACATCGAACAAGAAAACTAAGGAAGATCTAAGGAAAGACGTCTTTTCGGTTTTGTTATTCAAATAAACGATCCTCTTAGACATAAGAGCTCTTTGCCTCAATAACCAATATACGAATATCAGTTGGTGACTGATCAAAACACTTTTTTTACAGGCTTACCACCCTTTGTTTCTCGACTATTTATTCCGCATTCTCTATTCTAAAACGTGATTTCGTCCTATGAATCATGCTGCTTTTCCCTGTTTTTCGCTTTGAGTTTTCTTCCATGGTAGATTAGTAGCCCGTTAAACTCCCCCCCCCCCCAACGTCGTTTTTTGTGTGGCCCGTGGTCGCATTAACTGGGTTGACCGTGAGTTAGTATTGGAAATCGTGGAATTTTAGGAGCAAGTTTAAAGAGCATTTTTATTTTCCTCGATTTTCTAGCTCTATTAGAAGAGAAAAGTACAGGAAGGATGAGAGGTGGTTGTATTCGCAGGCTAGCTCATAAAAAAAAAGACAGAGCTACAGACACTACTTTAAATTACTGCAACTATTTGACTTTAACTTCACTTTAATCAATTTTATAATACTGTAATAGGTTTTATAAGTTTAGATCGATATCTATTATTTATTTTATTTATTTTTCTGTAAGATTGGTGTAATTAACTCCTATTCGGATGGGGTTCCAATACCAAATTTTGTTCAATAACTGAAAACATTTTTTACGTTTTGTTTTCACATAACATGACTATATTAAAACATCGAATTAGAAAATTGTTGAGTGCAATAATATTGAATATTAAGTACTGTTTTTATCACCCGGCTTTATCCTCACTGGAATTCCCTTTTGCTGTAGTGAATTCTTGATATCTTTCGCTTGTGACTTGTGGGTTAATCCTTTCTGGAAATTTTTGAGGCTCGAAAATTCGGCTTGGGATTTTGGGGGGGTTAATTTTTGGTCCAGGGATTTTTTGGGTTCCTTGGAGGCCCTAGGGATTTTTTGGGGTTTTGATTTTTGCCCCCATTCGATCATCCCCGTCACATGAAATCCGGAGTACCCCCCTGGGAAGCAGGTGTTCCAGGCTGTTCCATGTTCATGATTTTTAGGGGAGGCAGAAATGACATCATATCAAGACGAACATGCCCCTATCAAGTTTATGACAGGTGTATCACTTAATATAATTATGGGGACCACCCTTCGTACAGCTGCTATCTAAGTACTTTCAGGAGAGGGGAACTGTTGACCCATAACAACCGAAGGAATTGATTGTTGTTTGAAACAAAAAAAAAAACTTCCTTTGTGGGTGTCGCACATGTTCCTTGTCACTCCAAGAAGTACTAATACCTCTTGAAAAGTTGTTCCTGCCAGCATGAATTTCTGACATTATAGTACCTTAAAACCCTAGAAAGTATCAAAACACGCTGACAATGGTCATTTTTAATTCACACACCCTAAGTGGTACCAAAGCATGAATTGTAATCACGGTGACCCTTCACTACACTATGGGAGCCCCTCCCCTCTCACCTCCTAGGTTAAGTACCAC
>OZ024892.1:5105865-5143365 GCA_964017195.1 Siderastrea radians | reverse complement strand
AAAGGGATGAAAAATGCTCCTTTGAGTACCAATAGCCGGTTGCTCCTACAACTCGCAAGTTTTAATTGACGAGTAACTTTTTCTTTAATATTCATCTTAAGATTTCTGACAGATAAGTTTAAATCAAAAGAAGTCCTGAAAAATACCTGGGCATCGCAAAAACGAGGCTACAGAATGATCCCTTATCGATGGATTTCTTTTTACTTTAATGCATGTAGATGACAAAAAAATCCCTTTTAAACTATGTTAACTGCAGTTGGACAGCACATATTCTTAAACATGCCTGCACCATTCTGGCCTAGAGGATCAACACATTATTTCCCCGTTCTACATGAGCTGTGCTCGGTGCATACACTTCTTATTTTTTTCTCCCACTAAAGTTTGAAAACCTTAGATCCCTTTGAGGTGCCTTAAAAATAGTCCATCGTTATATTTGAATCTTGAACTTGTTTACTTTATCTGCGCACCATGTTGTTATGTTACTGATAAGGAATTATTCCAACAGAAACGCGAAACAGCTCGCATTATAAGGTTATGAATGTTCTTTCTCAAAGATTACTATTTATTCAATAGATATTTAAGAGTTGTCAGCATTGCCACCTAAAGGAAAAAAAGCTGCAAGGTGGAGTAAATTGATTCGTTTCGAAGCAAAACAGTCTTGACAAAAATAATATGGCAACATGCAGTTCCTTTACACCCATCTGACTTTATCACCTACTGTTTTCTCAATAATAAAATATAACCGAAAAACAAAACTTTCAAAACTTTAGTCAGATCACCAGAAAACAAACAAAAAAGGTCACTGATCACTGAATTACACGGGGTCTCTTTCAAAGATTTCTTGGTGTTCTGATACTATGATCCAGTGTTCTCAAATTTGTTTCTTAGGGAAATGTGTTCGGACCGCTGCAAAATTCATTGTTGTACACAGAAAATATCGGAAGGCACTAGCTCTGCCATGTTTAATTTGATGTCCAAACCCTTGCCAAAGGCTGCGAATACAAGTGATGTACTTCGACTCAATTTGATGTTACGCGAGTTCGCAAGTTACTGTGTTACGATAAACACGGGTGCTTTTCTTGGGAAAATGTGTTCGGACCGCCGCAAAAACCATGGTTGTGGACAGAAAAAACCAGAAGGCACAAGCTCTGCTAGGTTTGGCCTCAGGACCGTTGCCAAATGTGGTGAACTCAAGCGTTAGCCGACCGAGTTGGCAGCAGAACCAACAACAAAGATAAAGTCGTTGAAGGCAAAATTTAGTAACTTGAACTTCTTGCCTTCCACCGAAAAGGCAACTGAGTATTCTTTTGAACTTCTTCTTTCCATTTATAGATATTTGATATTTTTCCTCAAGTTCTAAACTTCACTTCTGTTGAACTGAATCGTTTTGCTAAACAAGCAATGCGATTTCCCTGGAAGAAAAACACCAGTTGCCCAAAAGCACTGGGCGGTTTCACGCCAAGAAAAGATGACATTCTCAACCCCCTCCCCGTCGGGCTATCTTGGAACTCCCCCCCCCCCCAAAGCCTGAACGGACGGACGGGCGGGCGTACGCTGACGTCACAACCAAAATTACTCGGATCGTTAGGTTACCAAATTTGCTTAGCAATGGTGCTCCGCTGGCGCGCTAGCGCGCGGGTTCCGCTCATACATAGATTTAGCCAAGCCTAAAAGCGGAGCCGCCAAGGAATAAATTGGTGTTCGTTTCTCAAAAATAGTCGGAAACTTTTCGGTCTGAAATATATTTCGGGGCTTTTTTTTGGCTCGTTCGCTTCCGAAACGTTTTCTCAAAAAGCCCGAAAGTGTTCCGAATTGTCCTCCTGTGCTTTGGGGATCTGTTCTGTAAAACCAAGATCGAAAGGTCATTCTAGAGGCTGAGCACAGCTTGATTTTTTTTTCGGCCATCAAACTGAACACATTATTTTACTTACGCGCCGCATTGCTTGGTTTTTGCAATGTTTCCATATCCTGTCAGTTAACTGTCAAGGCTTGTCAAATCTCTTTGGACTATTGGCTGTTCGCTTGAATGAACTTCAAACGGCGCTCATTTACAACAACAAAATTTAAATGGGTTATCTTCATTCCGTTCAGATGTTAACAAATAACATGAACTGCCACTATTAGTCTGGTCAAAAATTTATACAGGCATTTCACCGGCATTTTACTGGGATTATCCGAAAGAAAGGATTTTGGGAGCTTCGAAGCACTTGTAATAAACTTATCGAAAAATGTCGCGTAGGCTTTAATAGCAGCCGAGAGAAAATTCGAGCGCTTTGAAGAACACTCATTACTTACCGGATGAAATAGCTTTAAACTCAAAACTGCTTCGCTTATAGTTACTTAAGTAACCCTTATATTTTGTTCTCTAACTTGAGACCATCGAGACTGAAAACAAACAAACACCAAACATTCTTAACTCTATGGCATAAGTTTTGAAAATTGTTTGAAATTTGAGCGCTTTTAGAAATCCACAGAATTGTTTTTGGTAGCTTTTCGCATATAATAGGTTTAAACTGACAACTGCTTCGCTCATAGTTTTTTAAATAACTGTTATATTTCGTTCTCTAACTCAGCAGAGACCATCAAGATTCAAAACAAACAAACACCAAACTCGCTTTAAATTATGCCGGCATAAGGTTTTGCGGGTGCGAAGTAAGCCTATATAAAGTTACCCGCTTTGAGGAACGCACAAAACTGTTTTCGGAAGCTTTTGGGATTAAATAGCTTTAAAACGACACCTGCTTCGCTTAAAAGGTTATTACTATTGGAAACTTCTAGGACAAGAAAATCGACAATTGCACAAAGAGATGTACCCGAAAGTCAAAATTGAAAGCAATTATTCGTCGTAATCTCACTGAAGTGATGCTTGTGCAGCTAGTTGTCTTGCGACTGTGCTTAGACCTACTGTTATGAAAAAAAAAAAAACAAACACAAAATAATGGACAGAGTTTATTCGAAAACACGTACGTTTATACTTAAATGCAATTCGCGTTACACTTCCAAAATTGTGGATCGATCCACGCGAGTGAAATCGGCTGAGCATGGCAAAATATTTAAGACTACATCTGTCACAAATGTGAGCGCATTTACTAATAATTTTTTAAAGTCAAAAGTAAATGACACAGTTCTAATGACATAAATTAAATTCCCATTTCAAAACGTAATTTCGTTGACCGTAATACTCAAAATCATGTACCTTAGACCGTTTAAGAAACTTTACTTACTCGGTTATGTTTCAGAACAGAGCAAGCTCTCCGCCGTGAAGAAAACAAAACGATGAAGTCCTTTGAAGGCAGCTTTTGTAACTTGAACTTTTCACCTTCTACCAGTATTCTTTTGAACTTTTTCTTTCCATTTATAGATATTAGATTTTTTTTGTCAAGTACTTCACTACTCTCGTACAATCGTTTTGCTAAAGAAGCTTAAACCTCTTTTTCAAAAGCGACGATGGTCATGTCATTTCCCGCCAAGAAAACGCTGGTTGCCCAAAGGCACCGCGCGATTTCCCGCCAAGAAAAGGTGGCGGGTTGTCTTAGGACTCCCCTCCCCCTCCCACAGAGTCTGCGCGGACGGAGTGACGGACGTACGTATGTACGTACGTACGGATGGACGGTCACGTGACTATTACGTGACAACCAAAATTTCTCTGATCGATGACAGAGCTGAATGACGATGAACGGTCAGCGGTGCGAAACGCGGGCGACCGCGCGCGAACCCGGCTTGGTGACTTGGCAGGCCTGGCGGGCTATTTTAAATGGCCGGTATTTGTGGG
This sequence comes from Siderastrea radians, assembly GCA_964017195.1. Taxonomy (NCBI): domain Eukaryota; kingdom Metazoa; phylum Cnidaria; class Anthozoa; order Scleractinia; family Rhizangiidae; genus Siderastrea; species Siderastrea radians. The sequence continues at coordinate 5,139,593 of OZ024892.1, read as the reverse complement.
ATTTTTCCGTACGGTAAACAAACCCGTTGGTTAAGCACAGTGTTGCGTGGTTAAGAAAACTCTGTGTGTTTTTGTACAGCCAATACCATACTGTATCTTATTTCAGTTTGAAAAAATTTTGTTTTCATCGGTAAAATTGTGAATTTTGGCTTAAACGAGATTTTACGAATTGTGCTTACATGTCCCAGTCGCTTTATTTTATCGCGAAAGTTGCAAGTGGTGTTTTACTGGTTGTGGGACTTTTATTTTTTCCTCTGTTTTCGTGTCGGCCCAAGAAAATTGTTTTAAATGTAGAAGTCCACGGGCAAGTGAATTTCAAGGCGATTTATAACGACTTTCTCCCCGAAAGCCTGATACTCATGCTAGACTTTGTCGTGTTGGTCAAGTAAATGCTGAATCGCTCGCTTCTCAGCGCCACAGAAAACAACTCGAGAAAGACAACAGCAGGTGTTCGTGTCATATGCTTGGCGCCGCTTGAGACAAGAGTAAACTGTCAGAAATTACAATAACATTATAATCACTGAGGTAAGTAAAGCTTTCGTTCAATAGAAACATCTTAAATTAAGATTTTGGTTTTTACGGAGCGAAACCGCCATTGAACAAAAATTAAGCACATGTTTGTATTAGTGTAACTTTCAACTTGCTTCATTACAAGTTTAAAAATTTCCAATTATAAAATTTTAAAAGTTCATTGTGAGAGAATAAGGTGTCTTTATGAACCGTGACACAGCCTTTTTACGACACTTCGACTTGCCGCAATACAGCTTTAAATAAAAAGCTTTTCACCACAATTACAATTGAAGGAAACCTTTACTTACCTTAATGATGTCGCCAAAGACACTCAATTCTTCTTCAACATCTCCCAGCTCTAAATCGGCATTAAGAACAAAATATTCAACACTTTATTGTCCGTTTCCACAATCCAGAGCTGTGATCCATGGCGCTGGCCGAAAGGATCGCAGCTCAGGGACGAGAGTGGAGGAGAGCAGTGACGTAACGAACATGCGCAGTGCGTTATTCAGCTCTGTCTGGATCGATAGGTTACCAAATTTGCTTAGCAATGGAGCTCCGCTGGCGGGATTTGCCCGCAGGCTCCGCTAAAAAACAGTGTAATTATATTTAGCTTTTAGTTGCGGGATTTCTTATAAAAATAATGAATGGGCTGTTAGAGCTGCATTTATCTTGGCTGACAATAAGGTTATTAAAGCAGTTCAAAATTTTTGAAGTTTAGCAATTCGTACAGTAGAATCGAATGAAATCTATGGTCCGCCACATTATTGACTATTATTTAATTAATCGTTTTTTTTTTATTTTTCTCACTAAAGAAAACCTAAGCGAGCATTTGTGCTTGCTTTCGCGTATTGTAGAGCCCACAAAAATAATGGAGATTTGAGTAACCTCATTTTTTATGTTTTTATGGTAGCTCTACTATGGACGCTGTACGTTTCCTTCAGGTGGTTTTTATGGCTTCACTCGTAATCCTCCGTAGTTTGGTTCATTGCAAAGAAAAGGTTAACTGCCAAAAGTTCAAGTTTGCTATCGACGAAGATGTCATCCACAACCACGCTCTTCGAGGTCACGTGTTCAGACGCACGACCGTCGCCAGCGCCGCCCAATGTCACGTGAACTGCAAAGAGGACTGCCTCTGTGTATCCATGAATTATTTCGCCACTGCTAAGGAAAATAACTGCGAGCTCAACAGTGCTAACAAAGACGTGGAGCCAGCAGCAATGAAAAGCAAACCAGGGGTTGATTATTATGATATAAGAAGGAGTTATTCGGTGAAGGTGAGCCGGAATAAAGAGTTGAAATGTTGGGTATCTGCATGTGTCACTTGTCTTAACTCAGTTTCACTGAGTGTAATTGTTATAAGCAAGTAGGCTAATTGTAGGTAACAGCAACAAGCAGACTTATTCCTAATTGAAGTAGTCTTCGCAACTTACAGAACTTACATCACAAAAGCTCTACGCTTTACTCCGGTAAACAGCTCCAAAACAGCCAGTTCACTTAAAGTCCGAGACACAGCCATCAGTTGTGCTGCGCGGTTTTACGGCGATTTTTCATTTGCTCTGCAGTGACGAGAGAAGAGAGGATGCAGTGTGAGACTAAAACACGCCAGGCTTCCCTTGGGGTACTATAAGGCTAATAAAAATCGCCGTTAATTGGCGATTTCTTTGCGATAAGTCAGGGTAAAATCGCCATAAAATTGGTGATAGTTTACAAAACCAATCTGACATTTACTCTCTTGAAAATCGCCCCTTAAATAGCTGGCGTAAATCATTTTGTCTGTGAAGGAGTCTTTCAAAAGAATCATAATATGTCCGAGATGATAGCCAAAACCAATTAAAGGACAAGCCCTTCATCCTATCGGAAATCGTGGGAATTCTCAAAACATACATTGAGAAAGAGTTTCGGCATGAATTTGTAGCATTGCTCATTTCGCCTTCCGTAAAAGCGCGATGTTTTGAATTCTGCAGGTAGACTTTTGTGGGAATGTTTTGAACTTGTTGAAGTCGCTTTACCTCGTTTTAAAACCTTATAAAACGTTAAGATCGTGTTTTAAACAGTACATAATAAATGTCCCGAGCTCAATGAAGTAAAGTTGTTGTGTGCTCTGTCATTTCTTATTGCATCAGGATGGAAAGGAATACATTCCTGGTAAACATGAATGCGTAAACAGATGTTGTCGTCCCAATCCTTGTGTGAATGGAGGAGTGTGCAATGAGGTCTGTGCTCCTGAAGGAAAGCGGTTTAACTGCACATGCCCAGCCACACACACTGGTCAGCGGTGTGAGATTAAAAATCCAAGAACCTGCAAAGATGTTGCTATAAACAGCGGCAACTTAAGATCTGGAGACTACGTCATCTATGGATTAGAAGGTGAAACGTTTTCTGTGTACTGTGACATGGAGTCAGAAGCTGGATTTGTTTGGACATTAATTCAGTCGTTTTCGTTGGCTAATAAAGAGATATTCGAAGAGAAAGGATTCGGTATGGATTTTCCCAAGAACGATGCTATCGGTGAGGTGGATTGGTCGGCATACCGCTTGTCCTTATCGCACATGCAGTCCGTTGCTCATCATTCCACACATTTGCGAGCCACCTGCAACTATCCTACCGAAGGTAACATGTTTATCAGTATCCCAATACGTAGGGAAGGAAAAAATAAAATCCTTTGGATGCAGGGCTTCAAAGAACACGTAAATAAACCGTACTGGTTCGGATGTCACTCGAAGTGTAATGGAACAAATTGAATGCAATTTTGGCGGAAAGCAAAGGGCTGCCTTTTTTAATTTTCGGTTAATAAAATCCTCGGGGCCAGGGCTATATAGAAGGAAAATACTATAACGGCTCCTTAAATTTCAATTTCGAAAGATAAACAAGTAAGAAATGATTAACTAATAAAAACGAATACATGCAATAGGGACAACGTTGAAAGTTCAAATTCAAGGAGCCCTTGTAGTATTTTCCTTCAGTTTAGCCATGACCCGAGGAAGGCTATTTTTCTTAACTGAAACTTTGGTATTCATGTGTAAATCAGACCTTTACGGTAGTGTCAGCCTTGCATTCAGTTTTGTTCTATAGGGATTTGGGTGTGCAATGAAATACATATCTAGTTGGTCTCTTTTGTGTATAGCGAAGTGCATTTGAAAGGATTATGAGGGACCGTCATAATCTTTTGATTTTATCAATCGATCCACCGTACCGAAAAAGATGGCAACTGGTACTATTTCCCATAGTTCTTAGCGAACAAGAAACCCTAAAAAACGCTCATGAAAACGCAAAGAAAATTTCTAAAACCTTCAAACTTAGCATATAGAATGTTGCTAGCACAGGGACAAATTTATGCAAAAAATATGGCTTTCTGTGTACCTATTGGCTTTGTAAGTTAGCAAGGTATTGTGGTAAAATGTACAGCCGCCATCTTTTTCCGTACGGTGGATTCAGTACTGTTTTTTGAGAGGAGAGGAGAGTGTGGGGGTTAGGGCAAACAGTGTCTGCTCTGATTTCAAGCAAAAGCCACCAAACGTACTGACACTCGTATATATTCATGCAACTAAAGCTAGTTGTTGATGCTCTTGTTGTCCAAGGTCTCCTGTATACAGACTACGCACGCGCCAAGTTGAAGGACCATGACATTTTCGGTACCTGGGGTTATATGTGTCGAGATTATGAATACATCAACATCCGAGGCATTGATTGTTGTAACTGCACTGCGGTGACGAAACAAGGGAAAGCTTGGACCATCAATAGTTACCAAAGCAAACGCATGTTTGGTTGCGACCTTGATGGGAGCCCTGGTGCAAATGGCAACGAGAATAACCTTGGGTTATATCGAGATGTGACCATTAACCCCGCACATCGCTGCTCGTCATCGCCAAACTCTACAACTCAGCACTGGTTTGGAGCTAGGCATAACTTATAACAATAAGTAGTTGACCCCTTTATTCGTAAGAGCACCCAAGTTTAGGCTCTGTCTTTGGCATTGGTTGGACACTGCGACTCGGCCTAACTTTAGCACAAGAAAAAAGTCGCATATTTAAGTAAAAAAGTACAACACAATATGAAAGCACCGCCTACTAGCTTTCCTTAGAACCCTTTTAGCCCTGATATAAAAATTCGTATTCTCCTTACTGTTTTCCATACACTTCTTATAAAACTAATAAGGAGAATTTATCTTCATATAGAGACATGTTATCCTTAGTAATCACTTCCTTTATTCTCATCAACTGAATGTTTGAACAAGTAGTGATTTTTGTCACTGTTAGGGTTAAAGGCTTAATGACACAACTTAAGTTGTACAGCGTAATGATGCAATAACACCACCACATGAAATTGCTTATCTTAATAAGCATTTAAAAATGAAAGGAAACCGGGTTTTATTTGAAAGGGCGTATTTTGCGATTTATTTCATCCTCAGATGTCGCAGCATATATAACAAAAACTACCACATAGAATAACCTCTTAATAAGTTCTCAAATATTGGCGCCTCAGAAGTTAGAACGACCTTCTACAGGGGCGAGTTGCATAAAACTTAACGTCCGGCGTAACTTCTACCGTTTAGTCCAGTCAAAGTCACTATTTTAATGCCAGACGTTAGCAGTTACGCCGAGCGTTAGGTCTTATGTATTTAAAAATGAAAAGAAACCGGGTTTCATTGAAAGGGCGTATTTTACGATTAATTTCGTGCTCAGACTTTGTAGCATAGTTGCATAAAACTTAACGTCCGGCGTAACTTCTAATGTCAGACGTTCAGTCCAGTCAAAGTCACTATTCTAACGTCTGATGTTAGCAGTTACGCCCGGCGTTAGGTTTTATGCAACTCAGTTCAGAGCTGTAAAACAGTACCACGAGGGTCAGGTTACAATTTTTCACCCAAAGATTCAAAACTTAGAATCGCCCTCTACAGAACGATTTTAAAAAATCCACGCCTTTTAAAAGTATTGCTCGATATGGTCAAACTTAAGGACTTCATCTACATATTCAAAAGCTAGAACCACGTTCTACAATGTAAGAAAAGTCTGACCCACTGGACCGGAAAGTATTGTGTTTCAACCTAGCACAGCGAAAAAGTTCCGATAATAAGCCCTGGGCTTATAATTGCCCAAATTTAGGGCTTTTTTGTAAGTGTTATTAACCTGGAGCAAGGGCTTTGGTGATATATTCACCTGATGTGCCCTCGGGGAGGTACCAGGTGAGTATATACTTCCGAGGGACAGTTAATTAAATATTGGTAGTCTCGAGAGTAACATTCCATGTGAATTACATACAAGTCATTCCGTAAGGCCTGTGGGATTCACACGTGATGGAGTTGAACGGTAAACATAATTGCCTAGTTTGAAAATTTGATTTTACGCTTTGCATCACCGCAAGACTGAGCAGAACGGGGAGGAGAAAACTTACGAAGCATAGCATTCATGGAATAACGTTGTCGTCATCCGAAAGAATGAGGCGGATGACAGTGTGTTTTGCAGGGAAAAAGGAAAAAAACATCAAGTTCAACGGTAAGGCGAGACGTATAGTTGAAGACTAGAAATGTAAATCGAGGTATGATTTTTTTCGAATGTTTCTTTGTATTTGCCAGTGGTCGCAACTAATTTAGTTCTATAAGAACGCGATTGGTAAAATTTCTCCGTTTCAGTATAGTATCTATATTCACTGATAAAACGTTATGCATTCATCTTCCCTTTTTCGATTTGTATTTTAATTATTCTTTGGGGGACTAAGTCGAAGGAAATATGTCGAGGGGAATATATTGGACAGTGAATAAAAATTAAGGGGTTATGTTATGTATTCCCCTGAAAATAGCAACTAAACCGAGACAACTGAAAAATAAGGAGGGCTTGTTTTCGGGAGGCGGGCTTAGGGGGTTTATTTTTGAAGAAGATAAGGCTTCGTAATATAAGCCCGTTGTTGTTGTACGTACAGTATTTAGGTAAAATACTAGGATAGTTTGTATGGGGACTTATAATCGGAGGATATCTTACCATAACCGTTCTCGGGATGTTAACCTAATATAAGCCCATAGGCTTACATTAGGCGGGGGCTTATTATCGGAGGAATTTTTGCAAATGAGATTTTAATTGGGGGGCCTATGTTAGGAATGGGTTTTTTCGGGGAGCTTATCGTCTGAATTTACGGTGTTTTACGATGAAGTTTTGTACATATTTCACGGCAAAGAACATACCGGGTTGTCGGTTGATGACTGTAACGTTAATCAGCTGTCTGATTAGAGTGGAGGAGTGGGAGGGCGTGGGCGAGGAGAAATACTTCGTAAACACTTGGTGACGACTAACTTTTGTCAAGCTGAACTGATCATTAATAAGGTAAGATAAAGTAAGATAAGATAACTTGATATGAGATAAAATAAGATTAGTTATGACAAAAGCGTTATTTATGTGCCAATGGTATTTATGGGAAATATTCTGACACGGGCTATACCTATAATCGCAATTTGGTGTCATAAAATGATCAAGCACTGTTTAGGCGTCCTTCGAAGTTTGTAGATTGCGAACAGTTGTTCTCTCTTTCCTTAGATTGTCTCAGAGCAGAAGCCCTGCTCAGACCCTACGTGAGCGGAAATGTATATATTAGACGAAGGAAAACCGGCTCGCGCTTGCGCTTCTCGCGGCTTTGACGCTTGATAGGGCGCACTTCGTACGGTGTTCTCGCGCTATGGAAAGCAAGTCACTACCCACAGTCTAGGCATGTGATGGATTTCTCTTTTTATCGTTCTCCTAAATTTTAGCCACTTTCAGCCCATAACTTATAGTCAGTTGTAGGAACGCAATTTTGCAGGGGAAACAGAAACGCCCCTTACAACTTCGATTCTAGGCCAGTTTTGGTTGAGTTAATACATTAACTCACTTTTCTTATTACTACCTACCCTCAATTGTATGGGGAATTATTAGCATCGCAAAATGTCGCGAAGAATATGTAAAATTCAGTTTGAAATGAACTCCAATTTACCTTATCTTTTTTTAACAGCTGAAATCTAAAAGTAATGCAATAGTTATCACATGATGGGAAAGTAACTTCATTCTGACTGGCTAGAAGAAGGAAGATAAATCATTCATTTACACTGGAGAATACTCACTTGAGAGCCAGAAATTTCCTAAAATTCCCAAATATATGAAACTGCCAAACTTCACTCGAGGTCTTCTGAAGAGCACTAACGTTGCTAAAAAATTGCGTAACATGCTAGAGTAATTTTGCATAATGCATGAAATAGATACTAAACTATATTTTACGCACTATTACACACTAATTCCATCGTTTCTTTGGTTCAACTTTGACTGTTAGACATTAATTGTTAGATAGGTAAGTAAAATAACTCTATATCCGCTGACAATTTTAGTCAAATTTATTGATCAAGTCGTAAAGGTGCATGCGATTTGTTTTAAATATTGCTTATGATTTTAAAACCAAATAGATTTGAATTCTGAAGGATATGGCGCATTGGGTTTTTGCCCAACTACTGTATGGTAAAATGTTTCTGACTTTTGTGCTTTCATGTGAAAGGGTAAACAATTACTTTGATCACCAAAATATATCAATGCACGCAAGCAGAGTTGAGTGACAACGTGAGGCTTGGGGCCGAACACGAATAGCGCGAGGCGTCCTCGGCGAACCTTCTCGTTGGCAAACGTTATTTGTTGGTGTAGATGAGAAAATTTGTTAACTTTTCATGTGACAAATTGTGAAAGAAATTTTTTCAAATGTGAAATTTGCTCGCGAAAATGGATCGTCATAGAAAATTTGTCAAAGATTTGTGGAAAATTCAGTAGTTCCCAGACACCTTGCGCTTGAGGTTTTTAGAGCTTTTGTCGGGCCTAACTAAGTGACTTAGTCGTCTCAGGCAATTTCTCTGCTTTTAGAAGCATTTTAGCTCTACGAACCTACATTTTCCATCGTCCTTGCAAACTTGCTATCTTTTTCTGCGTCGCATTTTCAGCTTCATGTGGCAATAAAAGTACTGCTACCAAGCCCAATGATTGTCTTTCCTTGAAAAACGAGCCTTCTATTTTTGGACAACTTTTCTCTAACTTGTGCAACTTTCCGGCTTTCCCTCGATCTTTGCCCGCTTGCTGTTCTGCTGTACAAATACCATAGACCTTTGTCACGCGGCGGCCATGTTGGAACCCTGGAGAATAAAAAGCTTTGTTTTTCAACGCCTAAACTCCTTCTCAAGTTTTTCACTGCGAGGCTAGGCGTATAAAATGTTTTGTTTTATGCTAAATAGTAGCCACGTAAAAAAGGTCTATTGCCAGCACACAAACAAGGACAAAGGGCAAAGGACAAATGACAAAATTTGTTCACTCATGCCCACGGTCATTTCATGTCATTTGTTTGGTAGAATGAAGACTCGATCTCTTGGTTAGTAAATCCTTCTTTAACCCGCCATCACAGCGACCAGATCACGAGAAACGTTTTCCCCTCCACCTCCCCAATCGCCTACCAACAGCTTGCCACTTCTCAGTAATACCTTACAGTTCATTAGTAGTTATTTCTGGCGGTTTCTATCGCCCCACTTTAGCTCAAGTTGTTAATCCGATTAATATTATTGCTGTGCTGTTTTGATTTACATTACTGGGCTAATTACACCTGCCACACATCCGTGGCCAAATTCATTCACCACGGTTGTATAATATTTTATTTCGCGTTCTTTTGACTACAGTATTTCCTTCTAAAAGCAGAGCTAGCGTTCAGCTTTTAAGAGTAGGTAAAAATTGCAGATGCATCGGTTTAAAACCGAAATTAATGAAACAGAGGTGAAGTTTCTCAGATAAAAAGGGATTAAAACAATGGTTAGATTTGTAACATTCCCAATTTAAAAAATTATTGAACAACAGTGGTGAAATTTACCAGATCAACGCATTATGACAGCGTCTAAGTGCGCAAGATTTTACGTTTGCCCTATGACATAAGCATAATTGTGATTATGTCGATCATAAGCGTCTTTAGGATTATGTTTTTGTTATCGGCGTTCGCACTAAGACATAAGCGGCATAAACTGCCCTTATGATTATGATTATGATCGTTATGTCGCTAGTGGGAACCAAACCTAAAGGGACAGTGTCAAGAGCTACACATGCCCAGTTACACGGCCTAAACTTAAAAACGTCGGGCCGAATTTTTCAAGTTTGTGATGCGTGAAACAAAATGGCGCACAGCGGTGGAAGCAGCTATGGCAAAACTTTGCGAAAAAGTATTTTATCCTCATTGGGCCGATAGACTGATAGAATTCTTCCGGTTAGAAGGAATTTTCTCAAAATATGTTCATATCTCTCGATTTGGGACGGACCATTAGAAAGTTATGGGGGGGGGGGGGAGAAGGGAACTTTCAAGGCGCACGAATTTGCTTATTTTTAAATTTCCCACGCAGGAATTTTTTTGGGCGAAATCTCCCGCACGATTTTTTTTTCTTGAGTAACAGTTTGGAAGGATAATGTTGGAATTTTTGTTCTGGGCTAGTCACTGTGCATGAATGTTTTCGCGCAATTTTCCCTTGCAAGACTTTTCTAATGGTCCATTCCTTACTATTTTTGAACCTGTCAATTATATCATTCTATATTCTCTTTGGATCTTCATTGTACGATTGAGTGAAAAATTGAACTGATAAATGTAGGTTATTTCTGAGCCCGAAGAAAGCTTAAGTCAGAGCTGCAAAGTGGGTTTTATTTATGATACCTCCAACCTTGTAGGACATTTAAAAAATCTCTGGATCATGATTTTATGTTTTCGCCTTTAACATCAGTTCCTAGCATGAAAAAATGTCGAAACTGGTCTGTTATTTCCTAAAGCTTTGACTTGAGATGTAACATCAAAACAGCCCAAATCTATGAACAAACAACTTGTTGATACTCAAAAACAAACAACTTGTTGATACTCTAATTAATAAGACGAATCTGCGATATTTTTTCGATATTTTTTTAGCCTGTTCTTAAGGAGCGAGAGTGAAACTGACAACAATCGAATCGTTTTGTGATCTTTGGCACTCGCATCATAAATGCAATTGTAGCTATATGTTTAGCGCGATATTTAATTGCATCGACCGGTGCAAAATGTACATGATCGGTCAAAATATATTGCGAGCTAGAGGAGGGTTCGTTACGATACTCCTAATTTGTTACGCCATTTGTAATGCGTAGAACATCCCCTCTAATAAACGCTTTAGGAGTATGAGTCAAAAGAGAGAGCCATGTTAAGGTCATTCCCCTCTATTGCATTACGCATCCTTACGGCGCACGATTTGTTGGGTCAATAGCGCGCGCTGTGAGCGCGCGCACGTCCAAAGCGCAATAGGTTTTCTATGAGGCTAAGCTCACCAGGGAGAAGAGTAGTTATTTACTCTTAAACAAGCATGGGGACGTATCTTTTTTCCCAAAAAATTTTGACCTACCATTCATCCCCTTTTTGTTCAAAGAGTTAGACTGAAAAAAAAATGGACATGGGGACCTATTCTTTTTATTTTGTATTTCAAAACATAGATGATAGGTAACAACTTATGACAGTTTGAAATTTTATTTCGGGGAAATGACCTTCAGTGTGTAGTACACGAAGCCTCTTACAGGAAAACTGAGCTGCTCGCGCATATGCCTTCAAATCTTTTAAAAGAAACAGAAACAGATTGCAGTCTATATCAGATCAGATACATAAACATATGTATTCTGGTGTGAAGCTGGTCACTTCACTGTGAGCGATTATCTTTCCCAACAATTGCAAGAATAACAGTAATCGATAATCCACGCGTATAGGGGGAAATAAAAGAAGAAAGAAGAACTGAACGGTTTCATAGTCAACCATTAGACATTTTTATTCGGGTTCAAAACTAACTACAAATTTCGGATTTGAAATCCTATCGTCGTCATGTTCATCATCAGCGTTGTCATGGTGGTAGTCTTCTGTGTCATCACCATCATCATCATCATCATCACCATCATCATCATCATCATCATCATCATCATCATCATCATCATCATCATCATTATTACCATAATCATCGTCATCTTCATCTTCGTTGTTAACATGCAAAGCAGAATCATAAACACGCCATCATTATTGTCCTTCAATTTCTTAAGTGCAATCTTATCCGACCAGTTGATTAGTTCTTCGTTGGAATCTTCTCACAGTAGTAGCCATCAAGAGCTGATTTCGATCCTTCGGGACACAAGGCACAGGCACCAGAATCGCCATCCCAGTAATGGCCATCAGGGCAGCTGGTCGAACCTCTTAGCCTCTTTCGGGCCTTGTCTCTTACCGTCTTGACCTTCATCTTCTTGGACGTGTTTGATCGATTCAAAATGCAAAGCTTCACTCCAACTTTCAGTTTCAAGACAGTTGCTGGATCAGGAACGGTTGCTGTTTCATAACCAGATAAACTGACTCGCCATTGAGAGTAAACCGATGGGAACAGAGATGTCTTCTGTAACAGTTCCTTACAGTTGTTTTCGTCAACATTCAGTGGACAGAGCTTGGGTAAATTGGGTCCATAAGGATTAGTCAAGGCCTCACTTTCTTTTCTGCACGATTCAGCTCCCTCTAAGTACTCAAAGACGAAGTTCTTCTCCGGAACGATGACGTAATTTTTTCCATCTGGTGGTGTATGCTGGTTCCATCCTGTAATTTGTGCTTCGACGCGCACCATGCGCTCGGTGACACTCTGTGTTGGTACAAACACCTCGAATTTCTTTACGACGATGGCAGATTCTTTATCCCGCGCGTTAACCCATCGGTTATCAACCAACCACTTGCCGTTTGGTATCTTGAATGTGAGACGTTTTCCAGCATACAGATCAGAAATATCCAGGAAAGTCCGGTCGGTTGATGATGAATTTGTGGTTGGCACATCCTTGTAAGCCTCTATGTCTCTGCATTCTTGAGATACATGGGAAACAAGGTTTGCAATGTTAGTGTTTATTCCTTGGCAGACGCTGGGTCGAACTCCGCCTTCTTTGTACTCTAAGATATCACAGTAGGCTTCTATAATCTGCCACAGATTGGTTTTGTAGGAGATATAGGAAACTACAGTGAGAACCTTTAGGTCCTGTACGACACTTTCCCCTTGATCTGCCTCATTGGAACTTTCTTCATAACCAGCCGTAATACTCGCCGCAGCGTGTAGTGACGTCACAGATCGCATATACGTTGCCATGGCTTCGATTAGTTCAAACTGAAAGTCATACACCTCTTCGTACGTCGCGATCATTTCCTGTGCAAGAACCTTTGTTTTTGAACACAAGCCGGAGGATTTTACATACGCGACAACAGTTTGGGCAAGAAGAGTTTCTTTGCTCAAGATCACTTCACAAGCGCTATCAATTATATTTGCCCAGGTTGTGGTCATGCCGGTTAATTCAGGTTTCTCTACTTTTGGATCGTAAGCTGCGTATTCAGCAAGAAATTTTTGTTTTTGAGCCTCAAAATCAGCAGTCGGCTTTTCCTTTCCAGCATCTGTAATCAAGACTCGTATTTGCTCAAGAACACCGGTGTTGTTTCGAAACCTGCCAGAAATGCTTATTGTCTTATCCTTGAGTGTATTAAACGACTTTGCCAGCCTGGCCACTTTGCCTGATTCAGTTAAACTTCTCCCTAACTTTGCCGAACGGTCCATGAATGCTCCCGCACTCTGGCCACCGAAAAGCTTTTCTAGGGGGTTCATTAGAACAGCTGCTGCCAGCCCCACTTGAATGGTATCCTCAGCAATCTCCAAGGCAACTGCCGTAATAGCTAGCTTTAAGATCTCGTTGAATTTATCTCCAAGCTGTTTACTCAGGGAACCAATGTTGTTGGTGTACTTGCTCAGACGTTTATTAATATAGTCAACATCAGCACTGGCTTTCACTTTGTTGAAGGTTTCCACTTTTTCAAAATAAGTACGAAGACCCTTGAATCTTTCATTGATTGTCTTGGTTAACTCAGTGTTCAACCATTCAACAAGTTGGGTCAGTGCAGTTTCTTGATTTTGAACAATCTCGAGAATTCTGTCCATTTCACTCAGACTTAGGAAGGTTGGATAATCGATGTGGGTGTTGAGTATCCTTTGGATGTTTCCTTTTGCAGGGGCTTTTAGTGATTGCAGATAAACGCTGACCTGTACGATCGCTTTCCAGAACATACATTCACTCTTCTTTGTGTTACTAGGGAGGTTCCATGAGGTGTCACAACCTGATTTAATTGTTTCTAACCCTGGTACGAACGACATCATCTCATTCAGTTCAGTCATCTGTCCGCTACCAATGTATTTGAAAATTTGCTCCAAGTTTTTGACAAGAATATCGTTCAGTTCCGGAACTGTTGTTGGGTACACTTCATCAAATTCATCTGGGCTATTATGTTTCAACATCACAAAGTGCAAAAGAAAAGCATTCCATTTCACACTTGTTTTGCTCTCGCGTTTGACTTCTTCGAAGGTATCTACAAGTTTTACGAGTTCAGGTAAAGACGAGCAGAATGTTGTATCACCAGCCTTGTCTTCACACGACTCTTTGATCTCTTTCCTGAGGAATTTCCCTTTTTTCTGGTCAAAAATACCAGTAAATTGTTCAGGGGTACCTCCTGCTACTCCTGCTGCTATTCTAGCCTTCACGTCGTTGCTTTTCACGTCTTTATTCAGAGAAGGCAGGCAACCTCGAAGCATTGGGTGAAGAAGCAACATATCTACATAAAGGCCTCGTAGCTTGGTGGCGTGCAGGCGAATGAAATCGGAATTGGACACAGTTATCAAAAAACGAAATCTGTACAAACACTCTGGGTTGAATTGCTTGGATTTATCACGACATATTTCTGCAACTGCATCGACAGCACCCCTTTCTGGTAGAACACCCTTTGCTACTAACTGTTCTCGAACACTGTCGAGATCTCTGATGATGTCATTCATGGAGGTGCTTGTGCGAAGGTCATCGAAGTGTGTACAGAAGTCGTCAAAGCTGATTTCAGTGTGGTCAGGGTTTTCGTTCTGAGCTGTTGAAATTTGAACCAATGAAACTCCCAACAGAAGTATAAAGATTACCATCTTCAGCTGGGGTTTCGCCTAAAATAAAATTAAAAAGTGAAATTATATAGTCATTGCTAAAAGCAGCTGGCCATTGTGTTCTCGGTTAGTGGTCATCCTATCTATTTAAATAGACCAACTAATTTTTAAGGCAACCTGATAAGTAGATGGGTATCCTGCGACGCTCTAACATTCCTTATCCTTTCATGTTTCTAAAACTGGGTCAATCCTTGACAACTGTGCACTACTTAATACGTGAAGTCCTACCTACTTACCCAACCAACCTACCTACCGAGCTATCTACCTACCATCCAACCCACTCTCCAACCACACTATGTACCTATCACATCCCACCGCCCTCGATGGGATGCTTGCCTATTTCAGGGTTCCATCCACTGCTATTTCATATTCATATCTTATTGCCAAGTTATGCCAACAGTTTCTCAATACGGACTTGATTAGGCTGGACTCGGAGCTATGCATCCGATTTTCGAAATGCACATGAAATGACCCATAGTAACATTCGTCCCATTTTAATTCGTATTGACTTAAACATTACTTAATAAATTATTTAGATATAAAAAAAACCTATTTCTAATTTTCTCCTGTGGTTTAACAAGCAACCTTTAAGAAAGCGAAGGGTCTGGAAACTTAACATTTTGGAATTTCAAAGGAAATTAACGTTGATTTAGAAAAAAAGATGAAACAAATAGTAAGTACACAGTGAAAAATTCTCGGAAAAATTCCGAGCCCCCAGTAGGAATCGAACCCACGACCTTCCAGTTACCAGTTGGATGCTCTAACCACTGAGCTATGGTGACTCATATGGTGAGCAGGCCGCAGGCCAGGGGTTAAGTCTCAGGACATCGCATCTCGCGAGTACACTGGACACTAATCATAAGCAACACACTAAATTACCTGCATTTCGCAAGCACATTAAATTAGTGTTGTGTACACTTAGAGATTTAGTGAACCAGCCAGCCACCCATTGCTATAAAGATGAAACAAATAGTAAGTACACAGTGAAAAATTCTCGGAAAAATTCCGAGCCCCCAGTAGGAATCGAACCCACGACCAAGAGCATCCAACTGGTAACTGGAAGGTCGTGGGTTCGATTCCTACTGGGGGCTCGGAATTTTTCCGAGAATTTTTCACTGTGTACTTACTATTTGTTTCATCTTTATAGCAATGGGTGGCTGACTGGTTCACTAAATCTCTAAGTGTACACAACACTTATTTAATGTGCTTGCGAGATGCAGGTAATTTAGTGTGTTGCTTATGATTAGTGTCCAGTGTACTCGCGAGATGCGATGTCCTGAGACTTAACCCCTGGCCTGCGGCCTGCTCACCATATGAGTCACCATAGCTCAGTGGTTAGAGCATCCAACTGGTAACTGGAAGGTCGTGGGTTCGATTCCTACTGGGGGCTCGGAATTTTTCCGAGAATTTTTCACTGTGTACTTACTATTTGTTTCATCTTTATAGCAATGGGTGGCTGGCTGGTTCACTAAATTTAGAAAAAAAGCAAATTTAACCTATTGCAAGTTTTAACTTTCTGTTAAATGTTCTCCTTTAAATGAAAAGCTCACTTTCCAATCTTAGCATTTGTGTATTTGAATGTTTTTCTAGCAATAAACGCAACAATAAACTCAGCCTCATTTCTCATTTTATCATCTTGTCTTTGTTTTAGATAGGAAACTTGTAAAATGAATAAAAAGTGAATATAAGTTGATGAGTTTTGTGGAGGCTATATGAATCAAGCAACAATCCAAATGACGACTAACTACCGACTTCGAATTAATCCTAGACTTGCCTACAATTGCAAGTCAAGCTTCGAAACTGGGACCTGAGCTGGGAACGAGAAAAGGACTCTTAGAAAGTCTAAATTAATCCTCCAGTTACACTTTTAGTTGTCCAATTGTAACAAGACCAAAATCTTTTAAGTTTTGGACTTGTAACTTATATTTTCTGAAATTAGTATTGCTTAGAAACACGTACTATTAAAATTGGTTATTTTCAAAGAAGAGATAGCTGGGCAACAGCTTGGTTTATAGGTACGTATAAAAATCACTCACACTTTCACTGTTCTCTCCTCTGTAAACATCAAAACGGCCAAGAGAAGTTGTTACCTTAAGGAGGCTCGCAACAGTTTTTTGGGCCTTGGGGTGTATCTTTTGAAGTCAAAATTTCGCATAGAAGGTAAACTTCGATTTCCTTGATACTACACCACCTTTTCAACATATGATCAAAGTTTATTTTCTCACTGGTTTCCTAGCAACAGCTGTCACCATAGCAACGGTAATGGACAACCCCTCATTTTAAATAATGTCGAATATCTCGAAAACTAGTCAGACACTTTGTGACGAAACTTGAACTATTTGAACTACTCAACCTACACAACTTGTATGCGAAATTAGGGAAAAATCTGTAAGAGCGTTTTCATGTAAATCATGATTCATTTTTTACGGGCTGATTTTGGTCATTCCTGCAATTTTCTCCAATATTTCAAGAAAGATAAAACTTAACACTTTCTCTTTTCAGTTGAAGGATCTTTTATGGTATCAAAACATTCTTAATGTGCATTGAGCTTTCTAGGTGGCTGCGATTTTAAGATGTTTATATTTAAAAACTGCTAAAATGCAGCACAAATCAGCCAAAAAGTTCGTAATTTGCATAAATAGAAATATTTCTAAACTGCCCTTACAGATTTTTCTCTTAAACTGATTGCCGTTAGAATAATAATTCTTTTTGATGTTCCAGTGAGTTTTAGGCTGAATAAACATTTCTGTTATTAGATAAGAAGGCTGAATCTCGGTCAAGTTTCAGTCGTTATTAACTTTCAACGAGCAACAGTTTTATTTTGTTTTTCCTGGTCTATTTCACGGTTATTCACGTGCAATTAATATTTATACACGCTGCGCTTGTGTCCTCTCGTGCGCTTATAATTCCTTCTCACATAAAAATATATATATATATTCGTTTATTTCTCTTCATTTTTTGGCCCCAGTGTAATTAAATCCGTAATTAAAAATGCTAAAAAGTCAGTCAGTATTTAAAGAACAATGGAAAAGAGTCTCCAGGAAGAAGCTCAGAAGACGAAAATTTTTTATTATTATGAGAAGGAATTATAAATGCACGAGAGGACACAAGCGCAGCCTGTATAAATATTCATTGCCCGTGAATAACCGTGAAATAGACCAGGAAAAACAAAATAAAACTGTTCCTAGTTGAAAGTTAATAACGACTGAAACTTGACTGAGATTCAGCCTTCTTATCTAATAACAGAAATGTTTATTCAGCCTAAAACTCACTGGAACATCAAAAAGAATTATTATTCTAACGGCAATCAGTTTAAGAGAGAAAACTGTCAGGGCAATTTAGAAATACTTCTATTTATGCAAATTACGAACTTTTTGGCTGATTTGTGCTGCATTTTAGCAGTTTTTAAATATAAATATCTTAAAATCGCAGCCACCTAGGAAGCTCAATGTACATTAAGAATGTTTTGATATCATAAAAGATCCTTCAACTGAAAAGAGAAAGTGTTAAGTTTTATCTTTCTTGAAATAGTGGAGAAAAATGCAGGAATGACCAAAATCCGCCCGTAAAAAATGAATCATGATTTACTCGAAAACGCTTTTACAGATTTTTCCCTAATTTCGCATACAAGTTGTGTAGGTTGAGTAGTTCAAATAGTTCAAGTTTCGTCACAAAGTGTCTGACTAGTTTTCGAGATATTCGACATTGTTTAAAATGAGGGGTTGTCCATTGCCGTTGCTATGGTGACAGCTGTTGCTAGGAAACCAGCGAAAAAATAAACTTTGATCATATGTTGAAAAGGTGGTGTAGCATTAAGGAAATCGAAGTTTACCTTCTATGCGAAATTTTGACTTCAAAAGATACACTCCAAGGCCAAAAAAACTGTTGCGAGCCTCCTTAAATGAAATTACTTAACGACAAACGTATTTGGAAAAACAAAAGGCGGCGTTATGTGGATGTGTTTCAAGTCATCGCGCTTCGGTTCTTTTGATTTTTGTCACCTGAAATTAGTTCTTATTTTCTAAAATTGGAATTTTTTGAGTAAGAAATCCCCATTTTAAAAGAAGGCAGCTTGTCAGAAGAGAAATAGAGCTGGAAGCAATAACAGCTCAGTTTAAAAGTTTAGATAGTTACTCAAAAGTCACGTCTTTTGTACAAGAAACCAGCAACAGAAATCATTATCGTAAGTTTAATTTCCTAGCAATGAATTAACGAGAAAATATTATTTAAAAAATAATTTTCATCGGAAGAGGCCCATGTATGGGGGGTTCGCTCTCTCCCTTCATCTTAACAGCAACTTTGAAGAAATAGCGAACTACATATTAGTTTTATTCGCGTTTGGATGTTCCGTGTGACAGAGTATTTTAGTTATCTTGTTTGTTTGTTTGTTGATCAGGCTTGTTAGTACGTTTTGTTCCAGTGTAATAAATCAATGCTCTATTTTGTAATTTTTTTTCTTGTTTTAAGTATTATACGAAGAAATACTTTAAACTAAACAGCTTTACTGAAACAAATTGGGTGGACAACAAAGAAAGTTTGCTGGTAGCAATTTTAGTTCAATACATCACCTTACTGGTGGTAACAAGTTATCAGCTATATAACCAATATGCTGGAACACACTGGAAAATACTAAATAAGAAATAGGGTTTAAAAGTTAATATTAGTGGCATTTTAGTTTCTAAATAGCGAGAGTAAAAAAGAACATTTAAAAGGTAATGGAAACTTTTTCCTTTATTATACGTTGCATTTTAGAATCACGGCATTTTTTCGCTATAACCTCCCTGAAGAAAATTAGTTATTAAAGAAATCATTATCACAGAGTCCCAAAAGATAGTCAATGGTTTCTAATACGTGAAACAAGACTACGTTTTAGCAGATAAAACAAAAACATGTTTAACGGAAACGGATCGTTTCACGCAATTTACACAAGAAACTGTTTCCTAAATTTTTACAGTCAGACCTTTGTGGTTAGATAGCCGGGGTACCGTATTAAGAGTGTGTCTCCCTAAGGAACGACCAATGGTTTTGGATCAAAAAATGAAATTTTCTTATATTCTGTGATTTAAAAGCCTTTATTCTAGTAGTCACAGAAATGCATTTCTTTTGACCCAAAAGGAACATTTATTTTTTTTACGATTTATCAAAAGTTCTAACTGGTCGCAGCTGGTTTCTGGGGCCTCAAAACTGAAGAAATCACGCACATTGCAGCTACTATTAAAAAATAGCAATTCGCTGAAGAGGCCCAATTCTCCATTTAATCTACAGATACACCTTTCTAGTTTGCCTAGCCATATCACAATTATAAATCACTTTGTTATTTTAACGGTAATAATATGTTTCTACAAACACATAATCGGGCTCCAATCGAAACACGAAAGCAGCCCAACTTTGAGGGCACATTAAAAAAATGTGGCACCTGATTGGAACTTTCTTCCTACACAAAAGGAAACTAGAAATGACAGAAAATTCGAAACAAGAGTAAAATTTGTATGCACTCTAGATTTTAAAAATTGATAACGGTTTGAATTTTAAGAAATCTCGAAAACATGTCAATAAACAAACACTTGCCTTCCCCGAGTACTCGTGTCAGTTTATCATCTCTGATGGCTTTCTTGTTTTCAAACGTGGTGTTTTGACAGCATAAATCGTCCCTGAATCCTGTAAAGCATCGATTGTGTGTAGTTTTCCCCCAGCGACAAGTTTCTACCGCCGTCTTTACCCGCTTTGTAATGGCCGCATTCATTTCGTGACGAACGTACGCGTGACGGCTTCGTAACTTCCGAACTTTCTCTTCTTTGCTAGCCATGATGCGCGTGTAAGTTACTCCTTTGAATAACATAGATATATCATTGAGATTTTTCATCATATCCCAACCGAATATAGGAAGAAAAAACTGAGGAATGAACGTTCAAATGTACCGCAGACAGTACCGTTGTGTTCCTGAGAACATTAACGTTTTCGTCCCCAGTCTTCCTGTGCACGGTTATATAAACTGCTCCGTGGACTGGACTGTCATCTTGAAGCAGTTGGGAACGCCAATAACCTACCGGTAAATTGGGTGTCCCTCTTCGAGCCACGAAGATTATAAATAAGGATAAGGCAAGAAACATTTCCTTCCACCCAGGTGTATAAATTAGTACCGGCGTGAAAGTACTGGAGATAACCCTGTGATGGACTAGCATCCCAGCAGGGTATAGTGATACTCCCGGTTGCTTTTTGCCACAGAAATCGGAGTTAAGCACCGCCCATCACACGTAACAGGACTTTACTTTAAGTGTTCGTAGAGGGAGGCATCACACTCGCATTCACTGATAACCTCCTTAAGTTTTTGCACGAGACTCGCTTTTTTCTCTTTGGACTTGAAACTGATGTCGAGATGGGAAAGAATGTTTTTTTGCATTGGAATATTAAAAGTTGAAAGCTTATTGCGCTGATGCAATTCACATAGATCATAAATGTCGTAGGTGATCGGATGCTTCAGCCCAACCTCATCAGTTATCTTCGCCATTAAGCCCTGACGCTCGGCATCGTCCACAAGACATCAACGTCTTCCTCCTGTTCTACTGATAATCCAGCAATTCCTCTTTCCTTGCGCCTGGAGAAGAAGCCTGGAGAAGAAGCTTTGTATCTGGGATTTTGTTAACCCCTCTTTGGAGTTAAAGAGTCGTTCATTCGATGGCTTTCGTGCATTTCTCATATCCTTTTCAACTTGAGCAGGATCTGCTTTACAACTTGTTCGTTCTGCAATCTCAAATTTGGCCGTCAGATATTCTTTCACTCGGGGAGAAAATCGAGTAGAACCTGAGTGGGACTTACTGATTGCCCATCCCATTTGGAGGGGTTGCGCCTTTGCTGACTCAGCAGAGGATGCCGTCAAAGTTGCAGCGGATTGTTTGAGGGCTACATCCACCGACGCAAATTTCGCTGCCCATTCTTTTCTGATTTTGTCGTATAAGCTTTCACTCGTCTCCCGAAGTGCAGAATTTGTGGTGTGCTTGCCTAAGCCAAGGTGCAATTCAAGATCGGAAAATAAATCAAAAGCCTGGGTACATCCTGGAAATGAACACTCGAGAAGAGTGGGGCTTCCTTCTGGAGCTGGTTCTCTTTTTGAGGGGAAAATCTTTTTCTTTGGATTCAGTTCTCTTTCCTTAGTTGGCTCAAAAAATGAGTTTGTGGCGTCTTCTGTTTGAGGGTCGGTTGCCCCTTGGTGTTCGACATAGACCGTGTCATAAGGCAAACGCTTTCCCCGACCAATTTTATAGGCTTTTCTTGCTCAGATTCCCGACGGCTCAAAGTTGAAATTGTGAAAACTGCTAAAATGCTCAATCTTTTTTGATTGAAGGCTTTTCTTTGATTCATCCACCATACTAGCTGCAGCAGTTGCCCCCCTCACAGGATGCTTCCCGCATATCGGAGGCCGTCAGAATATCATGACCTCCTGAACAATGGGTTCGAACAGACGACTTCAGAGGGCAAAGAATCTTGTCACACACATCGCTTCCACTCTGGCGCTCAGAGAAGTCATAGGACTCAACTGCGATTCCAACGCGTTGTCCAATGTCTCTAACTGCGGCAATCAAGAAGTTACTGTGATAGCAGCCCGCCTCATCAGATCTTAAATGAACACTTTCAAGACTGGGGTTCTTGGTTTTCAAATGTTGTAGCAGATGTTCAGTTATTGATGCCACTGGGTACCAATCCTGGGTACACTGATCAAATAAATGAGCCAAGGACGTAACTTGAAGTTTTCCAGTTGAAGCATCACCGGATATAACACTGCTAATGTCCCAGCTAAGGCCTCCTTTACCAAACCAATCGCTCTGTTTTTCGCGATATCGCATTTGAAGAAACTTCATGGCCCAATCCATGATAATTTGCCAACCTTTGTTTTTTTCTGATAAACTGGCCATTGCTTCGTTGTCGGTAGCTATCAAAGATTCTGCTTCTTCCCTGTCCCCTTCGTCTTCTTGGGAATCTTCAGTGTCCTCTCCAGACCACTGTCCGGGAGTCCAATCCACGTGTTTTGCAACTTCAGATTTTACTGTTCGAGGGGCCAAGGGAGTACATTCCAGTGTAGCTTCCAAATTCATTGCCGCCATTTGTTTAGCAAGTCTACATAATAAAAAAATGAAAAAAAAAAAAGAGAAAAGAAAACGCCTTTGAATGTGCGTTTTTATAAATATTTTATTAAAAACAATACATTTGGAATACACCTGACATCGAAATGCTAAAAAAAAGAAAAAGGTTAAAAAAAAATTATTTTTTTAAGGCGTTTTTTTCTCCTTCAGCTTATTACAATGTTGTGAATTCAAATCAGTGTACAGTATACTTGTATTTAACTTCAATGTCCGTTCAAATTGTTCGCCATATTCTGCATGTTTACAAGGTGACTTGTTAGTACCTACAAGTACATCCAGGGTGGTTTATATTTTTGGTCTGACGTATAAGTTTTTCTTACTATTTTTAAGGTTACCAAGATTTGTCTGCCTTCTACTCTGGCAGTCTTTTCTCATTTATTGTTAATTAGCCACACGTACATTTAATACAAACGTAACGAAGTAAGTTTGCTCTTTTGCTTATTTGTAATTTTTTAACTTTATTTGAATTGTTTTGTGAAAAAAGAAATATTATGGACATTTGGAGAAGGAGGTCTTTATTTCAATAGAAAGAGAAAGTATGATGAACGCTTCTCTATTTCAAACCTTGTGTCCTCCTGAATGTTGCCAGTTTCCCCAGTCTTAGTGCTTTCCTTCTCCAACCAACCAACATTTTCATCGAACTTCTGTTTGTGTTCTTTGACACACGAGGTACAAATTGCTGTACAACAGACGAAGATATCACAAAAATGTTGCCAATTTGCAGCTTGGTGGTATTACAGTGCAGGGTTCCCCTTTATTGTAGGGGTTTGAAAGTCAGTGAAACGTTTATAAGAAAACGGGAGAATTCCTGGACGATTCATAACAACACTGATTTTCACCGGTTCAAATATTCACTGGTCGGTTACTTCAAATACTCCAGCAATCAATCTTCATTAACGCCGGGGGGGGGGCCTCAGGAATCGTAAAAAAAAACAATTCTAGAAGTTTGTCAGGTAAGGTTTTCTTGATATTGCACAGGTTAAGTGGATCGTTTTAATTTTTATATCTAGCGATAGCTGAAATGGGCGCTCCTTGTTCCGGGTTTTGCTGACGCTCAGCTGAAATATGCGCTTTGCAAACACTTGTTCATTTCATCAGTTTGTTTACACAATGAAACATTTCGCGCACTTTATGTCTCTCATCTCAAAATTTCGCACAACCTGTCTCGTAACCTAAGAATTCAAAGCGCCATGACTGTGAATAAAGTTGTACCAAAGAATTATTCCAGATTATTGAAGAATTTCGTCAACAACGGGCCATTTTGTAAGCCAATTCAAGAAGTAATTAACTTTATATCCTTCTAGGTTTCATAATTAAATTAAGAGCTTCATTAACAAAGTGACCGTAGAAGCAAAACGTTTTCCAAAAATTGGTATTTTTGTTTTATTTATTAATAATTTCGGCAGTTTGGTGGCTATAACCACGCACAACAAAATAAAAGTGTACAAACCACTCACCTGACCCAACAGGAATTGTTGTTCCAAAAATTGATTGTATATTCTTGTACATCTGCATATTTACTACATTTCTGTTTCTTAGCTTTTTCCTTGATCCGGAATGAAGGGGATACTGACACCTCCTTAAAGGACGCCAGTTACGGCCCAGATTATACCTGTGTTTAGGGCAAACGAACATTTCTTCCTGCCTGTGTAAAGGCACGTCAAATAATCCCGCTCTGGGGAGTATTAGCTCATATTCCGGAATTCCAGTAAGCTTTGAAAGGTGGCACGCTTGCAAGTGGCCTGTTATGTCTTCTTGACATTCTCGTAATCTACACACCATACGGGTTGAGCCCCGAAAGTCACCACAGCTGGATTTGGCCAGTTCGGAAAAAGAACACTTCCCTTCCATTGTCCGTATCACGGCACTTCTTAATTTGCGGCTTCATATTATTGCAGGGGACTGGAAACGAATATTCCAACGTTCATTTCAGCAAAATCGCCTGCTGTACTTTCTCCATATTTTCACACAGTTTGCTTAAGAAATGTCTTTGTAGTCCCAAAGATGACTCTGCATTATCTCAAAGGGCACCTGCACCACCAAGCCCGCTTTAAGACCGACAAGAGTCCGCAGAGAGCACCGAAGTTCCGATGTCACTAACGCGTCACGCTCGCTACGAATGAAAACGGCCATTACAAACCAGGTAAAGACGGCGATAGAAACTCGTCGCTGGTTGAAAACTACACGCAAACGATGCTTTACAGGATTCAGAGACGATTTATGCTGTCAAAACTCCACCCTTGAAAACAAGAAAGCCATCAGAGATGATAAGCTGACACGAGTACTCGGGGAAGGCAAGTGTTTGTTTATTGACATGTTTTCGAGATTTCTTAGAATTCAGACCGTTATCAATTTTTAAAATCTAGAGTGCATACAAGTTTACTCTTGTTTCGAATTTTCTGTCATTTCTAGTTTACTTTTATTTAGGGTGAAAGCTCCAAACAGGTGCCACATTTTTTTAATGTGCCCTCAAAGTTGGGCTGTTTTCGTGTTTCGATCGGAGGGTGTAAACTGCAGGTTGCAGGTTGCAGGTTGCAGGTGCAGGTTGCAGGTTGCAGGTTGCAGGTTGCAGGTGCAGGTTGCAGGTTGCAGGTGCAGGTTGCAGGTTGCAGGTTGCAGGTTGCGGGTTGCGGGTTGTGGCTAGCGGGTTGCAAGTTGCGGGTTGCAGGTTAATTACAAAGTAAAAAGCAGTTAATTAAAGGATAACAAAATTAAAGGAGTAAGAATGGCTTCAGTTATTTGTAAAAATTGTCCTTTTTATATGAAAAGGCATGCCATAAAGAAGTCTCCCAAGTAGCTTAGTTAGGACGAAGCAATATCAAACGTTGAACAAAAGAGACTTGGCAAAGACAGAGGTGTCATGCCGATGGGGTCATACAGTTTTACCAGGTTTTGTTCAGCAGGTTTAATTTTGCATGTTTGTAGGTTCGAGAGCAGCATTTTTGTTGTATATCATCACCAATCCGAACCAAATAAAACCCATGATTAACACGTGAAAAGCTGATAACATAGTCAAAAGCAACGAGTTTCAAGAATTTTATTTTTTCTCGCGCGTTTCTGTGTCTTGCTTTAATAAGCATAAATTTGTGGCGGATAAAAAGTGAAAGTGCTAATACTTTCACACGGTTGTGGTTAAAAATGTACACGTTGCGCTTGAATAAAAGCGAATGAAATACCTCAGACAAAAAAAAAACACTCAGATGTTTTCGGAACCAGTGTCGAAGTATCAATGGCAATTGAAAACTAGCTTGACGGGCTGCAAAATTGCCAAACGAGAAAAGAATTTGGCCCCAAATTTGGCCTCAAGCTCTACTTTACAATAGTGTTTGAAGAACATTCTGAAAAGAAACATTTCAAAGTTCAAGGTTGTAGTTTTCATGTTCCTATAGTTTACTAAGCAAGAATGTGCGAATACACAATAATGTGCAGCATGTTTGATTACTTGCACTTTGCACAACATATCGAATTGAAATTAAGTTGAAATGTTAATTTCAGTTCTGCAAGGTGACTGGTTTTTGGCTGGTTAATATAACTGGATTTTGTTTGCATTTATGATGCAAGCTCACTGGTAATTTCAATAAGTTCACATTATACATTAGCAGTTAAATTAATGCCCGATCCTGTAATCTTTACAATCCTGTGATCGAGTCATTTTATTGTTGTTATTAAAACCGCCTGTCTTAATACTTGTATGTATTACACCAATTGAAAAATTATGTAATGGTAATTGCTGAACTGAAGATGACAGCAGTTTGTCGAAACATGTTTTCAAAACTTACAACTATTGTGATTTTTCCTAAAATTGTCAACTCCACGGACTTAAAAATCTCAGCATCTTCGGGAAATTTAAAGTGGGTGGCGGTTGATCTCCATTATGGCCTCGGTGGATCATCGCCAATAGTTAACGATTAAACCGCACCTTTCACCTAATATTTCCATTCCAAACTGGGAGTGTGGCGTATCTGCGAGAACACATTGAAACGGTTCCGCAAACTTACATACCAAGAGTCTAGTCCAGTTCAAGTTTCTCATTACCAAGGTTTCTTTACAAATGAAACAATTCTGGTTTTCTTGAAGAAATTTAAGTAGAAACGTACCATATAAAGATCATACATCTTCTGTTTGAAAAAAATATATAATCGCAACCTGCAACCTGCAACCTGCAACCTGCAACCTGCACCTGCAACCTGCAACCTGCAACCTGCAACCTGCAACCTGCAACCTGCAACCTGCACCTGCAACCTGCAACCTGCAACCTGCAACCTGCAACCTGCAACCTGCAACCTGCACCTGCAACCTGCAACCTGCAGTTTACACCCTCCGTGTTTCGATTGGAGCCCGATTATGTGTTTGTAGAAACGTATTATTGCCATTAAAATAACAAACTGATTTATAATTGTGATATGGCTAGGCAAACTAGAAAGGTGTATCTGTAGATTAAATGGAGAATTGGGCCTCAGCGAATTGCTATTTTTTAATAGTAACTGCAATGTGCGTGATTTCTTCAGTTTTGAGGCCCAAGAAACCAGCTGCGACCAGTTAGAACTTTGATAAATCGTAAAAAAATTAAACGATCCTGTTAGGTCAAAAGAAATGCATTTCTGTGACTACTAGAATAAAGGCTTTTAAATCACAGAGTATAAGAAAATTTCATTTTTTTATTCAAAATCACTGGTCGTTCCTTAGGGAGACACACTCTTAAGCATGAACAGGGTTCCAATTGGTCTGAGATATTTGTTTTGCGTATGCACGTTTAATTAGTGACGTTGGAGCATTCCAAGCTGTTGGATAATAGATAAAGTGGATTTTTAAGGATGGGATGGTTGTGGACCATATTAACACAAACAGAGTTTAGATTGGTCTCAGGTAAACACTTCATGCCAGTTTGACTTTCAGACCGGTCTCATGTAAACAAAATCGTACCAGTCTGAGTTTGTACCGGTCTCATGAAATCAGGGCGTTATTGCCCCTGGGTCTCTGAGGATGTTGTTAAACATTCTTGAGAGCTGCTCAACTTTAGGCTAAGGGGTGTTTTCATAATACCAGCATGATTTTCATTCTGGTACAAGTTCCTCCCGATTTCCTCTTGTTTCTCTGTATTTGTTTAATGATTACAGCACAACATCTCATAACTGTACAAGTCATACCTGTGTGAGCTTGCCCCAGTAGTGGTACTGGGTCACAATAATCACTGTGGTACGGAAACCCATACATGGTATAACTGTTTGATTCATTCTGCATTAAGTTTTAACCCTTTAACCATCAAGAATACATCTTACATCACCGTGAAAAATGGATTTTGTAACTTAAGTGGGTATAAGGTTTTCATCACCTACCCCAATGGAAGTCTTGATGGAACACTCATGTAAATGTTGTGATTTAAGTTTTTCCTTGGTTCAACTTTTATTTGCCTTTGTGAGTATCAGGATTGCCAAATTTTCTTTTTCCGAAAAGGCTGTTTTAGCCACCCAGTCTTCTATATGTTTACACGACAATATAAAACAGATCATGTTCAAATTCCACACTACAGAAATTTGTGCTTGTTCTCACACACTTAAAGGCAGATGGTTTAAATCTCTGGTATATTTGAATGATTTTAAACTGTTTAACTGTGCTTAATTATGTTTGACTGGGTTCAGAAATTGGAATCAAGCACTGCTGTATGCATATTGTTGGTTTAATTGTGTTCAACTACCGAACCCAAATTAAACCGATCACTGCATTTGACCCAGTTCGTTTTACTGAACAGTAAGATAGTACGTAAGCTGGGATAATTATGTGATTGATATCTTCCATGTGCATACCTTCACTGTAAGAAAAGCTGCATCACTGATCACTGCTGACATATACATGCCTAGTATAAATAAAAAAGGATCAGTGAAAACAACAACTTCAGAGCTAAAAATTGACAGTCTCCTGGTTGCCAGTAGCAATTTAAAACTGACCAGGGCCACTAAAAGTTGAGGTTTGTTTTTACTTAGAGTTCTACAGTATGTGGTACTTTTTCCACATGATTACTGGCGAAATCCCTGGATAAAAGACTTACTTCTCACCCAGGTTGGGAGGGGTCTATTCAAGTAAATATGGTTTTAAATTTTTTGATTTAGACTAGAGGATTTTGAAAGCCACTTTATCTAAATGGCCTGGTCCACTATACTAAGTGAGCAAGTGAAAAGACCCTGGGGATGAGGTTGGAATTCAAGGATACTGGCCCGAGTTGCAATTCAATGATTCAAGCACTGAAGTTAATTTTTTACCCTGCAAATTATGGAATAACTTAATCAGTAAAAGTAGAGAATGAGATGTACAAAACAATTACATTCACCTGCTTTGAACTCGATTATCTTAAGCATATTTTCCCAAAAGTGATCAACACATAACTTTTAATAAAAGTTTTACATGTACCTAATTCGAAATTTAAATTTGTTGTTTGTCATCAAATCATGCCAACTATAGCTTTGAACCTTACTTGATCTAAGAAACATTCGTGAGTAATTAGATGTATATAAATAATTTGCAAGCAGTGAAGAAAAGCCCAGCTAATAAACAAATGGAGATGGAGATAAAATAAAGTATGTTATGTGTTATGTTATGTTGTTATGAGATGTTTACAACACGTAAGCTTAAATGATGCTACACAAAAGAATTTAAGCTTATCTGCCAGTATCAACATTAAGAGAATAGCCTGACCTTCTTGCTTTGAGTAATAGCTGTTTGAAACATTAATTTTAACAGCAACGCTGTAATTAAATCATAATTCGGTAAATTGTGATCGTCCGGGTGAGTGTAGTCCTGAGAAGGACTGTTTGAGGTGACATTGACTGACGTTTCGACAACCTGAGCGGAAGTCATCATCAGAGTCAAGTGAACTGTAAATCGTCAGTAGATGTTATAAGTCTCTGGTCGTTGTCCTGATTGGTCGACGATCTCGTGATGTTATTGGTCGTCTGTCAGTTAAGCCGTGATGTTATTGGCTGTGAAGACTGTAAACGTGATTGGTGCGTTTCGATCCGTCTTTTGTTAGTCAAATGTCCGTTGGTCTATTGTTAGTCAAATGAGTCAGTTTGTCTATTGTTTGTCTGTCTTGTTATTGTCGGCAAATGTATTTTGTAATGTTTTGGTATGTAACTGAAGTATGTAGGAATGTATTCATAAGATTGTGTTAATGATTTAGTTGTTTATTAATCCTGTGGGATTCGTTTGGTTATTTAAGAGATTGTAAGTTATGCAGAAACCATTCGAAGGCATCTCTTTATACTTGCTTTTAGTGATGTCCGATTCCGAACAGCACGATATTCCTCGTGATTCCCAAAGTACTACGCCTCCTGAACATGAGGATTCCTTGTCTAATGCCGAAACCCTTCGGTTATTTTCACAACTGTTAGACTCTAAGCTTGATCAGAAGTTCACTTCTTTCAAGCGCGAACTTGAAGAGAAAGACAACCTTACACAGAGCCAGCTAAAGAAGCTGAAAACTGAGACGAAAGCTTCGAATACCTTTAATTATAAAGGTAACAGAGAACAGTTCGAGTTTAATCTCAACGTCCTCGACCAAATCGAGACGGCCTCTAAGAACCTTCGCGCAGGGAAAGTCTCTTCTGCAACTTCCGATCTCGAAGAAGCAAAGAAGCTCATCGATAAGCGCAACAAACTTGTGCGTTTCGCCGACAAGAGCCCCGCAGGTTGGACTGCTGTTGAAGAGTATGAGTCCGACGAACTCGCCGACGATTCAGAAGACGAGAAAAAGCTCCGTTCAGCCGAGAAGAGGGCGCTGTCGAAGATTCGGGAAAAGAAAAGAAAATTTCAACCTGCCCCTCCCAGAGCTCCGCAGCGTGAGTCAGCAACGGAAACCCAAACTTCTTTCTCGCCTTCTCCTGCTCAGCATTCTTTCAATCTTCAACAGCCCTTTCGCCATCAGTCCTTTCGTGCAAGACAACCAGTTCCCGCTGACAAATGTTTCAGCTGCGGCCAACGCGGACATTGGGCAAATTCCTCAGTTTGTCCCAGTCGCAACAACCTCACTCGAAACCCACCGAGCACCAAACCAACAAACGGATGATGGGTCCAGGGACAAATACGATGCTGCCTTAAAACGATTGGGACAAGATGAGTATCCTTTACCTGTATCTCCAGTGAATTCTCTGGGC
The DNA here is from genome assembly GCA_964017195.1 of Siderastrea radians. Classification (NCBI taxonomy): domain Eukaryota; kingdom Metazoa; phylum Cnidaria; class Anthozoa; order Scleractinia; family Rhizangiidae; genus Siderastrea; species Siderastrea radians. Next base: position 5,108,775 of record OZ024892.1, on the reverse strand, counting down.
GATTGTGACCCAGTTGACTTTTTCTACCAATCGACTAGCGATCCTAATTTTCATGATTCTCCGGAAATTTGTCCGGATTATCAAGAGGACGTGCAGAACATTGCCGTTAAAGGTAGATTAAGGCGTAATATTAGTTTCTGGGAGTATATAGGCGCTTCTTGGTTTATTCGCCAAACCATTTTGGAAGGCTACAAAATTCCTTTTTATTTTACACCTGCTCCTGCCACCTTCGGTAATAATAAGTCTTCCTTGCAGCATGCGGATTTTGTTCACAAAGCAATTACTGATCTTTTAGCTGTTGGTTCTGTTGTGGAATGCTCGTCTCCACCTTCAGTAATTAACCCTTTGTCTGTTTCCATTCAGTCTAACGGCAAGAAGAGGCTAATATTAGACCTCAGGTATCCTAATTCTTTTGTTAAAAATTTCACAATTAAGTTTGAAGACGCTAAAACCATGCTCAATTCATTTATTGACCACTCCCAAAATTGGTTCTATTCATTTGACATTAAATCGGGATATCACCATATTGATATCTTTCCTCCCGACCAAGACTTTTTGGGGTTTTCTTGGTCATTCAGTGGGGTAACCAGATATTTTAAGTTCACTGTTTTGCCATTTGGTAATCTTTGTAAGCTTATGACCAAAAACTTGCACAGGGCCTTGGATTGCAGAGCAGGGTGGGAGTCGTCTGTTATTTTGGATTTGCCATCTCGCAAGGAATTAATTTTCTGGCGGGAAAATTTACTTCGTCTTAATTCTAGGCCCCTTTCAGAGGATGTTCGCCCAGTTACTCGGATTGCGTATTCAGATGCTAGCTCTCTGGGCTGTGCCGCCTATTTATCTATGGATGATTTTCCAGTTGCACACAAGAACTGGGACCCACTGGAAATGAGTCAAAGCTCCACTTGGAGGGAACTTCATTGTGTTTATTTTGCCCTCCAAAGTTTCGCACTACGTTTGTCTAATAGTTCTGTTAAATGGTTCACTGATAATCAAGCAGTCCCTATTATTGTTGATTCGGGCAGCATGAAAGAAGAATTGCATAAATTATCTGTGGATATTTTCTATGTCACCAGGGATTATAATATCGACTTAGACGTCGAATGGATTCCTCGTTCCCTCAACGATAAAGCGGTTTATCTTAGCAAAATCGTTGATTGCGACGACTGGAAAGTTAAGGATTGCTATTTTTACGCACTTACGTCCTACTGGGGACAGTGCTCAGTTGATTGTTTCGCTAGTTCCAAAAATTGCAAAGTTCCTAGGTTCTATTCTCGATTTTACAATCCGTATTGCCTAGGCGTGGATTCATTTGCTTTCAGCTGGGCTGGCGAGTTTTGCTGGTTAGTCCCTCCTGTCACACTGGTGACCAGAGTCATTCGCCATGTTTGCCTTTGCAAATGCAAAGGTATATTAGTCATTCCTTATTGGCCATCCGCACCTTTTTGGCCTCTTCTGGTAGATTCTCAAGGGTCCTTTAATTTATTTGTTATCGATTACCTCTTCGTTGAGAACGGCAAGATGTGTTCTTACATGGGTCCAATAAGAATGCTATTTTTGGATCGGAGAATTTTAGCACACCGGTGCTTTTTCTCTTGCTCGATGGAGCTCTGTGATCGGTTTGGCTAGAAGGCACTGGCCTTCTATGATGCTATATAGGCACTGGCCTTTTGTTGGTGTGCAGCTATTCACACCGCCGTTTCACACGGCCATTTCACACATTTTGGAGTATTTATGTGTTTATTTTCTTCCTTTGTTTTTTGTTTACAAGGTGGAAATGCATTTGCAGACAAAGTTGGTCGTCTTCTTGACCCCGAACTTCGGAGACTAGCATCATGCCTGCCTGCCCGTGCGGTTGAGGCCAAAGCTTCTTCTACCACAGAGCGGTATTCAAGGGCTTTTCAGAAGTTCAGAGAATGGGCTTCCTGTCATCATGAGATTACTCCTTTACCATCAGATGACATTTCAGTTGCTTTATATTTGGAATTTTTGCTCCAAAGTAATTGTTCAATTTCTGCTTTAGAGTCTGCCTGTTACGGCATTAGTTGGGCGCACAATTTGTACGGGTTTCCCACCCCTTGTAATTCAAGTTTAGTTAAAAATATTCTGGAAGCTGGGAAGAGGAAGTTGGCAAAACCCGTTTCTAAAAAAGAGCCTGTTACTCCTGTTATGATTTACGAATTGTGTATCAAATTTGCAGGCCCTTCCGCCAGCCTTTCAGATTTGCGTTTAGCTGCTATTTGTGTTACCGCTTATGCTGCATTTCTCCGCTTTAATGAATTAGCTGCTTTGCGTTGCTGTGATGTTAAATTTTGCGATAACACCTTTGTCGAGATTACTATAGTCAAGAGTAAGACAGATCAGTACAGGGATGGTTCCAGAGTCTTATTAGCCAAGACGGGTTCTATATCCTGTCCTTTTGATTTGCTGGAAAGATATGTTTGCTCAGCTGGTCTGCAACTGTCTTCTACGTTACCCTTTTTCCGTGCCCTGTATTATCAAAAATCCAATTGTTCTTATAAGTTACGTTCTGAGGGTATGAGCTACACTAGGACTAGAGAGATTGTTTTGCATGCTTTTGCTGAGTTAGGTTATCCTAAGAGTATGTTTGGCTTGCATAGTCTTAGGGCTGGAGGTGCATCTGCTGCTGCTAATGCCGGTATCAGCGATCGCTTATTTAAGCGTCACGGCAGATGGAAATCTGACAGCGCTAAGGACGGCTATGTCAAAGACAAACTTGATTCTCTGCTATCCGTTTCTCGTAGTTTAGGTTGTTAAGCATTAATTATTAGCTTTTCTCTTTCTTTATTTTTCGAACGCGAGCATCAATAAACGAGATGCTCGCCCCTAGAACTGTGTGGTGTGTTTATTGAAGATTAATTACAAAATGTTTTATACTCGTTTCACAGT
>OZ024892.1:4958365-5100865 GCA_964017195.1 Siderastrea radians | reverse complement strand
ATTACTGCTTTTGAAGTATTAGACACGATCATGATCTCAGTTTAGCGATCATGTGGTGGGGCGGGGGGGGGGGAAAGCCTAGCTATGACCTTTGTATTTCTGGGGCTTTTCCCGCCCATAGGGCTTCGCCGAACGAAGAATGGTACTGGCTTTTGTACAAACCCTCTTCACTGGCTTGCTGTTGACGTGCCAAGGTGGAAAATTATCTGACAAGCATTTACTAATTTCGATGTTGGACGTTACTATTTAACTGGGAAACAATAGCTTCTAGTAATTTTTGGCCACCTCAGGCCTCAGCCTGAAAATATCACAAAAGCTTATAATTATAACAGCCTGCCTGAGCCTCATTGTTGTTAATTTTCCTGTGATTCTGATATTGTATTCATTCTCTTATGTTTCTCATTATACATTAATTGCAATACTTGTGAATGCAATAAAACTGATTGAGAGAACAAAACGAACCAGAGCACTGTTATATATTATAAAAGACCATCTAACCAACCCTGGAAAAGGAACCTACCAAGACGTAGCTTTAGCCGTTTCAAATCAAACAAAAACTTTCAAGTTTCTTACAACCTGATGAAACGTTTGGCAGAAAATTTAGTTTGCATAATTCTCGTCACATTTTGCCCCAAAGCATCCAAACATCGGCACTTTATAATTTGCGGTCTTTTTATTGAGTTTGCTCCACCTCCACTGACGCGAACAACCTAGTTTGTATAAACAAGATAAAGCGCTTGACAAAAGTCCCGGGACAAAAGCACCAAAATTTCGAAGGCGTTGTGGAAAAGGCAGATCAAAGAGCAAATTGTAGGAGTAAAAAACCAAACCCGACTACAAAAAAGTAGAGATTCATTAATTGTTACAAGTTGTCCATTTCATTGCAAACAGAGTTATTCAAATGACACATGAATAGAAGTCAGTGCTTTAACTAGCTGAATTCGTCGGCATGTAATAATTCCAGGAACACCAGAACACCGGAACACCGGAACACCGGAACACCAGAACACCGGAACACTGGAACACGGAACACCGGAACACCCTGGAACACCCCGGAACCCCCGAACACTCCGGAACACCCGGAACAGTGTGAAAAACCCGGAACACCTTCTAGAAAACCCGGAACACCCCGGAACACCTTCTAGAAAACCCGGAACACCCCGGAACACGTACAAAAATACCCAGAATACCTCTAGAAAACCCAAAACACCCCCAAAATACCCAGTGCTCCATGATATTGTTTTTAATAATTGTTTAATGCCGTTTCAATAAACACAACAATCACATAGCAATGGAGGTAACAGTTTTTACACTCAAATAATTTAACTCAGCTTTTTATGCGCTCTACAGCCCTCTGCCCCCCATCCCCCCCCCTCACAAAAAAAAGAAAGAAATGGAATCGTCTAATATGACAAAAAGTGAAAAGCTGTCCGTGAATTCACAATTCCACTCAGGGCCATCGGGCATGATTTTGCATGGGTTGGTGCTTGGTTTAAAAATATCAAGTTGTTGAAGTCCACATGCACATTTCCTACAATACATTTTGAGAGTCATTTAACCCCTCACTCACCAATAAGACGGACTTTCGTGGTCCGTTGGGGGATGCGGACAGATTCTCCCCCTCGCCACACACACACACATTGCCTACGGCCCTGCCGTTGAGAATACAATTAAGCACAGTTTTTTTCGTGTTTCCAAATTCCCCATTGCAACTAAAGACCTCTACGTACCTTCTGCTATTTGTTTTCTCATTCATGCCAACTGAAAGCAGTCCACCTCGCCTGGCACAGCCTCGCTCTAAAGCATAATAAAAGCCGAGGCCTTGTCACCGGAGGTCCTTTTCTCCATTCAACAGTGAATGTGCTCAATGTGCAGCGAGTCTCGTTTGGTTTAACGTGCTGGTTCGTTTTTGACGGCGTTTTCTGAATTACTTAAGGTGAGCAAGTATTGCAATCAGTTTAATTTTCTTGCATAATAAGTTTATATAAGCTTATCATAAGTTGATTTAAAAATTTTGATTCATTCATTTGTTGAGTAGATGGGCCTAATTTCATTCAGCAATCAGTTTTTGCTATATTCTACTTAGCCTAAAACAACTCACTTCCGACAAAAGAGCAAAACATTTAGGTCAAAAAAGCTTCTGTTATAATGTAACTAGTGACCTGGATAACGTCCTGTCAAAAAACTAACGCATTGGTAGACTTTGCTGGTTCTAACAAACGCTGCATGTAAGTTGTAGGGTGCAGCCATATTCACGCATAATTTAGCCGTCAAAACTCCGATCAAAGTAAATGATGAGAGTTTTTGAAGCTTGCATTGTTTAAGTGAATTTTTAGCCTTAAGTAGCCGCTGCGTTTTAAAATGACGCGCTGTTCAATAGTTTGCCTTCGTATGTATTAGATCATGACTTTATTGGCTTGCTCAACCAAGCCAAAATTAAAAGCAAATCTGATTCTAACGCTGGGTATGCCTATTACCAAGAACATTAAAATCTGTTCTTTCGTGCTTTAATGAAACCGGGAAATGGATCATGTATAGCGAATAGACCTTAAACCTTATTTACCGTTGTCTTTTAGCTCTACTATGGATCCAAACTTTCTTTTAAGGCTGAAGAAGGAGATTGAGCACATTCACTGTTGAATGGAGAAAAGGACCCCCGGTGACAAGGCCTCGGCTTTTATGCTTTAGAGCGAGGCTGCGCCAGGCGAGGTGGACTGTCACTGCTTTCAGTTGGCATGAATGAGTAAACAAATAGCAGAAGGCACGTAGAGGTCTCTAGTTGCAATGGGAAATTTGGAAACACGAAAAAAAAATGTGCTTAATCTGACGTTTAATATCCTTTGATTCTCAACGGCAGGGCCGTAGGCAATGTGTGTGTGTGTGTGTGTGTGTGTGTGTGCGTGCGTGTGTGTGTGTGTGTGTGTGGCGAGGGAGGGGAGGGGGAGGGGGAGAATCCGTCCGCATCCCCCAACAGACCACGAAAGTCCGTCTTATTGGTGAGTGAGGGGTTAAATGACTCTCAAAATGTATTGTAGGAAATGTGCATGTGGACTTCAACAACGTGATATTTTTAAACCTAGTACCAACCCATGCAAAATCATGCCCGATGGCCCTGAGTGGAATTGTGAATTCACGGACAGCTTTTCACTTTTTGTCATATTAGACGATTCCATTTCTTTCTTTTTTTGTGAGGGGGGGTATAGGTGGCAGAGGGCTGTAGAGTGCATAAAAAGCTGAGTTAAATTATTTGAGTGTAAAAACTGTTACCTCCATTGCTATGTGATTGTTGTGTTTATTGAAACGGCATTAAACAATTATTAAAAACAACATCACGGAGCACTGGGTATTTTGGGGGTGTTTTGGGTTTTCTAGAGGTATTCTGGGTATTTTTATACGTGTTCCGGGGTGTTCCGGGTTTTCTAGAAGGTGTTCCGGGCTATTCCGGGTTTTTCACACTGTTCCGGGTGTTCTGGGGTGTTCCGGGGTGTTCCGATGTTCCGTGTTCCGGTGTTCCGGTGTTCCGATGTTCCTGGAATTATTACATGCCGAATTCGTCGTCAACGTTTTCTACCTACGGTGCACGTAGTCCCAACATTTCTTTAATATTCCATTAAAGCAAAAGTGGGATCCAAACAGTTAAAGAGGTTTTTTGCAACGGTTACCGGAACGGACCAAGTTTAGCAGACAATAATGTGAGTCACGCAATTCTCCGGATTAGCATCCAAAGATCAGGACTCAGTTATTCGCTTATTTCATCAATTTGAACAGTTCAAAACTTCTATTTGTGTATGCTTTTCTGTATTTATGACTTGAAATTGAGAAATCTTAAAATCTAGAAGCTATTCAGTTCACACGATCCGAATTTGCTCAACAACCTAATTTGCATAATGCATGTGTCATATTCGCAAAAATCACCAAAAGTTCGAAGTCACTGTGGTAAAGGACGATGAAAAGCGCAATTTACTCCCTGACATCTCAGTAACGCACTTCGATAGGAATTTAGAGCGACTCGGTCTGGACTCGGGAAATAAAGGCCGACGAAGACAGGGTACGTTTGCGAGTTTTCAGAAAGCGCTCAGATGAGTGTTAATATATCAATTATCACGAGCTTCCACTTCAACACAAATTAAATTTAACACACGCTTTACACCCTTGAAGGACCTCTTAAACTTAAAAATAATAACACTTTTTGCTGCGTGTTGTGGTTTTTGAGCAGTGAGGTCGCTAACTTATGCAATTTTCGCGTCTGGTCAGGTGCTAATTTACGGCTTTTCCCGCTCTTACTGTTGTGGGCTGTAAAAAAACTATTTTAACGTATTTCCTAAAACGAAACTCGTTTCATTTACTTGTGACCCAAGATGGTTTCCTGGGCAAAGTTTGAGGGAAAACTTTTTTCTGACCCGAAATGCAGTGGACCGCTCTTACAGACATTGCCACTTAAAAGCGGATTGTTATGTGTAAGCCTAATTAGTCAAAACTGAGATAAACTCTATAATTATATTATTCACAGTCAGGGTCAGGAAAGGTTCTATGATATCCTTTTCGAGAAATTATGGTTTTTAGGGTATCGTTGGAGTAAGTTTGATAATTACTATTTACGCTTAACAACACTTATTAGAAAGTGCCGATTACTATAACAGTATACCTTGCAATGAAAAATAAATACTCTATGGTCTTTGGCTCTTTTTTCTTTACCAATAGGAGATGCATTTTAAATGAACATCTGCTCGGCTTCTCAAAAAAATATCACCTTGATATGGGTCTTTATGTAAAGCCCTTAAAAGTACATCCTCCAGGAGTACATCCCTCAGATGGTCATCCTTTACAAGGACACCCTTTAGGAGTACTTCCTTTAGGAGTAATTATCCTCCAGGAATACATACCTGAAAAGTACATCCTTTAGAAGTACATTAGGAGTACCTCCCTTAGAAGTACATCCTCCAGGAGTAAATCCTTCAGAATTACATCCTCCAGAAGTACTTCCTCCAGAAATACGTTCTTTAATCCACCAGGAGTGCATTCCTTTGAACTGCATCTCTTAGAAGTACATCCTCCAGTAGGACATCCTTCAGACGTACATCCACCAGAATTACATCCTCCAGAGGTACATCACTCCAGAAGTACAGCCATTCGGAGTACATCCCTTAGAATTAAGTCTTGCAGAAGTACAACCTTTAGGAGTACATCCTTTTGGAGTACATCCCTACGAAGTACATCCTGCAGGAGTACATCCTTTAGAAGTACATCCTCGAGAAGTATATCCTTTAGTGGTACATCCCTTAGAAGTACATCCTCCAGGAGCACATCTCCAGACGTACATCCTCCATGATCACCTTCTTCAGAAGTACATCCTTTAGGAGTACATTCCTTAGAAGTACATCCTCCAGACATCCACCAGAAGTAATCCTCAAGAAGAACATCCTTTAGGAGCCTTTAGAAGTATATCCTCCAGAAACATATCCTTCAGAAGTACATTCCCCAGAAGTACATCCTTTACGAGTACAATCCTTAGAGGTACATCCTCCAGGAGAACATCCCTTAGAAGAACATCCTCCAAGAGTACACCTTCAGAAGAGCTACAGAGCTTCATTCTTTCCACGCACTGTCCCAGAGTGGAATCAACTTCCCCCTCATATTCGGAACGCTTCTTATGTTGACTGCTTTAAGTCCACCCTCATGCGAGACCAAGACATTAACGATTTAATCAGTAAAAGCCATTACTATGACCGACTAACCGCTGACCATTCCCTGTGCACATATATCCCATGTGGGAGATTTGCACAGTATAAGATTTAGATTTAGAAGTACGTCCTTTAGACGTACATGCTCAAGAATTACAACCTTTAGGAGTACATTCCTTAGAAGTACATCCTCCAGAAATAAATCCTTTAGGAGTACATCCTCTTGGAGTACATCTTTTAGAAGTACATACCTTAGAAGTACATCCCTTAGAAGTACATCCTCCAGTAGTACATCCTTCAGAAGAACATCCACCAGAAGTACATCCTCCAAAAGTTCATTACTCCAAAAGTGCATCCTTTGGGAATACATCCCTAAGAAGAACATCTTCCTGAAGTACATCTTCCAGAAGTACACCCTTTAGGAATCGTCCCTTAGAAGTACATCATCCAGGAGTCTGGATGATGTACTCCCCTAATACTGTTCTCCCCTAATTCCCCAGACGTACATCCTCCAGGATCACATCCTTTAGAAGTACATCCCTTGGAAGTAGATCCTCCAGAAGAACATCCACCAGAAGTAATCCTCAAGAAGGACATCCTTTAGGAGTACATCCTTTACAAGTTTATCCTCCAGGAATACATCCTTTAGAAGTACATCCTTTAGGACCCGGGGTGGGGGTACTCCTTACAATGGCCTATACGGGGAGGCTCCGTCCGAAAGGGATACCTTTTCAGGCTTAAGGTATATAAAAGGGTAGGGATTTCACGAGCTAAAGTATATGAAACGGTAGGGAAATCTGTCATTTAGGTATTTAAAAGGGCCTTAAATTTAATTAAAATATTTCGAGTAGATATTAATAACATTGGTTTTTGGTTAACATCTCTTCCGGTAATACTGTTCTCCCCTAATATCGTTCTGCATGCCATTAACGGCATTCCAAAGGTTTAGAAAAGGGATGCAGTGTTCCTAGGTAGGTATGTGAAAGGGGTACCATTTTTCAATGGAAGGTATACGAACGGGGTACTTTTCGGTCAAAAGTGGTATATAAAAGGGTAAGGGGTTGGTTGGACCTCGGGGCGGCGCCTCCCCGTATAAAACTTTGTTGAGTACCCCCCCCAGGCTTTAGGATTACATCCCTTAGATGTACATCCTGCAGGAATACATTCTTCAGAAGTACATCCTCCACAAGTACATCCTTTAGGAGTACATCCCTTAGGAGTACATCCCTTAGAAGAACATCCTCCAGGAGTACATCCTTCAGAAGTACATCCTCCAGAAGTACATCCTTCAGAAGTACATCCTTCAGAAGTACATCCTTCAGAAGTACATCCTTCAGAAGTACATCCTCCAGGAGTACATCCTTCAGAAGTACATCCTCCAGAAGTACATCCTTCAGAAGTACATCCTCCAGAAGTACATCCTTTAGGAGAGCACTGCTTAGAAGTACATCCTCCTGCAGAGCATCTTTCAGAAGTTTTTCCTCCAGGAGTACATCCTCCATCCTCCTCCAGCCACTAAGTTTAGTAGGGAGGAGCGTTGCGTTACGACCCCAAGAACGGCTGCGTAGGAGACTAATTGACTGCGTTATTGCCCTATTTAGCAATGGATCTCGCTAGTGATGTCACACAACTTCAATACTACCTGAAACCGTCATTTAAATGGAAGATTGTCAGCCTGAGTTTGCTTGTGTTTGGTCCAAAGCAGATCTTGGGGCAGATTTTTCATGTCAACAATCGCTGCCAAGTTTTTCAGTTTCAATCACGTGTCACAATACGTTCTTGGCCGGCTCTGTTATGAAAAGACTTCATCTAACTGATTGGTTACAATGTCTATCTGCTTGTACAAGCGCTGAAGACTGCATTTCTTTCAACTTTTACCCGAACTTGGGAACATGCAAGCTTAACAGCGAAGGGATAACTGAGCTAGGAAGAAACTGCCCAAAGGAAAATTCGCTGGTCTTTCTGAAGGTTCGACTTTTCAGCAGATCAGAGGTAAGTGAATTTCTGTGGCGCTTTATTATAAGAAACGTAGATGAAAAGTCAGGCGATTGGAGTAAATTTTTCCCTAAAGGGGTAAATACCGGAAATAAGATAAATCACAAATGAAAGAACCGGCAACAAAAATGCTACTCCATTGTGTTAAAAGAATGATACTTTTGAAACAATTTTTCTTGCTTTTATCGTCCGTTAATGAATAAAATACTAATTTATTAATACGTTTTTATTCAAGTCGCAAAAATCGCTAATTTCTGCTGTAAGCTCGCCTTAGAACAACTTTTTTTCAAGTTGTTTTCTTCGGTTTTGTAAATTAATAAGTGTAAATTATTGTTGGTGACTAAGCGTATGACGCAAAAGAAAAACAAATGCGTGTTTCGTTTACCCAATTTCAGAAGAATTGTCTTTATTGTACCAAAATATCGCGAGAAGTTTAATTGTTTTCGCGTTTTAGCAGATTTTGTTTAGACTTTTCATAAATAAGGAAATGCGTATCTCTGAAACTGGAACTGCTGAAGTTAATTATAAAACAACATTAGCTAAATCTCATCATTTTAAAAATTGGCACAAGGCCCGTCACATGCACTGCTATCAAATGATACTAAGCGACACTGACAGTTTCAGTTAGTATGTTAATCGACTCATGCAGCAGTTACTTAGCTCTTAACCCAGTTATGCTGTTATTAATTAAAATACCTGTTTTATAATTATGGAATATACGCCCCTAGGGTACTACAAAGGTTGTGTTCTGACGCAAGTCTGGCTCCATTATGCCCGGGAATTAACACACGAAATATTTGTCGGTATTCCATTGGCTGCTTTTTCATAAATGTTGACAGTTCAAGTAAGCGAGGCAGCCAATTACGTTATTGAAGTTCATTGAATATTTATCATTATAATTTTCCATAAGTGCCAGAAATGATCATTTCAATATGGAACAATGTGAGTTGTCATTATGAAAGTGGACTAGATAACGAGTTACTCAGGTTGGTGTTGAAAACCTTAGAATTTGATTATCACGGTTTTTACATTAATTATCGAAACTATCTTACACGATAAAGGCCATTTGTTTTTTTTTTAACAATGGATCTCGCTAGTGATGTCACAGAACTTCAACACTACCTGAAGCCTTCATTTAAATGGAAGTTTTTTATCCTGCTGTTGCTTGTAAATGTTCGTTCCAAAGCAGCTCTAGGAGCAGATTCGTCATCTCAACAATCGCTGCCAGGTTTTTCAATTTCAACCACGTATCACAATAAGTTCTTGGCCGGCTATGTTATGAAAAGACTTCACCTAGATGATTGGTTACAATGCCTATCTGCTTGTACAAGCGCTGAAAACTGCATTTCTTACAACTTTTACCCGAACTTGGGAAAATGCGAGCTTAACAGCAAAGGGATAACTGTGCTAGGAAGAAACTGCCCAAAGGAAAAATCGCTGGTCTTTTCTCAAGGTTCGATTTTTCAGCAGATCAGAGGTAGGTGAATTTTTCTGTCGCTTAATGTAAAAAAAAGTAGATGGAATGTTAGGCCATTGGAGTAAATTTCTCCCTAAAGGGGTTACCGGAAATAAGATAAAATCACAAATGGAAGAACCGGCAACAAAAATGCTAATCCATATGTTAAAAGGATGATAATTTTGAAACAAAATTTTTTCTTGCTTTTAGCGTTTATTAATACGTTTTTATTCAAGTCACAAAAATCGCTATTTTCTGCTGTAAGCTTGCTTTAGAACAGCTTTTTCAAGTTGTTTTCTTTGGTTTTGTAAAATAACAAGGGCAACTTATTGTCGCTGACTAAATCGTATGACGCAAAAAAAAAACTAATAGATGTTTTGTTTACGCAATTTCAGAAAAAAGTTTCTTTATTGTAGGAAAATATCGCGAGAGGTTTAATAGTTTTCGCGTTTTAGCAGATTTTGTTTAGACTGCGCATAAAAACCTGAATTTTAGCGTCACAAAGAATTGAACTCGAGAATCGAACACATTGAGAGTTTTCCCGGTTTGTTTTGCTTGGTCCTTCTAATAAGTAAGTGCAAAATATAGGTGGTGATAGTAATTTCTGTCAGCAAAAAGATGTCACTTTTTTTTATTTCAAACAACTTGGGAAATTTTGTTGTTTAACTTCCAACAAAAACCATTATTTCCAACAGGGCATCATGGCACTTGCTATTGTTTTCATCTACGTTTATTTGTGTTCCTGTCATGTACAGTTACATTAAAAGTCGCCGACTAAAAGACATCTGGTTGCACGTAAATCTCTAATTGGCTTTATTTTCAGTGCGTGAGATTTAGGGATGGTTTATGCATCCCACATACTGCAAAAACTTATTTTCAGCTGGAAAAAAGCCAATAAAACAAATTGGGATTGTTCTGATGTAATGTCACGACTAACCCCCCTCACTGTATTAGAATTTAAACTTTTTTTTAATTTTCTGTTTAAAGCATGAAGAAGGAAAACGTTTTTAAAAAAACATATGCAGAGAAATACCATCGGAGCTTTACAAGGACTCCTTTAACAACAAAGTAATACAGCAAAGACCTGGCCACGAGGTTATCAGTTTAACTACTGTCAAATGTCACCCTCGTTAAACTGCGTCTTACCACCACCACTACTGCTACTACTACTACTATTACTACTACTACTACTACTACTACTACTACTACTACTACTACTACTACTACTACTACTACTACTACTACCATTACTACTACTCATTTATTCATTTCCATCCACTAGTAAACGGAATTTTCGTACTGTTGCGACTTTCCACCGATAACACAGAAAATCAACACAAGGAGTAAAACACAGAGGGACCCGTCTTTTCCCAAGTTCTAATTGCAGACCTGGATTACACCTCTTATATACCGTTCATCTAGTTTTATGCAGCGTGTTACTTCATCTTTGCAATTTTACACAGAAGAACGTTCGCCTAGGGTTGTGAAACACATGTCCTTTTTTCTATCCAATTTTTGAGGTTTTTTACCTATAGCTGTGAATAAACTAAACCGAACTTACTAGACTTTCAGATAGATGGGTTTATTAGAAACAATTAAATGGCAGCCAGCAGGCTGAATTGCATAATTATTTACAATATATTATTAAAAAAGATAAAAATTTATGATAAGATCTATTACAATTTTATTGGTTACGTATACTACTATTAAAGAGAGCAAAAGGGGGAATCTACAATAAAAAACAATAAAAGGGAAATAGAGCGATTTTCGTCGGACCATGAAACAGTTTCTAGTAGTTAGTGTATAATAGTATCTATTAAAGTGTATTAGTCTAGTCTAATCTTTAGATCAGACTATAGTCTATCAATAGGTCTAATGACTAGGTCTATTCATGACAACAAACCCTTTTGTCCAAAAACTCACAAGTTTATTGTAATTCAGAACTGTTCAGGATTACGTTAATAAAATAATCACTGGTCCAGCTTGCTTGAGTTCATTGCTTTCGACACTTTATTCTACAGAAGCACTCTCCAAGATCGTTGGTAAAAGTGTCTTACGTTTAAAGGGCTGATTTGGTATTTTCTTTCAAGAAACCAGGGGTGAAACGAGCAATTGCTTTTGCTTGTCCAAAGACCATTTCGATGGGATTTAAATCATAACTATAGCCTGGCAGTTTAACAAGAGTTCTTTCTAGCTAGTATGTCGGCGAGGACATGTGGTAAATGCCGCTTACACGGCCAAGTCGAGCTGCTAAAAGGACATAAAAGAAATTGTCCTTATGCAAACTGTTCCTGCCCTAAATGTGCAAGTCACGAGCACGTCCTCGCACTTCGAATGACAGATCGTCATTCGAATGAGGACAAGGGAAAACGCTGGCGCACTAACCTGACGCAGTCCTGCACAGCAAAGAAAGCAGAAGACCACCAAGCTGTACGGTTTCCAGAAATGACCGCTCAACTGGATGGTGAACCTATGTTTGCTCTGAAGGTGGCAAATTTTGAAGCAGCAAAGAAGGCAATGGAGAAAAGCAAGCCAAAGTCAGAGCAAAGGAAAGGTAAACATGTTTACAACGACTAACTATCCCGACTCAAAATTAAGGCGTTGAGTATTTCAAGGGGAATTTTGATCTTCTAGAGGACCTCGTCACTATTTTACTCCGGTACCGATACAAATTCAAGCTTTGTAACGGAGGGGTACATTGGGGTTTGCGGGATTACGGTTCTGAGCGATTTTTCTTACGGTTTTACGGTATTTTCGATTCACAACTGCGGGATTGCGCTTTCATCCAGTACGACGGTACGCGTTATTTTAGCATTTTGAGCAGGTGTGTTCGATAAAATGTCTAATTTTGTACGGTATTTCGGTGAGGGAACTTTCCTTACAACGGTAACCTGCGATCAGGCGAATTATTTCGCGCTCTCATTTACTCTCTGTCTTTTTGTGGTCGCGCGAAAAATCCCGCAAGAGAATGTAAGGAGCGTGAAAATTTGGCCTGATCGCAGGTTAGGTTTTCGGTATTTGAGAGGATATCTTGCGGTTTTACGGCACGGTTTTGGAGACCCCCAGTGTTCCCTCAGTAAAAGAAATGAGTAAACGGCATGTAAATAGGCTATAGCCCAGCCTATTTTTATTTGCATACTTGTCTGTGTTCCAAATAGTTTTAATATTGTCTGTGTAAGATTAGACCTATTTCCCTAGTATAAAATTGGAAAATATTGTAATTTAATTACAATTTCAGCTAAACAACAGGAGCAGCTTGAGAAACACCGGCACCTATACAACAGCATTAATTCGTATTCACAAGAAATCGCCGCCACAGTGAAAGACGTCAACCTGGTGACCGTGTAAAAAACGGCAATTCAGTTGCACCAAAGACAGCCCAGACGAGAGAGACACCTCGGCGCGTCAAGCACTGCGACAGTCACTACTTTCTCCCCAACGGCTCAAGCACATCCGTCCCCTTCGCCAGTTGTTCCGACTCAGCAGCACTTTACTCAGAAGTTGGAAAACTTGAAAAAGGTCTTGCCATTCGCAAATGAGATAAAATTAGCCTCCCTTCTTGCTCGAGCACAAGGGGATATGGATGCGGTCGTTCAAGAAATCTTGGACTCGTCTAACGATCCGGAAGTTGAGCACACTCACGATGCAGCAGGTGAAGCGGAGAATCTAAGAATCATCGACCTTACAGGCCCGGACGATGACGAGAAATGCTTCACCGAAACCACCACGGCAAAGTCCGCAGAAAGAATCAAGCAACTGGCGAGCATGCCAGTTGAAACAGCAGCATTGAGAGATATTATCAAGACCGTCGAAGAAAACGATGCAGCGAAAGCTAATTTTTTAATTTATATTCTTTTCATAAGCCAGAGAAAAGTGTAACAAATGTAAATGTTTTCAAAAGTATAGAAGAGAATAGATATTCGCAACAACTCTCGACCATGCAGCATGTAAACCCGCGTGAGTGCCCTTACTGCTTTAAAAGTATTTCCACTGACCAACAAGGCAGTTTTTGTAACTTCTGTGGAGGAATTTTCCCAAAAAATTACACGAGGTGGTAAAAATTAATGTCGCAACAAGTATCATATACATGTGCATTTCCGCTGTCGTATCATGACTCGAGAATCAGTAATAAAGGAAAAATAAACCGCACGTTCACTGCATATTTGTGCTTGTCCATTTTGTGTTGTTTTTCTTGTGTTTTGATTTAGACTAATCTCCTTTTGGGAATAGAAGCTAATAGACCTCAGCCGTCCCTTGACTAGCAGCAACTAATTTGGCGTAACAGTATATACTTGTACAGTAACTGTTTCACGGTCCAAGGAAAATCGCTCTAACGTCACTAAGGAAAGGTTTCAACTAGTTTACGTGTTACACTACTAGTTTACGTTTGCACGACGGCACATCTCCGGTAAGAATGACTGTTTAAAACGGTTGGTGTAAAAACGAAGCAAGTCAAAAACTCTCTCATGCCTGATGTTGTAGTAGCCATAGTGTTTCGGGGGAAGCAGGCAAGAGAGTTTGTGCTGATCCGATGATATGATCGGATCAGCACAAACTGATGTGTAAGGAAAAGGGGGAAACTGTTAAGGCATTCGGTAGATGCAACCCCTCCATCACTTGCAGACTTAACCCTTTCACTTTCAGAATCAGTTATGGGGACTTTTTGGTGATTCTAACTTCTGAGTCTGTGGATGAAATCCTATAGTGTGACCATTCAAATAAAACCTCTTCCGCAGTACTTTCAAATGGTACTATTTATATTTAAGTATAAATAGTACCATTTGAAAGTACTGCGGAAGAGGTTTTATTTGAATGTTCACACCATAAAAAAGTAAAAAAAGTAAAAACAAAAATTATATTTAAGTTTTTTATAAATCGAAATTTGGGATTTGTCTTGAATTTTGATAGAAGGCATTCTTGAGAGTGAAAGGGTTAGCGAGTCTCTGCAAGTGCATGAGTGAGTCGAAACGAGTGATTCCAGGACTGAATCAAAATTACCTCGGAAATCAGTCATTTACAAACAAATTGTCCGTCGCATGAAAGAGCATTTCAGAATTAGTACAATACAGTTGGCGAGTTTGAGAAAGATTGCATGAAAAGACGTCACCGCGAATAGCAAGATGTCTCTTTTATGAAAAAAGGGTACCCTCCGTAGCCATACTAGCTTAAGTTTGCAGCTTGTCTGTTCTTTAAAAGCCACTTCATAATAGGCCGCGTCCACAAAAAAAGTTTAGTTTTCTAAACGCATCGAACGTTTTCTCTCTGCACGAATCCGATGACCGTTACGGAGATCGTTTTAGCCTGTCTACTTGAAATCATTGAATGACATGTAAATGCCAAAAGTGAAGCAGCGACATTACCCCACCAAGCAGCTTGTTCGTCGTCCTAACCGAACCAAAATCTGCGCGTTCTTTGCTCTCTTCGAATTCCAAGTCGTTTTAAGCTTGACCGGATCGCGTTATAAAGCGACACTGTAACCTCATAACGTTATTCCTTCTTCCGATGCATATATGTAAACTCTATGTAAGTTTGCGGAGCAATGTTGACTTGAACGCACGCAATTAGTCAAGCTGGAAATAAGCCGAGGAAAAGGCTGACCAAAGAGGTTGCACAGGAATCCGCCATATTGGATATCAGCGATGATTTGACGACAAAATTTTCCAAAATATACGTTTATGCTGTTCACACGACAACTTCAAAAATATCCAGTTTGGAGAGCCGTTTCCAATATATTTCTTTTCGGTGACCGCTGTCTCCGTTTTCGCGTGAATAGAGGGCCTAAACACAGAACAATTAAGTGTTTTCAAAACGTAAACGTTTTCAAGTGGACATTCTTTACTCAACTTCTATTCCACCAAGTAGTTAAAGGAGGTACATCACGATAATTTGAGATGTTTTTTGGGCCGTTGAAAATTGTCGTTAATTGGAAGAAAACCTTAAAATAATAGTTTGCCAGGGAAGACAAACATCAAAGAGGAAGGAATAAACCAAAAGGGAACAAGGATGGTTGATGATGGAGAAGATTAATTCCAAATGACAAACTTGAAAAGTTTTGGCTAAATTTTTCAAGATACACAAACCGTGACATAGCTCCTTTAAGAACGTGACGAGATCACCTGTTTTGACGGAACTTTTTATCGAATTATGAAGGTAATTTTTATCAATCAATTGACTTTAATGATTCTTTCCCAGTCCTCTGCTCGTTTCTTAGGAGGTCAATTTCACATTCTCAAACGCTTTGAATTTTTCAGCTGATCAGTCAAAATATAACAAACCCACGATTAAAGAAAGCAAATTTCCAAAAGAACTTTAACTTCAAGCTTAAACTGTAAGGCTTTTTGTTTCAATTTCTCTTTTAATCTTCTCAAAATAGGCAAAAGCTATTGGACACCATGGCAATCCTGGGGTCCCTGTTCGGCAACGTGCGACAAGGGAGTGCAAAGGCGCATGCGTGTTTGTATTGCGTCCAACGATGGCGGATGCAGCGGGCCAGAGATGGAAGAAAGGGAATGTAATCAAGTAAATTGTCCTGGTAACCTGCCAACCAGCCAAAGAGAGCTCGGATATACAAACTGAATAAGCGATCTTATGCCATACATTCCAATGACATAGAATACAAAAGGAAATGGCTTTTCCATTTAGCAAAGAAAGAGGGCACCTCCATTTACTGTATTGTGAAGAAACAGGTTTCATGTGTTCACCAGTTGTTTTGTCATGCTGTGAAAAAAAATCCAGCACGTGGCAAGGTGATGTCTTCAAGCTTTCCATAAATGACGCGACTGTGGGAATTGCGTCATGATTGCGTTGTCTTTCACTTCTCTGTTTCTCCAAAAAGTCGTAAAATTGTCAGCACTGAGACAAAAGTATAAATCCAAGCAAAGAAAAAAGTGTAAACGTTATGAAGAGAGACAAGAAAAACTAGAAATAAACATCATCAGTGCAGACTATGCTGGCCATGGAAACGTCGAAGTTCGTGAACAAAGGCAGCTCGCACAAAATTGCTGCCCTGATTATTGGTGATGTCTGATGATGCTTGCTCTCATATTAAAAAATCCTACATATTAAAAACAACCTACGAGGGTTTGACGTCGGCATCAGCACTTCTTGACACTTTGCTCTAGAGCTGGATAGGGCCATAGTCCAACTCCAGCAAATATAGGCTCTAACATTTACAACACCTCCGGTTATATTTCCTTAGCTCAAATAATTCTATTTGTTGCTTTTCAGGTAGTTCACAGTTTTGTGTCGGCAAAGCAGATGGCAATTACCCGGATAAAAGCGACTGTCATCGATTCATTCAGTGCTCTGGAGAAAGGACTTTCATCGTGAACTGTCAGCCGGCAGAACTCGTGTACGACTCGGACGAGGATCAGTGTATCCGCAGTAGTGAAAGTGACTGCGGAAATCGATAACAACATTATTATATTCTCACTCTCGGTTTTTGAATTTCTTGTTTTCTCACTGGTTCACCACACACAGGTTATCGGGTATAATAACCCTGCTTTTTGCCATATAAGAAAATTAGCTAAAATTGCATGCCGCGTTCAAAAAATTCTTCGCAAAGGAAAAGTTTCCTCCCAAGAATGGCCAAAAAAAATCATCATCAAATTCTGTAGTTGATATTCCACTCGCGCTTGTTTGGTGTGAGGTTTAATATAATCACCTCGGAGTCAAAACTCCATCCTACTCCGTCGCTGGTTATTTAATATCTTATCATATGCAAGGTGTACGCACGGATGGACTAATTATTCATTAACGATGCCCATTCCCATTACATACCAGCCACTGAATCTGCAGCCTCCTCGTTGCTTTTTTTGTCACCTACCTAGTATTTTTTAGACTGATAAAATAGTTCGATTTTATCAGCAATACTTTAATTGATTAATTTTATGAAAGGAAATGGTTACATCCAACTACCATGATTCCCTGCGGGCATATTATGTAGAGGGAAGTATATGTATTAAGACTTCAAGCTCGAGGTATCCATCGAATGGTATTTGGCGAGGGGCCAAAGGCCCGCCTGAGTCAATTGTCAAAGTCCAGAGCAAGCAGTCGAAGGAACCTAGCAGGCACCTGGCAAGGTTTGCCCCCCCTCGACCAGATTTTCAGACTAAAATGGGTAGTTTTTTTTAAAATGGGTTGTTTTTATTAGATAGTTGTTAGATAGTTTACAGAGCCTCATTTAAACGAGCGCATGCTGAACTGGGCATCTCTGCTGACATATTGTTAATAAATAAATAAATTAATTAATTAATAAATAAATAAATAAATAAATTAATTAACAAATAAATAAACAAATACATAAATAAATAATAAAAGTTAAACAGTTTGTACGAAGAAAATTGACCTCGAGACGACTGTCCCCTTGTGTGTGCCGACTTTGAGAAAATTAAACGTCTTTAAGACAATAAGAAATTAAAGGGTTAGTTTTCCATTAGTAAAATAACAGCTAAACTAAACAATCAACAGATTACCTTTGGTTCTTACATACCACTGATGGGATCGAAAATATTTCCTTTGAACACTAGCAGTTACGAAAAAGAAATTTCTCTTTACTTTATTATACTTCAAACATTCAAGAGATAAGAACAAAGATAATGATCACCAAGGATAAGATGTCTTGATATTTAGACAAATTCTTCTTAACCTAGTTCCATAAGAGGTGTAAGGAGAACAGCAAGGTGAATACGCATTTTTTTAACAGGGCTTAAGGGTTAAATAAAACCAGCTGGGCAGTAGTTGGCTGTGGTGATGTCTACTATACTGTAAAGGTCTGTTGTCATTTCAATCCTCAAGTGTCACAACCGGTCAAATAAAAGCTACTGACCAGTACATTCCTGCCGCGCAGGGTGTTCTAACGTTTGAGTCCGCAGATCAAAGCCTAAAGTGTTAAATTAGGAAAAGAAAGCCTACAGCAACGCCATATTAAAGGTTCTCACAGGTTATTACAGATCTCTATTCATCTTACACTTTCGGTTTCGCTATGAAGGTACACAGAATTAATTAAAAGCCACGAACAAGATTTAGGACAAAATCATTTCATAAATATGCGTTTATCAGCTCAGTACAAAACCCGGGTGTAAATAGCGGTTAATCTTGTATGAGTAAGCGTAAACTGCTTTAAACCTGGTTCCAATAAGCCTATTGTCTAGGCATTCTTTCTTCTCCAATCTCCCACCCGTGAGCAAAGCGCTCGTAAGGGCCCGCGAGAAAGAGTTGCGTGTCATTCAGTAACGTCACACGTCAGTCGTGACATCATGAACCAAACATCTCATGAGTGTGAGGGGAATGAATGACTGCTAGGCTCGCTAAAAATGCTTCAGAAGATGTAATTTCTTACGCCTGAGTGACGTGAGAAGAACTATGTTAAAACACTTAAAACAAAAGGCAGGATAAAGCTCAGCGACTCACAGTGTTTATTCTCTTTTTATTTTTTTAATTTCGAAAATGTTATTTGTTATTTTTTTATTTTTTGGTTCCTCTGTCTCGGGCGTAGCTTAACATAATATTGTAGCTATTCATGATTAGGATTATGAGCTGATAGATTAGAGTGGGAAACCATTCAGAGTGTCGATTTCTCTCATCTAGAAGCCGTCTCCAGTAAAATGATCGATTTGACTCAAATAAGGTTCTTTTTTTAAATTCAAACACTAATTTATTGCCATATGGCAAATCTATGAGGGTGATTTTAAAATTACAAAGGCTTCCTTTTTATACCAATTAACAAGAAAGAAAACAAAGCGTTTTAATTTTAACGTTATTTCTTTCTGAGTGAGCTATCACAACTGATATTGCTTACTTCGAGTTTCTTTACCAGAGGTTTTGATACAGAATTTTTCAATTCGTTCAATTAAATTCGGAAATTAACCTCAACGCGATCCTAATCAATCTAATCAGTATGCAGACCTGAGGGATATAAAAAATAAGGAAGGTACGAATGAAACGTTAATTTGATACAACACGCTAAAACTTTAGGACGTTTCTAATTTCCAACATTTGCATTTTTGAGGACTTGGCAAAAAGATTCCAAAATTCGTAGTAATCACTTACCGGCCAAGGTTAAGGCTAATAGCAAACAGTACAATAACGTCAAAATGACGGGGCAAAAATTGACATTGGCAGTCTAGGTGGGGTGACATTAGCAGGACAAAACAGTGGAATTAAATATGATAGACAATCAATCAATCAATCAATAAACTTTATTTACCCTCGAATTTATAGTGTAGCACTCAAGTGCTAATATCTTCGAGCCAACTACATTACAACTACATTACGACAGTTACAACAGCTGAATATGCAAAACCAAGCTCGGACAAACGCAACAAAAGCACAAAATTTAACAGTACAAGCAATCTCATGACTCTGAATTAAGGCTTGCAAAATAACACCATCATGCCCCATGGTAATTTGGACGTCTTTTTTTCCTAGCGTTATAAAGACACGAGTCTGCAAGTTTAAGGATTATTTTCTAAAACACCAGTAAAATTCAGTTGTTAAATTTCTTTACCTAAGCATTTGGTTCCCACATTCATGGTGAATCAGAAACTACCGTTTGACAATACTAAAAGTTCTACACCAAAGTAACGATAACATGCAAAGGAAAATTTGCAACTCAGAAATGAAAAAAATCGTAAATTCACAGCGTAATCCATCACCCTTGTTATTTCAATTTTACTTTAAAGGCTGGTTTCCATATGATTGCTGCGACCGCTATGATCGCTGTGATCGCTGCAATAACGTTGAGCGATCCTTTTGACTGCAGGTTTCCATATGATCCCTACTATCGCTACGGAATGAAAAAAAAAAATGCCGGAAAGGACCTGGAATAAACAGCGACGCACTGCATTCTGGTATATTTTCATCGCAACGGTCGCTACAATCTCTGGAGAGTGGTTTCCATATGATAACAACGACCGCTACGATCGTTGAGATAGAACTGAAGTATATCTCAGCGATCGTTGTCGCTACGATGGCTACGATCGCTGGGGAGTGGTTTCCATATGATCGCAACGATCGCTGAACCTTTTTTCAGCGATCGTGGTGATCGCAGTAATTGTAGCGATCATATGGAAGCAATCATCAGTTTTTGATCTTACTATTAATATGCAAACAACTGCAAAATTAAAATAGATTTTAAAGGTGTCGTTCTTTGAAATAACGATTTTGACATAACAAATATCAACATTAAGCGCTTTTTCGGAAGACAAAACTCCAATTATTTGCTTATTTAACTGACATTCATTAAAGCGTTGTTTGCCAGTGGCCGGCACGCAATGTGTTTCATATTCCAGCGTTTACAGCTTCCCATCTTCTTTACGCCAATAATTTAGGACTTCGAAGAAATTGAAAACGTACTTCCCTGATTTTTTTTAAAATCGCGCCAGCAAAACTACATTGCAGAAGAATTTTTTGTTTGCTATTTGTAAATCAGATACAAGATGTGGTTATATATTATTTTCGTGTTGTTCAGCTCTTTAAACAAAAGCATTTCTTGCTCACCTCTTATTTGATGAAAAACCAAACCTTGAGAGAACAGTAGCGATTTTTCCTCCTGGCAATTCCATCCTAGTCCAGCTATTCCATCGCTGTTAGGTTCGCATGTTTCCAACTTCTTGTCGAAGTTGTAAGAAATGCAATCTTCCGTGCTTGTACAAGCAGAAAGACATTGTAACCAATCATCTAGGTGAAGTCTTTGCATAACGTGACCGGGCAAATACTTATTGTGGTACGTTATGGAGAGAGGGACAGAACTCGCCAGAAACTGCTGAAATGCCGAATCTGCTCCAAGAATTGCTTTGCACAAAACAGTTACGAGCAGAATGAAGGCCATCATCTTCCACTGAAACTGAGAAACCGTTGGATTTTAAAGACTGAAGAACATTTGCTTAAGCGTCATTTATCTCTTGACACTGTCGCCAAGATAACGCAAATTATCGGCTTTCACAAGAACACTTTTAAGACTCGATTGTCTATAAACTTGCCCGTTCAATAAAAAATTCGTGAGATCACAAACGCTTCGTGAACAGTCCTGTTGTCTTTTATGCTGGCCTTACTGATACGACCTTTGGAAAATGATTAACATGACTAAATATTTAAAGAGCTCTAAAATGTAGTCAAGAGCCTTATTGATGAGTCTGTCATGATCTATACCATACATAAAAATAGCTACAGATGTATACTTTTCCCTTCCTTATTCTCCGGCTTAAAAAGGTATTCCCCCCTGACCAGACGAACATACTGATTTAAGTTGATATGCAACGCCTTTATGAGGTCCGTTTCAATCGTCGTTCTGCTGCCGTGCTGAACTCAGGTCAGAAATTATTTATACATTACAATACATTTAAAAAGTTGGCTAAACCGGTTTTCTCTGTCATGTTTTGTGTTTGGGAACAGTTGTTTTATTTGACTGAATCAGATTCGACGTCTGAAACCAAGTCGTGCTACAGTCGCGCTACAGTCAATTGAGTTCGGCACGGTAATAGCACGACGTTTGAAAAGGGCCTACTTTCCACTTCAGATTTCATGAATTGTATGTAAATTAAAAACAGATTGTTATGTGTAAGCCTAATAAGTCAAAACTAAGAGAAACTCGTTCATTATATTATTCACAGTCAGGGTTAGGTAAGGTTCTACGATATCCTTTCGGAGAAATTACGGTTTTTAGGGTACTGTTGGTAAGTTTGATAATTACTATGATTTACTTTTGACAACACTTATAAGAAAGTACCGATTACTACAACAGTATACCTTGCAATGAAAAATAAATACTCTATGGTCTTTGGCTCTCTTTTCTTTATCAATAAGAGATGCATTTTTAATGAACATCTTCTCGGCTTCTCAAAGAAAATATCACCTTGATATGGGTTTCTATGTAAATTTAATAGAGCACTCGTGAATGCAAAAGATCACCCTGACATCGTCGGTCGAGCTACTTTAAGGTGGTCACCAAGGGAACAGGGATGATCTGCGTTATAGAGGTAACCTTATAATGAAGGTGTCCGTTTTAAAGGTAAAGTGTAGGAGTTTTGGGGCTCTCTGGGTTACCACGTGACCTCTCCCTAATAGCGGAGCTCCCGGAGCACCACGGGTAAACAAATCTGGTAACCTATCTAACCGGAAAATTTTGGTTCTAACGTCAGCGTATGTGCCCCGCCCGTGCAGACTCTGGGGGAGGGGAGGGGAGCCCCAAGGCAACCCGACGGGAGGTGGACAATGCGGGAAATAGCGCGGTGCATTTCTGGCGACCGGCGTTTTCTCGGCTGGAAATCGCACGACCATCGTCGCTTTTGAAAAAGAGGTTTCTTTAAAAACCTTTATTTAGCAAAACGATTGCTCGACAGTACTGAAGTTTTACTGAAACTTGAGAAAAAGCATCTAATATCTATAAATGGAAAGAAAAAGTCCAAAATAATAGTGGTGGTCCAAGGCGACAAGTTCAAGTTATGAAAGTTGCCTTCAAAAGAATTCACCTTTCTTTTCTACACGGCGGAGAGCTTGTCCTGTTCTAAAACACAACTGAGTAAGTGAAGTTTTTAAAGGGTTTTATAAGGCACATGATTTTGAGCATTTCGGTCAAAGAAATTACGTTTTGAAATGGAAATTTACTTTTTATTTATGTCAGTGTTGACTTTAAAAAAAGTTATTAGAAAATGCACTTAGATAGATATGAGACAGATGTAGTCTTGAATATTTTGCCATCACGATGCAGGAAGTGTAACGCGAATTGCATTTAAGTGTAGACTTACGGGTATCGAATAAGCTAATTTTTTTCAAAAATGATTTCTCTGTCCATTATTTTCCGTTTCTATATTCATAACCCTACGGTCAAATCACGGTTGGTGAGATGTCGGCGAATAATTGTTTTCAATTTTGATTGTCGGGTCCATCTGCGTGCAATTGTCGATTTTCTT
The DNA here is from genome assembly GCA_964017195.1 of Siderastrea radians. Taxonomy (NCBI): domain Eukaryota; kingdom Metazoa; phylum Cnidaria; class Anthozoa; order Scleractinia; family Rhizangiidae; genus Siderastrea; species Siderastrea radians. The sequence goes on along the minus strand of OZ024892.1, from coordinate 5,077,823 downwards.
GTCTTAGAGGTTTTCAATACTAATAATCTTTTAAGCAAAGCAGTTGTCGGTTTCAAATTATTTTATCTGAAAAGCTCTCGAAAACAGTTTTGCGCGTTCCCCAAAGCGCCCAAATTTACTGTAATTTTAGCATGTTTGGTGTTTGTTTGTTTGTTTGTTTGTTTGTTTTCAATCGTTAGGGAACCAAATATAAAAGTTATTTAAGTAACTATAAGCGAAGCAGTTTTCTAGACTTGTCTAATATTGCCAGTTCGTGTTATTTGTTAACATCCGAACACGGTGAAAACCCAAAAAGATGACCCATTTACTTCAAAGTAAGTTATACTTTGTTGTTGTAAATGAGCGCCGTTTCAAGTTCATTCAAACGAACAGTCAGTAATCTAAGGAGATTTGTCAGACAAGCATTGACATTAAAATGAAAGGATATGGAAACATTGCAAACACCAAGAAAGACGGCTCGCGAGTAAAATACCTTATAGCATGAAATTTTCGCGACCCGTTAATTTCGCGAATTTCACGGTTTAAAAAAAAACGCGAAATTAAAGTGACGCGAACAATAAGTTTCGCGAACATAACATAAACTGAAAATTAACTGACTGATATTATATCAGTAAACAAGAAAGAATGCGTTTATTGCAAGAACTTTTGCAAGAACAACGTGGTATTCGGCAGACGTCCAAAAGCAAGTGGATAATAGAGTTAACTTTGAAGATGTGAATGTCGAACGTAAGCTATCGGTTTTGAAACCAATTCATGCAAACTTGGTTGGTGGAAATGAATAACTTTTTCACCAGCGCACAGGGGAGGGTCCATGTCTTAAAAGGATGGGTGAAAGCGGGAATAAAGGGTGTACTAACTGGAAGAGAAGTATTACCGCCTGTTGATCCTAATATCAAGACATTTACACGAATGACTCGTGACACTTGTATATATGTTTCTAAACTGCATTATGTTACTGAGCGGCGTCATTTTTTCCGTGGGAAGGAATTTTCAATGTAAACGGATGTTGCGGTCATTTGACTCCAGACCAATAATTCACGTACAATCATGAACTGCTTGTGGACATTGTGAGAACTGCTTTTTTGTTACTGTTGACAAATAGTCCCGCCGTTGCGTTTTTGTTAAATTTGATGTTATTGTGCCTTTGATAAAGTCGTTTTGTTTAATTCAAGAACATGTTAGAACATTGCCAAGGAAAAAAACTTGTGTCTTACTCAAAAACGCGAAATTAAAGTGATTCAAAACAAAAAATTTTGGCAAAATCGCGAAATTAACGTGTCGCGAAACATGTGCACCTCAAAGTCGCGAAATAAAGGTGTCACGAAAATTTCATGTAATAAGATATGTGTTAATTTAGTTTGATGGCCGAAAAACATCAAATCAAGCGGTGCTCAGCCTCTAGAATGACCTTTCGAGCTCGGCTTCACAGAACAGATCCCCAAAATATTGCAGGACAATTCAGAACACTTCTGCGCTTTTAATGAAACAATTTTGGTTCGAGAACGAGCCAGGAAAAGCCCCGAAATATATTTGGGACCGAAAAGTTTCAGGGCTATTTTTGGGAAACGAACACCAGCTTATTCCTTGGGAGCTCCGCTTTTAGCGTTGGCTAAATTTATATATTAGGAATTGTCGTATCACGAAGAAGTACTTGTTAATTTTATCGGAAGGTGTCCGCATAGAGATGTTCGGAAGTGTAAAGCAACCGTCCTAGTTAGACCGAGTATTTGTTGGAGGATCTCGTTGGCCGGAGATGCATGAGTTCGAACGACGTCACTTGAAGCGTGAATAATTTGGTTTTAGTTTGGCTTTACAGTTATGCTTTCAACAGTGTTAGAGTGGGTTTTATGTTTAAAGAGCGGCTTTGGTAAATTATATATTTACCTAGAATAATTACATTGCAACTGGGTAGTACTTGGCTCTGGTGATGCCTATTATGTACTGCGCAGGTCTGTTGTCAGTTCAATCCTCAGGTATCACTACCGGTCAAATAAAAGCTACCGAGTAGTACATTCCTGCGGTACTTGTTACCTTGCTACGCAGGGTGTTTCTAACTTTTGAGTCCTCAGATCAACTCCTAAAGTGTTAAATTAGGAGAAGAAAATGTATAGCAACGCCTTCTTGAAGTGCTTATTGTGTTTTCAATATTTTAATCCAGGATTAAAGGTCTCACAGGTTATTACAGATCTCTATTTATCTAAAACTTTCGGTCTCGATATCAAGGTACAGACAGTTAAATTATAATTTAAAAGCCACGAACAAAATTTAGGACAAAATCATTTCAAAAATATGCGTTTATCAGCTACTGACAAAATGCGGGTGTAAATAGCCGTTAATCTTGCATGAGCAAGCTTAAACCTGCTTTAAACCTGCTTGTCCTTTTCTTGAACTTAACCGACGCCTCCTTTGCCACACTCAACTTCTTCCATCTCTGGCCCGCTGCATCCACCATAGTTAGAACCAATACAAACACGCTTGCGTCTTTTTACTCTGTTGCCACTTGCTGTTGAGCAGGGGCTCCACGATTGCCACTGCGACCAGTAGCTTGCAACTGTTTCTGTTACAAAAATCGCAAGTAAGAGGACTTGTAAGAAAGAAGCCTATTGTCTAGACATTCGTTCCTCTCCAATCTCCCACCCATGAGCAAAGCGCTCGTAAGGGCCCCCGAGAAAGAGTTGCGTGTCATTCGGTGACGTCAGTCGTGACGTCATGAACCAAACATTTCATAAGTGTGAGGGAAATGAATTATTGCTAGGTTCGCTGAAATAGCTTCTGAAGATGTAATTTCTTACGCCTGAGTGACGTGAGAGGGAACTATTAAAAAAAGAAATATATCAAAAGGCAGGATAAAAGGGCTCAGCGACATACAATGTTTATTCACCGACCTTTTTATTTTTTAATTTTGACAAGGTTATTTATTTATTTATTCATTTATTTGATTCCTCTGTCTCATGGTACAAAGAGTTTGTTTGTTTGTTTTTTTTTTTTGCATCGGGCGTGGCACAACATAACACTGTAGCTAATCATGATCAGGATTATGAGCTGATAGATTAGAGTGGGAAACCATTAACTCTTTACCGTCAGCGTTTTTCCCTTAGAAAAACGCATTTTTTACCGCTTAAGCGGTTTTAGAAGTGCTATGGTACCAAATGCCACTAAACTTTGCTACAAAAGCGTTTTCTTACATTTTAGCTCAATTTTGAGCCAGCTTCTGTTGAAAATTGTACATTATTTTGGTTTCAGGCATGCACATAAGCCAAAATTTGGACTTTTTTTTTTTTTTTTGCTGATTCATTTCTAATTTTTTCTCGCTTCTTTTGCTTTCCTTTTTCTCTCCCTTTCTTTTCTCTTTATCTTCTACCCTTTATCACCTTTCTATCCACTGGAAAAGTTTTGGCCTCAGTCCTTCTAAAAACCTGGAAATGGAACATTGATCAACTAGGTGACTTGGCCTATTTTACCACCAACTTTGCAGCCAAAATTGGACACGTTTTTCTGGTATAGCTCTGCCAGGATTTGGTCGATATTCAAAATGGACACACGTATGGATGGATCTGTCCTTGCTGTGCTAGCTGCTTATCAAAACAATCTGGTGACGTCAAAAATGATGACGTCACAAGTGGCTGAATGGTTCCCGACTTCGACGTCGGGAAAATACAACTCTTGACGGAAAAGAGTTAACTAAACTATCGAAAATCGTTGATCATGACAAATCTTACTCGTTTGAGACTGATTTTGGTTGATTTATCAGGTTTAATGCAAAAAAAGAACACATTTGAAACAAAATGTCCTTTTCTTTAAGAGTGTCGATTTCTCTCATCCAGCAGCCGTCTCCAGTAATATGACTTGACTCATTATAATAGCGTTTTTTTTGGATAATTCAAACACTAATTGGTTGTTATATTTGCGCAAATCTATGAGAAATATATCAATTTATGTAAACGAAATGTAATGGACAAATACAAAAAAAGGGTGACCTAAAAAGTGCAAAAGCTAGTTTTTTTGATACCGTTTAACTAAAAGAAAACAAAGCGTTTTAATTTTAATATTATTTGTTTCTGACAGCGCTATCATCAACAATATTGCTTTCTTTGAGTTTCTATACCCGAGGTTTTGGTACAGAATTTTTCAATTTGTTCAAAAAAACTCGGAAACCTCAACGCAATCCTATTCATTCAGTCATTTGTATGCAGACCTGAGGGATCTAAAAAATTAGGAAGGACGAATGATATGTTAATTTGATAAAATACGCTAAAACTTTAGGACGGTTCTAATTTTAAACATTTACATTTTATTGAGGATTTCTTTAAGACTCGGCGGAAAGATTCCAAAATTTGTAGCACTCACTTACCGGCTGAGGTTAAGGCTAATAGCAAACAGTACAATAACGTCAAAATGATGAGGCAAAAATTGAAATTGGCAGTCCAGGTGGGGTCAAATTAGCAGGACAAAACAGTGGAATTAAATATGATTGACAGTTACAAAAGCTGAATATGCAAACCAAGCTCGGGCAAACGCAACAAAAGCACAAAAGTAGTACCAGCAATCACATGATTCGGAATAATTTGTCTTGCAATTTTTTCAAAGGCTGGCGAAATTACACCATCATGCCCCACGGAACTTAACCGTGTTATTTTTTTCTATAAAGACACGAGTTTCAAAATTTGCGACTCAAAAACTGTAAAATCGTAAACCACAACGTAATCCAACACCCTTGTTATTTCAGTTTTCCTAAAAACAAACTTCATCAGTTTTTGATTTTCCAATTATTTATGCACCTGCGAGATTCAAATTCTTCGAGGTGCCTTGTTAGAAATATCAATTTTGGCATAACAAATATCAACATTAAGTGAGTCTCCGGAAGACAAAACTCCACTTATTTGTTTAGTTAACTGACGGTCATTGAAGTGTTGTTTGGCCTGCACGCAATGTGTTTTATTTTACAGTCCACGGTTTTCGACTTCCCGTTTCTTTACGTCAATAATTTAAGACTTCGCAGAAACTAACTTCCTGTCCTATTTTTGTAATCGTGCCTGCAAAACAATATTGCGGAACAATTTTTTTGCCGTTCGAAAATCAGATGCAAGATGTGGTTATATTGTTGTTCAGCTCTTAAAGGTGGTACTACGATCAACAAATCACTTCTATTTTTCTTCGGATTTCGAAACTTTGTTTACTAAACACCCCCAAGCGAATTTTTAAGTCTTAATTTCGAGAAGCAGACTGTTTATTTAAACTGCAATTTTCCGATTTAATAGTCCGCCATTATTACACCAGAAAGAACATAATGACGTCATTCACTCAAAATCCTTAGAATGCAACGCGTGTGAAAGTGCCTTATTTAGTATGCAGCACGGGAGTTTTGAGCTTTCAGACTCTCAGATTCGTTTTTTCAGTAATTTGTAAGCTGTGTTCACACACTGCATTCTACAGCTCTTGAGTGAATGACGTCATATGATTGTATCCTTTCTGCTGTAATAATGGCGGAGCATTAAAACGGAAAATTGCAGTTTAAATCAACGGTCTTCTGCTCAAAATTAAGGCGTAAAATTTCGCTTGGGGGGTGTTTAGTAAACATAGCTTCGAAATCCGAAGGAAGTTAAAAAATGAATTTTTTTTGTTTGTAGTACCACTTTAACCAAAAGAAATTTCTTGCTCACCTCTTATTTGATGAAAAACCAAACCTTGAGAGAACAGTAGCGATTTTTCCTCCTGGCAATTCCATCCTAGTCCAGCTATTCCGTGGCTGTTAAGTTCGCATGTTCCCAATTTCTTGTCGAAGTTGTAAGAAATGCAATCTTCCGTGCTTGTACAAGCAGAAAGACATTGTAACCAATCATCTAGATGAAGTCTTTGCATAACGTGGCCGGGGAAATACTTATTGTGGTACGTTATAGAGAGAGGCACAGAACTCGTCAGAAACTGCTGAGATGTCGAATCCGCTCCGAAAACTGCTTTGCGCCAAATATTTACCAGCAGAATTAAGGCTAACAATTGCTTAAGCGCCATTTATCGATTTCTTGACACTGTTGCGAATTCGAAGATAACCCAAATTATCGGCTTTCGCAAGACTATATCCAAGAATCAATTGTTTATAAACTTGCCCGTTCAATAAAGAATTCGTGAGATCACAAACGTCTCTACTGATACTGGCTCTACTAACATGGCCTATTGAAAATGATTAACATGATTAAATATTTAAATAACTCGAAACTGTAGTCGACAGCCTTATTAATAAGTCTGTCAAAAGCTATGCCATAGATAAAAATAGCCACACATGTGTACTTTTCCCTTCCTTATTCTCCGGCTCAAAAAAATCCCCCCACACCAAACCAACATACTGATTTTAGTCGATATGCAACGCCTTTATAACTTCCATTTAAAATTTCATGAATAACATGAATTTTATATAAATTAAAAGTAGATTGTTATCTGTAAGTCTAATTAGTCAAAACTTAGAAGAACTCTATTATATTGTTCACAGTCAGGGGAGGTAAGGTTCTATGACATCCTTTTCGAGAAATTACGGTTTTTAGGGTGCCGTTGTAGTAAGTTTAATTGATTAGTACTATTTACGTTTCACAACAGTTATTAGAAGATACCGATTACTATAACAGTATACATTGGAATGAAAAATAAATACTCTATGGTCTTTGGCTCTTTTTTCTTTGCTAATAGAAGATGCATTTTTAATGAACACCTGCCCGGCTTTTCAAAGAAATTATCACCTTGATATGGGTCTTTTTGTATATCCCTTAAAAGTACATCCTCCAGGAGTACATTCCTCAGATGGTCATCATTTAGAAGTACATCCTTTAGGTGTACATCCCTCAAAAGTACATCCCTTAGGCGTACATCCCTTAGAGGTACATCCTCCAGGAGTAAAATCCTTCTGAATTACATCCTCCAGAAGTACATGCTCAAGAAGTACAACCTTTAGGAGTGCATTCCTTATTAGAAGTACATCCTCCAGAAATACATCCTTTAGGGGTACATCCTCTAGGAGTACATTCCTTTGAAGTTCATCTCTTAGAATTATATCCTCCAGTAGTACATCCTTCAGAAGTACATCCACCAGAATTACATCGTCCAGAAGTACATCACTCCAGACGTAGAGCCTTTCGGAGTACATCCCTTAGAATAACATCTTCCAGAGGTACATCCTTTAGGAGTACACCCTTTTGGAGTACATCCCTAAGAAGAACATCCTGCAGGAGTACATCCTTTAGAAGTACATCCTCGGGAAGTACATCCTTTAGTCGTACATCCCTTAGAAGTACATCCTCCAGAAGTACATCTCCAGACGTACATCCTCCAGGACCACATCCTTCACAAGTACATCCTTTAGGAGTAAATTTCTTAGAAGTACATCCTCCAGACACCACCAGAAGTAATCCTCAAAGAATTAGAAGTATTTTCTCCAGAAACACATCCCCGGAAGTACATCCTTTAGGAGTACATCCCTTAGAGGTACATCCTCCAGGAGAACATCCCTTAGACGAACATCCTACAGGAGTACACCTTCAGAAGTACGTCCTTTAGACGTACACGCTCAAGAATTGCAACCTTTAGGAGTACATCCCTTAAAAGTACATCCTCCAGTAGTACATCCTTCAGAAGAACATCCACCAGAAGTACATCCTCCAGAAGTTCATTACTCTAAAAGTACATCCCTAAGAAGTACACCTTCCTGAAGTACATCTTCCAGAAGCACACCCTTTAGGAGTCGTCCCTTAGAAGTACATTCTCCAGGAAACATTCTCTAGACGTACATCCTCCAGGATCACATCCTTTAGAAGTACATCCTTTATGAGTACATCCCTTAGAAGTACATCCTCCAGAAGAACATCCACCAGAAGTAATCCTCAAGAAGGATATCCTTTAGGAGTACGTCCCTTAGAGGTATATCCTCCAGGAATACATCCTTTAGAAGAACATCCTCCAGAAGTACATCCTTTAGGATAACATCCGTTAATTGTACATCCTGCAGGAGTACATTCTTCGGAAGTACGTCCTCCACAAGTACATCCTTTAGGAGTACACCGCTTAGAAGTACATCCTCCAGGAGAACATCCTTCAGAAGTTTATTTTCCAGGAGTACATCCTCTATAAGTACATCCTCCATCCCCCTCCAGCCACTAAGTTTAGTACGGAGGAGTGTTGCGTTACAACTCCAAGAACGGCTGCGTAGGAGACTAATTGACTGCATAATTCCCCTATTTTTTCTTGTTTATTTCTTCTTTATCATGTAAAGCCTTTTTGCGTCGATTAATGTTAAACAAAATTAGCCAAATCTCGTCATTTTGAACATTGGCGGAAAACTTGTCACACTACTGTGATACCAGTCGACACTGACAGTTTCAGTTAGTATGTTAATCGACTCGTGCATTAGGTACTTAGCTTTTGACCCAGTTATGCTCTCATTAAGTAAAACATCTGTTTTATAATTATGAAATATACATCCCCAGGGTAACACAAAGGTTGCATTCTGACGCAACTCTGGCGCCATTATGCCCGGGAATTAACGCACGAAACATTGTCGGTATTCCATTAGCTACTTTTTCATAAATGTTGACATTTCAAGTAAGCGAGGCAGCCAATTACGTTGTTGAAGTTCATTGAATATTTATCATTATAATTTTCCATAAGAGCCAGAAATGATCATTTCAATATGGAACAATGTGAGTTGTCATTATGAAAGTGGAAGAGATAGTGAGTTACTCATGTTGGTGTTGAAAACCTTAGAAATTGATTGCCACGGTTTTTACATCAATTATCGAACCTATCTTACACGATAAAGCCATTTGGTTTTTTTTAACAATGGATCTCGCTAGTGATGTCCCAGAACTTCAACACTACCTGAAGCCCTCATTTAAATGGAAGTTTTTTATCCTGCTGTTGCTTGTAAATGTTTGTTCCAAAGCAGATCTTGGAGCAGATTCGTCATCTCAACAATCGCTGCCAAGTTTTTTCATTTCAGTCACGTATCACAGTCAATAAGGTCTTGGCCGGCTATGTTATGAAAAGACTTCATCTAACTGATTGGTTACAATGACTGTCTGCTTGTACAAGCGCTGAAAACTGCATTTCTTACAACTTTTTACTTTTTAGGTTCGATTTTTCAGCAGATCAGAGGTAGGTGAATTTTTCTGTCGCTTTATTTAAAAAACGTAGATGCAATGTTAGGCAATTGGAGTAAATTCCTCCCTAAAGGGGTTACCGGAAATAAGATAAAATCACAAATGCAAGAACTGGCAACAAAAATGCTAATCCATATGTTAAAGGGATGACAATTTTGAAACAAAATTTTTTCTTGCTTTTAGCGTTTATTAATACGTTTTCATTCAAGTCGCAAAAATCGCTATTTTCTGTTGTAAGCTTGCCTTAGAACAGCTTTTTCAAGTTCTTTTCTTTGGTTTTGTAAATTAACAAGTGCAACTTATTGTCGCTGACTAAAGCGAAAAACTAATACTAACAGGTTTTGTTTAATTACCCAGTTTCAGAAAAAAGTTTATTTATTGTAGGAAAATATCGCGAGAGGTTTAATAGTTTTCGCCTTTTAGCAGATTTTGTTTAGGCTGCGCATAAAAACCTAAATTTTAGCGTCACAAAGAATTGAACTTGAGAATTGAACACATTGAGAGTTTTCCCGGTTTGTTTTGCCTGGTCCTTCTAATAAGTAAGTGCAAAATATAGGTGGTGATAGTAATTTCTGTCAGCAAAAAGATGTCTTTTTTTATTTCAAACAACTTGGCCAATTTGTTGTTTAATTTCCGACAAAAACCATTATTTCCAGCAGAGCATCATGGCGCTTGCTATTGTTTTCATCTACGTTTATTTGCGTTTCCGTCATGGACAGTTACATTAAAAGTCGCCGACTAAAAGACATCTGGTTGCAAGTAAATCTCTAATTGGCTTTATTTTCAGTGCGTGAGATTTAGGGATGGTTTATGCATCCCACATACTGCAAAAACGTATTTTCAGCTGGAAAAAAGCCAATAAAACAAATTGGGATTGTTCTGATGTAATGTCACGACTAACCCCTCACTGTATTTGATTTTACAATTGTTATGCAAGAACTGCGAGATAAAAATAAGACTAAATAAACCTTTGAGGTGCCGTTCTTAGAAATATAAATTCTGACATAACAAATATCAACATTAGGTGAGTCTTCGGAAGACAAAACTACACTTATTTGCTTAGTTAACTGACATTCCGGCATTGAAGTGTTGTTTGGGCTGCACGCAATGTGTTTTAATTTATAGCCCACTGTTTTCGACTTCCCGTTTCTTTACGTCAATGATTTAAGACTTCGAAGAGATTAACTTCCTGTCCTATTTTTTTTAATCGCGCCAGCGAAACAACATTGCAGAAGAATTTTTTTTGCCGTTCGAAAATCAGATGCAAGATGTGGTTATATTGTTGTTCACCTCTTTAAACAAAAGAAATTTTATGCTCACCTCTTATTTGATGAAAAACCAGACCAGGAGAGAACAGCAGCGATTTTTCCTCATGGCAATTCCCTCCTGGTCTGGTTATTCCATCGCTGTTAAGCTCGCATGCTCCCAATTTCTTGTCGAAGTTGTAAGAAATGCAATCTTCCGTGCTTGTACAAGGAGAAAGACATTGTAACCAATCATCTAGGTGAAGTCTTTGCATAACGTGGCCGGGCAAATACTTATTGTGGTACGTTATGGTGAGAGGCACAGAACTCGCCAGAAACTGCTGAGATGTTTAATCTGCTCCAAAAACTGCTTTGCGCCAAACATTTACCAGCAGAATTAAGGCTAACAATTGCTTAAGCGCCATTTATCTCTTGACACTGTTGCGAAGATAACCCAAATTATCGGCTTTCGCAAGACTATATCTAAGAATCAATTGTTTATAAACTTGCCCGTTCAATAAAGAATTCGTGAGATCACTAACGTCTCTACTGATACTGGCTCTACTGATGTGTCCTATTGAAAATGATTAACATGATTAAATGTTTAAAGAGCTCGAAACTGTAGTCGACAACCTTATTAATCAGGTCTGTCAAAATCTGATGCCATACATAAACATAGGCACGCATAGCGTGCGTGAGCTATTTTGTAGCTGTCAATGAGAGGTACGGAAATGGTCATTGAATGAACGTGCGTATACCAAGGTACACTATTGTGATGTTATTTATTGGAGTAGCGTTGAGCATCCGAAAAGTATTAGTTTTTAGACAGAGTTTACCTTATAAGTGGAGCTGTGTCCGATATTGTGCAACCTCGTTCTCAGGGCTTTTTACAGATTTGAGGGTGATCAAATTAAAGATCAATGTTTGAGTTTATGTTAGTGGTTTCGAATTCGTATACGTCATTGATCAATAGATGGTACGCTAATATAATGCTTACAAGCGTGGCTTCAAATTACGACGAAACAAGAAGAAAGTGAGATAAAATCTGTAAAATATCTGACAACAGTGTGAATATGGGACAAACAAAATAACACAAAACAGTCCTTTCTGAAGCTCATTCTCATATGTTTCGCGGAAGCTCGATGGATTGAAATTTAATTTTGTGGCTTTCTATTATAAAGATTATTTTTCCATGGACAAATATTTTGGATCTAGTAGGAAGCGTAACGTGTCACAAAAATTAATTCTGTATTGTTTGAACCAGAAGAGAATAGCCGATCTTGAAAGTCCCGTACGTCATCTTCTTGCGTGACATCATGCTTGGCGAACGTGGCAACTCCCGTATCCAGACAAATATATAAATAAGCCCTTTTTTATTTCCCACATTATTTCACACGGACTTACATTTTGGAACACACGGCTAAAATCGAGTAATAAGCGTGCCTTGTTAGAAAAGATCATGCCATCGTATGTCTTGTGCAAGTCTTGCGCGACTAGTCACGTAGCAAACTGTCAAAAAAGCCAGAAACATCGCACGTGCTGACATACCGTGTGGCTGACTGTGGCACTAATTTTTTCCGGATTCCAATTTTTGGGATTTTTCGCGGTTTTTTCATGATCCGCAAAAAACGTTCCCGCGAAAAAAATAATTCCCGCAAAAATTTACTCCATTGTCGAAATTTATATACAAACATCGCCTTTTACATGTGATGTATTATTATGTTGGTGCCCATTTACTTAAACCGTCTCTTTCGTTCAAAAATAAAACGAAATTAGAAGCAAAACATTCAGAATTAACGAAATTACAGTCGGTACATTGCAAGTATTCAGCTGTTAAAAGCTTTAAAGAAAAGGATCGTCTGAAGGTACTGCATTGATTAACTGATTTAACGTGTTATACATCTGCATGTTGTTCACCTGCATTCGATTGTTTATACTCAAAAAACGAGAATGTTATAATTCCAAATAGAAGGCGGCTTCCGGAAAATCGCAAAAATTAATTCCAAGGAAGAATAAAAGTTTCCCCAATCGCAAAAATTAGTCCTGCAAAACACACAAAAATAATCGCCATTCGCAAAATTAAACTTCCGCAAAAATATTGGTGCCACACGGTAGTGGTCTCAGCTTCGCTGAAGCCACAAAAAAATCAGTGGTTGTGTTCAGCGAATAAATTTTGTTTTGATGAGCGTTTTGATGTGAAAGTAAGATGCAAAGTTGGGTGAAAATAATATTAAGGGATGTTTTGTTATGTAGAGAGGTGGCAATGGGCGTAGGAATCGTTGGAATTTTAAATGAGCGAATTCGAGAATAATGGAGTGGTTCGCCTGTGTGGCAAGGAGGAAATAAAGGTCCCCACACTGTGCTTTGCGTGAAATTCAATAGGTTCGTTCTTGACAGTTTCCTAAAAGGTTGTTCTTGGATTTTGCTTGGATTTTTCTCCTTCTTCAAGGTCGATATTGGGAAATCTTTTGTTTTGCATTTGTTTTTGGTTATTTAAAGTTCCCATAGCCGTAGAATTTCTAAACACATTCGTGGTCTGTGCTATTTTTCCAAGCCTTTCTTTGGGAGGCATTTAACGTGAAGATGCCATTGTTTATGTTTTGTCCTTCGACAAAGGTATGTTAAATTCCATTTCTTTTGTATTGTAATGGATACATTAGCCTTTTGAAGAGTCCCACCTCTGCTTTAAAGGTTAAAGAATGGTAGCAATTGCAATGTACTCTAACGTACTTGTTTTCATGAAGAACGTTGTGTGACATTGATTTTGACGTTTAGTTTAATTATTACACCGGAAGTTTATTGATTGACATTATGAATTAATCAAGTTTCAGATGGTTTTACAAGTGTTGATAATTTAAGTTAGCTTTCCCGTTTTTTTGAGGACTTTCCCGTTTTCACAGTGAACTATGGAACCCCGCCACGAGGTAAGTTGATTTTCTATTTAGCGTTGCAAGCTTTGTTATCTAAGTTGTTTCTTTTGGATTTCTTTTAGTGTAATTTGTGTAATGGATCGCACGTGAATAACGATTGTGTAATGAATGATTTACCAGTAACCGGATGCCTGGTTATGCGCAAAGGATTCTGGGATCGCTAGGGGGCAAACATTGCAAGTCGCTATAAAGAAGTGTATGGCGTAAAGTTGTTTCTTCGTCAAAAGCAGTGAATTTGGACAAAGAATAACGCTTTTTCGCTGTGATTTTTTGACTGGTGTTGGTACGTGGTAATTGTAAGTTTCTGTGTGTTTAGTGCGATAGAATCTGTCGATAAACACTCTTTCTTGCGTAAGGTTAATTGTGAAATCCACATCACGCCATGTATTAGTACCTATAAGCTATTTCTCACTACCACTTTGCCTCCTTTTTCTTGTCTTTTTCTCTGATATTTCTGTATTTCTAATCTTCGGAGCAGGTCTTTGAGGTTTATCCTCACAGTCATAACCTTTCATAAACAAAGGTTGTGTGCGACTAAGAGAGTTTCGAATTCTTAATATCCTTGTACCAAATAATTCGAGCAGACCTTGGTACCCATTGTGACCTTGAATTTCTCACGATTTATAGCTCTAGCCCATGACAAAACATCTTGCTTGTTCTTTGGCGAGTAGAATCTCAATACACCAAAGTGAAGAAGAATTTTTTGTTCAGTTTTCTGGGTACCTTCGATCGTTGTCACAACCCCACACAGCACAGTGATCGCGGCCGGGCATATTTCTTATTTATACTTGTGGCATAAACGACTCAGCAATATTAGCACACGTAATTACAACTGAAAAAGGCTTTATTGAGTCAATACCCTCAAATTAAAACCTGAATGTGTACTATTTCGAGACCATGGCGTGATGTAGATGTCTACGCAAGAAAGAGTATTTATCGATAGATTTTATCGCACTGAACACACAGAAACTAATACAAAACTCACAAAATCACAGCGAAAAAGCGTTATTTTTTGTCCACATTCACTGCTTTTGACGAAGAAACAACTTTACGCGATACATTTCTTTCTAGCGACTTGCAATGTTTGACCCCTAGCGATCCCAGAATCCTTTGCGCATAACATGGATATCCGGTTACTGGTAAATCATTCATTGACCGCTTGGTTTACTCAGTTAATTCTTTTCGAGTTTCTCGGTTGATACGATGTACTTAGGTCTTTTATTTTCGGTTAGTAAGATTAGTTTCTTTTGTTTGTAAATATGTGATTTGCTGTATTTATTTCAGATCGAATAAAAATCTTGTAAAATTATACGATTCGGGGGTCCAAAGTTCTCTTGGCGGTTTTCATCCGACGGATCAGTACTCACGTTTTCAATGAGTAAGGACCGAATTTCAGAGCGGATGTCTGTAAATATCGACCGAGGGTGGGAAAAATAAAAATTTGTAAAATCCCCCCAAAATTATGTAGACTTCCCTAGGCATTCTATTAATGAAAATATAAATTTTAGTTTCATCGGATAAATATTTTCGCGATACGGCGGGTGTCAAGTTGGGGCGCTTCACGGTCTCCGCCAGACCGCGTTTTTGGGGCCCGAGACCGGCTACGATAATAGCTCGATTTGAATCTAATTCAAACATTATTCAAACATATTAAGCTTCTTATCGTATCAAAGGGACTTTAACACACATTTTGCGTGGTCAAATGCTTGAATTGATTGTGACTAGAATATTTTACAGATTTTTAAATATTTACGAAATTTCGAGGATTTCACTCGAGCAAAATGTTGTCGAAATTCGAAGGCCTAAAATCACACCCGGTACCTAGTTTCAAACAGCAAAAGACATTCCACATTAAAAAGCAATCTCTAAGCTTTCAAAATATGGTTTTAAAACTCTGGGCAACACATGAAATGAATTTATGGGAACCCGAAATTCAGGGAGCACTTGAGTCAAATTTGATCTTTCTGACTTGACAGTTTTGAGGTTTGCAGAACAAACAAATCAATAATCAAACAAATGTTTCAGCCAAAATACTTTTAATTTAGGTAAGCTCAAGTCCCAAACTAATACATATGTGCCTCATAGACATTAGATGGAAAATTTTACATCCATTTTCATCCGAAAAGAACTCATATCTCGACTTTCAGGTATTTGAACTTGCCTCGGTAATGTAAACATGTGGGTCAAGTTCTTATCACGACACAGCGAAGTGTTCAAAATCTACACCAAATATCTATCCTGTCTAGTAGATAATCAGGTCTACAATATGTTTGTTTTTACCTTGTGCCCTTGTTTGTCTTCATTTCCGCAAAAAACTGAGGCAAACTACAGCGAAATCCCCGCGCGCTCGACGTGTCACAAGTCTCGTGGAAGTGCTATTACGTGCCGAGTCGAGATTGCGTTACATAACATGACACACAGGGAGACCCGTTACTTCAGGATTATTTCTGAGTTGTGAAAAAAAGTCCATCTCTAATCTACATGTTGTAGGTAGGCCATTGGAATGAGCTGGCAATCTCAATTTTTCATACTTTGCAGTTTTAACTCTCGCAGACTTGTGATCCCCGAACTTGCCAAACAGTATTCGTTAGTGCTATGTAAATAACCTGCTCTTGTTAGTTGTTTGTTTTTGTTCCCCACATTTGTCCTGATGTCTATCAGATTGGAAAATACCCTAATGCGTTGTGCAATACTTTTGCAATACCCTAATATAGAAAGCACAAGTAAGAGTGTCCCGGTACAGTCTGATCTTGCGCTTGCGGCACCAATCTTGATAGCCCGGTCTCGTTCTATAAACTAGCGCTGAAAATAAGTAAGCATCATTGCCAGCTAGTACAAGTCTGCTCGATAATGTGAGACGATACAGCGTGCGAATATGGAGCGCTGGTTGGGGGCGAGTGTGGTTCAAGTACCAAATATCCCAGCACAGAGTACGTGCGCATCGGTGACTGCAACCGATCAATTGAGCGCCACTTTACAGACACCCTGCAAGCCAGTTTTGCTAACTGTGGTTTGAACACTGAAGCAGAGCTGATATTAGCCAATCACGTCAACGTTTTCGATTGTATCGATCAATCGATAAAAATCGATACTCACAACTTTTCTGGCAATTACTCGGATCCAGCGTTGTTTTATTTCCGGTTCCTTTGGGAAAGGCCACAAAGAGCGCTGGGTCTCCAGCTGTTCTTATACGCGGGCTTCCTTGTCTTACTGGGAGTACCGTAAAATTCCAAAAAAAGGCGCCATCCCTCATTTTATAAGCCCCTGCCCTCAAATATAGGCCCCTTATTCTTGAAACGCAAAACACTCTCCATAAAAAGCCCTCCTAAAATAGGCCCCTTGAGCCTAAAAGTGGAATTTAACTTTCAATTTTTTGACATATATAGTTCCTGTTGTACATAGTGCAGAACTTGCATTTTACAACAACGCATAAAACCGGGTCGGGTAACGGATTTTCCTTGAATCCTACGGCGGATATTTTCAGTCTCATTTTGCCGAGTTTTGTTAGGGACTGGTCATTAGATAGTTTAGGGGAGGAGTGCAGAAATCCCAAAATAAAAATCGTGCAAGCCTAAATTCCAAGAAAAACAGTTCGTGCAAGGACAAAAAGAACAAAAAGTGATAAATAAATCACACAAAATAACTTTAAA
The DNA here is from genome assembly GCA_964017195.1 of Siderastrea radians. Classification (NCBI taxonomy): domain Eukaryota; kingdom Metazoa; phylum Cnidaria; class Anthozoa; order Scleractinia; family Rhizangiidae; genus Siderastrea; species Siderastrea radians. The sequence goes on along the minus strand of OZ024892.1, from coordinate 5,060,859 downwards.
AAATCAAGCACAAACGCTACCCCAGAAAAGAAAAACAAAAACCAGCACCTTCCCCCTTGGACCGTCTCTTAGTGCTTTGATTCGGGCATGGGTGTTCCATAATACATCCACTCACTGTAGCCAATCGGCGCGCGTTTTACAATTGCTAATTTCTTTATCAGGTGATAAAATACCCAAAAAATCAGACAGAGAGCAAGCAAATCGCATAAGTAGGGTGTAATACATTAGCTCTACCTTGCAAAAAAGCGTACCGCGCTTTTGACGCCCGTTCATTGGTAAATCAACTTATGAGAAAATAGGTAAATACATTAGTGCAAATCAGCGCGCGCGTACACAACACTAGAGTACAGCTTAACGTGAGATTAATATTAAAATATGTCTCAGACCTATACTACCTGGCTTGGCTAATATCAGCTCTGCTTCAGTGTTCAAACCACAGTTAGCAAAACTGCCTTGCAGGGTGTCTAAAGTGACGCTCAATTGATCGGTTGCACTCTCCGATGCGCACGTACTCCGTGCTGGGATATTTGGTACTTGAACCTCTCTCCGCAGAGGCTCCCGTTAGTAAACACCAGTGAAAGAAAAAAGAGGGAAGCGGAAGCGCTGGAGAGAGGAAACGGGAGCGCGGGGAACCAACCAGCGCTCCATATTCTCACGCTGTATCGTCTCACATTATCGAGCAGACTTGTACTAGCTGGCAATGATGCTTCAGTTATTTTCAGCGCTAGTTTACAGAACGAGACCGGGTTATCAAGATTGATGCCGCAAGCGCAAGATCAGACTGTACCGGGACACTCTTACTTGTGCTTTCTATATTAGGGTATTGTAAAAGTATTGCACAATGCATTAGGGTATTTTCCAATCTGATAAACATCAGAACAAATGTGGGGAACAACAACAAGCAACTACTGAAAAAGAACAGGTTATTTACATAGCGCTAATGAATACTGTTTGGCACGATCGGGGATCACAAGTCTGTGATGGTTAAAACTGCAAAGTATGAAAATTTGAGATTGCCAGCTCATTCCAATGGCATACCTACAACATGTCGATTAGAGATGGACTTTTTTTCACAACTCGGAAATAATCCTGAAGTAACGGGTCTCCCTGTGTGTCATGTTATGTAACGCAATCTCGACTCGGCACGTAATAGCACTTCCACAAGACTTGTGACACGTCGAGTGCGCGGGGATTTCGCTGTAGTTTGCCTCAGTTTTTTGCGGAAATGAAGGCAAACAAGGACACAAGGTAAAAACAAACATATTGTAGACCTGATTATCTACTAGACAGGATAGATATTTGGTGTAGATTTTGAACACTTCGCTGTGTCGTGGTAAGAACTTGACCCACATGTTTACATTAGCGAGGCAAGTTCAAATTCCTGAAAGTTGAGATATTAATTCTTTTTGGATAAAAAATGGATGTGAAATTTCCACCTAATGTCCATGAAGCATGTATGTATTACTTTGGGACTTGAGCTTACCTAAATCAAACGTATTTTGGCTGAAACATTTGTTTGCGTATTGATTTGTTTGTCGCGCGAACCTCAAAACTGTCAAGTCAGAAAGATCAAATTTCACTCAAGTGCTCTCTGAATTTCGGGTTCCCATAAATTCATTTCATGTGTTGCCCAGAGTTTTAAAACCATATTTTGAAAGCTTAGAGATTGCTTTTTAATGTGGAATGTCTTTTGCTGGTTGAAACTAGGTACCGGGTGGGATTTTAGGCCTTCGAATTTCGACAACATTTTGCTCGCGTGAAATCCTCGAAATTTTGTAAATATTTGAAAATCTGTAAAATATTCTAGTCATAATCAATTGAAGCATTTTACCACTCAAAATGTGTGTTAAAGTCCTTTTAATACGATAAGACGCTTTTTGGGTTGAATGATGTTTGAGCTAGATTCAAATCGAGCTATTTTCGTAGCCCGGCCTCGGGCCCCGAAAAAGCGGTCTGGCGGAGGCCGTGAAGGGCCCAAACTTGACACCCGCCGTACCGCCAAAATATTTATCCGATGAAACTAAAATTTATATTTTCATTAATAGAATGGCTAGGGAAGTCTACATAATTTTTTTGGGATTTTTCAAATTTTTTATATTTCCCACCCTCGGTTGATATTTACAGACATCCGCTCTTAAATTACTCAAAAATTGGCGCCACTCGACCAGTGTCACGGCAGCGAGATGCTTTTGATTGCTAGGCCTCGCAATGTTAGACATGTTACTGCAGCTTATCGGCAGCTGTTCGCTTCCTTGGCACGTTTTTGTCCGTAATAAGGTTCACTCTTGTGATATTGTATTCGCCATATCGCTTAACTCTGGGCTGAATTCCATTTAATTTTACAATTAAACGAGACTTACCTGTAAGTTGACGTTTGAATTGAATTCTATCCTGTCATCAGTCCGGAACGAAGGAGTAACATGAGAAGCACGCGCGCTAGCCTATTGAGCCATTATTTAAAGAAAGGGCTTGTTGGACGTCACAGGAACGAAGGAGTAGGGATGGGTAAATGCCAATAGGGAGGGCATGTTACTCCTTCCTTCCCGACTGATGACAGGATAGAATTCAAATCAAACGTCAACTTACAGGTAAGTCTCGTTTAATTGTAAAATTCTATCTGTCATCAGTCCTACGTCACTACGGAGTACCATGAGGCTTCAAAGCCTGTGAGCTCCAACATGAGCATGCAACGTACCAAATATCAGTGAGGTACAAAATCATAATAGGAGACGTAACAGGACTTCCAATAAAACAACAACAATTGGACATCAAATGGCGTGACAAATATGTTGTCAACTAAGAATATAGACAATATATAGATACGATTACATATCCGGTGATTATAACTGAGAAGAACGGTAAAAAGGGCTAGTCAGCCTGAGCACCGGAGTCAAAATGATTCAATAGGGTTTGTCCGAGGTTGCCACTAATGGGCTTGTTATAGTGTTCAGCAAATGTTCGAGCGTTAGACCATCCCCCAGCCTTGAGAATGTCCGCTAGAGGAAGCTGTGCAGTGGCGCTGTTAGAGGAGGAGGCTGTTCGACAACTATGCGCCGAGAATACGCTAACGTCTATTCCAGCATCCTGGAACGTAGATCTGATCCATCTAGCCACCGTAGAGTTGGTGACAGGCTTGTGCGGTTTCGTGTAACTGATCAAAAGGCGTGAGTCGCTGCGCAGCGAATGGGTTATCGTGATGTAATGTTTGATGTAGGTTACCGGGCAAAGACGGGAGTCTGGAGCGAATGATCGGATTTCAATGGGCGCAAGGTGTTTGCCTGGTCGGGTTGTTTTCAGGGTGTCCCGTATAGTAAAGATAATTCCTGTCGTGGTTTCCTGCATACACGAGGTGTCTAGTTTTGAGAGTGTTTGAGTTCGCTGCGCGGTAACAAGGGCAAGCAACATTGTGAGATTCATTGTAAGTTGTTTTAGTGTCAAATCTTTAAGGGCTGGATACGACTGGAGATGTTTAAGGACAATGCCAACGTCCCATATAGTGGAGTATCTTGTCAGAGATGGTCTAAGTTCAAAAGTTCCTTTGAGAAATCGGGAGACTAGGGAATGTTCTCCAAAGGTCGTCTTATCAGCTGGTGTAATAACCGAGGACAAGGCGGACCGGGCAGTATTGATAGCACTGTAACCAATCCCTTGTTTGTAAAGTAAAGTGAGGAAATCCAGGCCGTCGTTAATGGTGGCGTGGGTGACATCCAATTGTTTGTTTTTACAATAAGTCACCCATCGAGAAAGGTAGGATGTGTACTGTTTCCCTGTGGATTTTCTCCAAGAGGCCATAAGGATGTCTATGGTATCAGGAGATAAACCTAGCTTATGTAGTTGCTCCCGGACAAGTGGCATACTAGAAGCGTTAGGGTTTTGTGAAGCGGATGTAGTTTCTCGGGTTTCCCGGGTAGATGTAGAAGGTGTTTGGCTGGATGGAGGGTTATCGGCGGCTCCACGCACATCTGCATGGCTTGGGGGAACCAAGCTTGGGTCAGCCAGTTCGGCAGTACGAGAATCCCCGATGCTTGGTCTTCCCGCACTCGCTGGAGGAATGCGTTGATTACGCTGAAAGGGGGAAATGCATAGAATTTAAGACAACGTAGGTTAAGGGAGAACGCATCAATGGCATCTGCGCCTGGGTCAGGCTTAAACGATACATATTGAGGAGATTGATTATTTAATCGTGATGCGAAAAGGTCTATAGTCGGGCGCAAGCTTAGTTGTGACAGTGCATTGCCGAGGGAGGCGGTATCAAGCATCCATTCCGTGTTATCGTTGGTTCGTCTCGATTCCAAATCAGCCTGGATATTATGAACCCCGGGAATGTGGGCTGCACTGAGCCATATTTTGCGATCGATGCACCATTCCCAAATTTCTCTTCCTAGGTGATTGCAAGGGGTTGAATGGCTAGTCCCCATATGATTTAGGACTGCTATTGCAGTTGTGTTATCTGTGAGGATTCTAAGATGGGTGTTTTTTTTTAATTAAGAAATCCTTTATTGACAATCAAACAGAGTTTAGATACATCATAATTAACATTACTTGCATTGCCTACAATACCTTAGATTACAATTTACAAACATCTTGCTATTCTTGTTTTGTTTTGTTTTGTTTTGTTCTTCCTTTCCACGAAAGGTAATTTCATTTCAATAATAATACTTCATTACTCTTAACACTTATTACAGATAATACAATACTATTACTTATATTTATTTGCAATGTTAACCCATGTACTGGAGGAAAAGCAGAACAGGCAAAAAGGGAAGTAAAGGTAAATAAGAAATAAAAGGACAAAACTGCTTAAAGTTTTTCAAGCGAATATTTGTATTTTATTTGACTAACAAAATGTTGGAACACCAATGAGTCTTCCTGGAGTTTCTTTTGATAAATATAGTATCGCAAGAAGAGCAAAGTATAATTTAATTTAGCTACTGACGGCCCGCATTCATTTAATAGACCAAAAACAATTTTTCGCGAATTTAAACTGAAAACAGTGCCATTGTCCAGGTTAAACCATTTTAGTACTTTCTCTACAAAAGACTGTATACAACGGCAAGCTAGAAAAGTATGATCTATCGAATCTGGCTCCCCACAATATACACAGTTGCCATCAGGTTTTATCTTAAACCTGAGAAGTTCTTTTTTTGTAACAATGATACGGTGGGTAAACTTGAAACTAAATTCTTTCAATTTAGGTTCCTTACAAGTTCTATATGTCGATTTGAAGATCTTGGACCATTCTGTCTTCTCCATTGGAATGGCCTTATTCCACCGGCTTGGGCCCGTTTGATCTTTCTTGTATAATCTGTTAATTAGAAGCCAGTAGAAATCGCTTGCTTTTGCTTTCATTAGATTAACCGCGACACTGCCGTCTAGTTGGAAGCATGTCACATCATCATCTATGTTTTCGCTATGCAGATTTTCTGGAGCTCTTGCTTTATTTAACAAGTGGCTTGGGAGATCACTAACTACTTGATAGAAATGCAGAAAAGAACTTTTCTCTAGGGAGTATCTAGCCTTAAGCTCCTCAAAAGTTAGGAAGGTGCCGTCCGGGTTAAGAAGATCTCTAATCGATTTGATACCTTTCGAGAACCATTCCTTATTGAAAAAAGGCTTTCCACCAATCAATATTTCTTTGTTATTGTACAAAATCAAATCTCTTTTGCACGTTTTATCCTCATAAAGGGACTTTAGGATGGAGAAGAAAGATAGTATGTCTCTGTAAAAACGCGGTAAGTTTTCGCAATATTTTACATCATAGTTGCAAGTAAGTAACAAATTTAATCCTCCAAGTTTACTGAAAAAGTGGACTGGAACAGTTTTCCAGTTTGCCTGCCGTTCTTGTAAAAGCGTGGGAATCCACGCAAGCCTTAAAGCTTTAATCATGGTCTCAAAGTCAACCATGCGGAGACCACCTTTCTCATAATCCTGATAGAGTCCTTCTCTTTTGATTTTGTCTCTCTTGTTCTTCCACAAAAACCTGAAAATTTTACTTTTGACAACATTTATAACTTCCGAAGGTACACCAATATTAGCGGCTGAATACACCAGTGACGATATTCCCATAGTCTTGATTATGAGTACTTTACCAAATAACGTAAGGTCCCTTGAGCACCAGATGTCGAGATTCGATTGCAATCTTTGAAGTTTGAGGTTAAAGTTCAATTCATTGTTTGCTTTCTCATCATAAGAGAAGTGAATTCCCAAAATTTTTGTAGGGCAATTAACCCATTTCAGATTAAGAGGTTTGTGCTTCACCTTTGACCATTTCCCAAGCCACATGGCTTTTGTTTTCTCCATATTCAACTTAAGACCCGAAATCTCCCCAAATTCCTTAATGATGCGTAGACCATTTTCTACAGACATCAAGTCTGCACAGAAAAGGTTAGTGTCATCGGCAAATTGACATAACTTGATTTCATTTCCGTACAGTTGAACGCCTTTAACCTCGTTGCTTTGCCTAATTTTTGTGGACATTAGCTCCGCCGTTAGAATGAATAAATAAGGAGAAAGAGGGCATCCTTGTCTCACACCGGACGTGGGTTTAAACCAATTTGTAGCAAAACCGTTGTTGATGACTGCACTTTCTATTTCAGTATAAAAGACTTTTACCCAGTTTCTTAAGCTATCTCCAAAATTATATAGCTCCAAAGCATAATGAATGCATGACCATTCTAACGTATCAAAAGCTTTGCGAAAATCCACCGATAACAGAATGCCTGATAACTTTTCTATTTTAGTCATCTTCAGTACGTCGCTAATCAACCTTATATTTTCACCTATGTATCTGTCGTTGACAAACCCTGATTGGTCCGGGTGTATTACAGATTGCAAAACCGATTCAATTCGCCTAGCAATGGTTTTAGACGCAATTTTGTAATCCACATTTAAGAGAGTTATAGGACGCCAATTTTGGAGTTCTAATAGTGCCGCGTCTTCTTTCGGTATCAGGTTTATAATTCCTCTACGCTGGGAAATTGAAAGCTTGCCAGTTCTAAAGGCAGCGTTAAAGCTTTCTATTAAATCCTCCCCTAGAAGATCGAAAAATTCTAAGTAAAATTCCGCGGTAAAACTGTCCTCCCCTGGAGACTTGCCATGTTGGAACGTTTTCAGCGTTTCTTTGCACTCTTCGTAAGTTAATAACCCCTCCAAATTAGCACTTTCTTCGTTCGTAAGGCGTGGGGTCTCTAAATTCTCATTAAAGCGGGAGAAAGACTCAGGCGTTACGTCAATCTTAGAAGAGTATAGATTCTTATAGTAGGCTTCGATTTCGGCAAGGATTTGTTCCTCATCTAATCGCTTTCCATTTCCATCTTCTAGCTCCGTAATTACCCTCCTTTTGTAATTTCTTTTTTCTAGATTAAAGAAATATTTTGTTGGGCGCTCACCGTGCTCGATCCAAATACTTTTGCTTCTCAATTTAGCCCCTTCACCTTTGTCTTGATACAGTTTTTGGTGTTCATTTTTGAGCTCCTCGTACTGATCTAGTTGCGGGCTCACGTTCTGTAAATCATCACTATTGCAAATAATATCATCAAGATTATTCAGCTGTTGTTTGATGGCAAACTCTCTACTTTTACTCCAATTTGCTTTTCGTTTTGCAAAAGAAATGGTTGTAGATCTAATTTCCATTTTTAAAAGTTCCCAAAACAATTGTTTGTCTTCGACATAACAATACTTTTTCCGAAAGCTTTGGTACATGTTACGAATTTCCTAGACATAATTTTCGTCATTCAAAAGCGTATTGTTAAATTTCCAGAAACCAGGGCCTCTGAGGGATTCTTTTGTCCAGGCTAACGATAAGTGAATTGATTTATGGTCAGGTGCAATCGAGCTTAAACGTCTGATTTACGGACATATTTTATAAGACCCTTCGCTATCAGGAAGAAATCGATTTTGGACTTTACATTGAGCGCCTTTAATACATAGGAATATTTGTTTACATTAGGATGCTTAACACGCTGAATGTCCACTAAATCGAACATTTGCATGGTAATTAAAATCGAGTTTCTATACATGGTCGGTTTCCATTGAAGTCCCCCTCTTTTGTCTTTTTTTGATAGGGCACAATTCCAATCGTCACCTATAATAAGGGCTGTGAGATCTGATTTATCAATAAGAAGGCTATTGAGTTGTCGGATAAACTCAAGTTGGTCGGCGTGGTTATTTGGAGCATAAATATTGCAAAGTGACAACTTTAGGTCGTTTAATATCAAAGTAATCAAGACTATTCTACCCGAGGCGTCATTAAAGTGGCACTCCATTTTGTCCACTTTGACACCTGGATCAATCAAAATACATACTCCTCTGCTATGCCTAGAGCCGTGCGAAAAAAAAATTTCACCGTCCCATTCTTTCCTCCAGGCAGACTCCGCTACGATCAGAATAGGTTTCCTGAAGAAAATAAAAAGTAGCTTGGTAATCTTTAAGGTATGAAAAAATACTTCCCCTCTTTGCAGAATCTCTAATACCTCGAAGGTTTAAAGACACTATTTTACACGTTTGCCGATTGCTCATTTAAGTTAACACGGTAATTGGGTTTTTAATGCAAATAAACTAGAAGCGTACACACACACACACACACACACACAAACACACAAACGCACAAACACACAAATTTATCAAGATATAGGGTACTTACCCTCCTTCGGCTTTTATGACCAAAAAAACCCTTCCCCCTCCTCTAAACGCAATAAACCATAGTATAAAGAGTCCGAAGGAAAAAAGGAAAAGGAAAAACAAAAAGGAAAAAACTGGGTTAACTTATCAGAGTATGAGCGATTACTCATTCACTCAATTAAAGGTTTTTGAAGTCATCCTCTTCACGGATTCTTGTTGGCGAGCCATCCAGTGAGGTTTTGACAAATACTTTGCCGTCAATGGTCCAGATGTTGTTAATAGTTCCATCTTCCCGCATTTCTCTTCCTATAGCAACCAGTTTTCGACGATACGCTGTTAAGTTTTCGTTGATGTAAACACGATTTACCCCCGCAGAGGCAGCATTAGAGAAGCTTGGAAACACACTCGCTATTCGGATGTCTTTTAATTTCGTTCTTTCCTTGTATAGTCTTGTTTTAAACTTATGACTGACGAATTTGGCGATGATGAAAGTTTTTCCCTTTCTTCTGAGCTTATGCGAGATTTCAACATCACTAGCGGACATTTCAACATTTAGCGCTCCGACCAATTTTAACACTGCTTCTTCGGTGGATGAATAAACGTTCTCGGGTAATCCGTGAATTTCGAGAGAATTCTTTCTACTGTACTGCTCTAACTTATCCTGCTCCGCCCACAGTCTTGTTGTTTCCTCCTCTTGACCCTTAATTTCTTCTTAGCTTGTTCCAGTTGACTCACAAGAGATACATTTTCGTTTGTGACCTTCGTCAAAGTCTCCTTCAACTTGCTAATTTTACGACCTTGGGACCGGAAAGAAGATTTAATTTTTGATAGTTCCTCTTTAAGGTTGTTATTTTCTTTTAAAATCGCTGCAACTGACTTTTGTAGGTCTCGTAGCATGTCCCTTATTTGTGTTAGTGTTGGTTCCTTTTCTTCGTCCGCCATATTGTCTTCGTCTTGGAGTTGTTCCGTTGACTGAGATTCTTCGGTTGAGTCCAAATTTGGACGCTTGACATCTTTTGGCGTTTCTTCCAAGGATCCTCGATCACCCCTCTTATTTTTCTTGTTGTTTGGCATTTATACAACGCGTATTTGCGTTCGAGGGAAGGGAAACGTCTCCCGCTCAAAATCCACGTCTGCTTTCGCAGAGTCCACGCATGCTCCCTCTACATAAGATGGGTGTTGTAATTTGTTTTACAAAATGGTTGTAGGCCTGCTAATAATTCGCCGCTAATAATTCGAGGTAGTAAGTAATAATTCGAGGCACCGTTAATAATTCGAGGTAGTTTATGTGATGAAATTTTTCCTCGTCGGACCAAAACCCTCCAGTGCTTGTGTCATTGTAAACTGCTCCCCAACCATTTTGAGATGCGTCGGTAGTGAGGGTATTTGAGGGCTGTCCATGGGTTATTACGTTATGGGAACTCACGACGTTGTCCACCCACCACTGGAGTTCCTTTTTGCAATCTTCCGTTAAGGACATCTGACTGTCAAAATCGCCTTTGGCAGTTTTGAGAGCTGCGGTTTTGGCATGCTCAAGGGCTCTATAATAAAGTTGTCCATGCATGACCGCAGGGAATGATGAGATAATTTTTCCTATTACACAGGCTACTTGTCGAATTGTCGTATGACCCTGTCCTAGAAGGGTGGCGCAAGCTTTTTTAACTTTCAAGGCCTTTTCAGGGGTCAGTGTGATAGTCATGGCGACCGAGTCGATAATAAAGCCTAATAGGACTAAGCGTTGGGAAGGGATAAATACAGATTTTTCTGGGTGGATTGTAAACCCCAAGGTATCGAATTGAATAAAAGTGTCAATCACGTTAAAGACGCAAAGATCGTATGTTCTCCCTTGGAGGTAAAGGTCGTCAATATAACTAGCTGAAATGTGACCCTTCTTGTGTAGCTCGGTAAGCGGTGGTTTTAGCAATTTAGTGAATTTTCTGGGACAAGAGGATAACCCGTTGGGTAGGCACGTAAACTGATACAAAACATTTTTCCATATGAAACGTAGGTATTTTCTGTGCGAGGGATTCACGCCAACCGTATAATAAGCGTCCTTGAGGTCAAGCGAGGTCATATAGCAATTCTTTTCGACTAATCGGACTATTGACTGAAGCGTTTCCATTTTAAAATGGTGATGTGACAAATTGATTTAGTCCCTTGAGACTTAGAATGAGTCTGTGGCCCCCGTCTTTCTTAGGTCTAATGAAGATGGGGGAAATCACTTCATAAGAATCATGATCGGTTGTTTCAATAATATTTTTAGACAGTAGTTTCGCTACTTCATTATCAATAATGGCACATTCTTCAACAGAGAAAGTAGAGTGTGGGCGTGTAGTGTTAAATGGCCTGGTGTCAAACTCAATTGTTGCACCTCTGACAGATGTCAGAATTTCCTTATCAGAGGTAATCTTCTGCCAGTTGCTAATGGACTTGGTTATGCAACCAGCTCTAAAATTAGTGCATCTAGTCTCCAAATATTCCTTTAGGTCACGTACCAAGGAGGGGAATTCACTTACCGATTTTTTAATGTTTTCCAGAGATTGTATTATGTCCTCTCGGTTCGGTTCTTGGAGAAGGTGGGTTTTTCTGGCCCTTCCCTAAAAAATATGGCTTGCTCTCTCCAGGCCTGGAGTGTTTGCCATTATTCTTTTGTGCCCTGTGCTTGTTATCATAATGGGAATTGTATGGGCGGGAAAAGCGTGTCGCGCCAGATTTGCCTGCGCCTATGGCTTTTCCAATTTTGTTCGTATCTTTAGCATCGCGCACTTGTTTGGCTAAGTCGGCCCCAAAGAGCAAATCTGAACGACTGGCCGACTCATTTGTCTGGGTGCAAACCGAATGAAATTCGGCTTTAAGGACCGGTTTAATCTGCTCTCGGCGTTAGCGGGAAAGCTCCCCGACAGCGTGTCCAATTAGGACAATGGCATCGATATTAGCGGCCAGTGTTTCTTTATCTGTGTTCGGTTGCTGGTCCACTAATCGATCACTTGCTTTTAAAATGCCGAAAGTGGCTTTCTGTAAGGTTTGTTGTATGTTACTGACTCTCAGGTCGGCTTTGCGCTTAAAATTATTCATTTGATCCCAAATTTCCGGGTTGACTCTTAGGGTGGATATGTCGGCGCAGTTTTCAGGTTTAGCGTGTTTAGCCAGCAGTGCTTTGAGCTTATCGTTGGGAAGGGTAATGCCCCACCGTTTGGACGCTATGTTAGCCAAGCTTTGGTTTATTTTGGCGCCAACATTTTCATCATCAGTGAAGTCAGCCTCGAAAGATTTGAGAAGCTCGAGTTCTTCTTCGGGCTCAGTTGTTTTAGATGGCGCTTCGACCTCTTTAGAGTTCGATCCCTCAAGGAGATCATCTATGTCTCCATCCGAGGGTGAGAGACTCAATTCGTCATCTTCGCGCCTTCGTTTACTGGCCGTCTCGCATTCGATGTCTTCAGACTGGGAGTCGGCGCTCACACTTTCGTGTTGACTGTGGCGCCGTTTCTTTTGCCGCTCTGTGTTTTGGCGCTCAACAATCGTTTTTAATAAGGAGGTCATTGTGCCCATATTTACGTTTATTTCTGAAAGCGTTTGCGCTAGGTTTTCGCCAGGTTGGCTTGTAGACCGACCTGCGTCAGCAGAGTGAGTGAACTCAGGTTGAGGAATATTGCCAGGTTGGCTGTCTGACACACCAGTTTGGTGACTAACATCAAGTTCATCGTTTTCGGCTGGCATGATGAGCAATTTGAGAGGTTACGGCACAATCTATGGATGAAGACTGCTAAAGGGAAAAAGAAAGGTAGCAACCAATAGTTAGTGATCTCTATTCAGATTGTAAATACTCACGGCATTCAGATCAGTATCCGTCGGTTCGGCTCCGCAAGCGAGCGTACAATGGCTCAATAAGCTAGCGCGCGTGCTTCTCATGGTACTCTGTAGTGACGTAGGACTGATGACAGATAGAATTGAGGTCATGTTTGCAAGTTGTAGTATTGATTTGTGACCTTTCTGCTTCTTAGTTCAAGATGTCGTGAGTCAGGTCGAGCACTGACACGATGCTGTCCACGAGGAAATCCACGTACCCCCACTGACAGACGAAGTAATATAATTTTAAGTGCAATCACTTTTTGTTTATTAACAGCGCATGAAGTGTGCCGCGTTTTACTCGGTAACAAATAAGTACTTACACGGTACTATAAACCTCTCATATGAATATATTTTTTCTCTTTGTATTCTCAACGGATTTCCAAGTTTAATACGCCAATGATTTGAAGTTGAAGAGATGTTAAATAACCCAAATTTTATGGTGTGTTTGACTAAGTTAGTGTAACGCGATCCAAACGATGCCTTTGCGGTACCTATGTGGTGCTATAAGCCTCTCACATAAATAAATTTTTTTCTCCTTCTATTCTCAACTTATATAAGTTTAATACGCCATTTGAAAGCTAAGAAAATGTAGATTTCACTGCACGCAATGATTTGGAATTGAAGGGATGCTAAATAACCCAAATCTTAAGGAGTGTTTGACTGAGTTAGTGTCGGTTTGTAACGCGCTCCAGGCAATGCCTTTGCGGAACTTTCGCGGCCAGTAGACTATAAACCTCTCAAGTAATATTTTTTCTCCTTCTATTCTCAACCGATTTCTAAGTTTAATACGCCATTTGAAAGCTAAGGAAATGCCGATTCTACTGTACACAATGATTTGAAGTTGAAGGGACGTTAAATAACCCAAATCTTATGGATTGTAACGCGATACAGACAGTGTCTTTGTAATCACACAGCGCCATGAACCTCTGACATGGATTATTTTTTCTCCTTCTATTCTCAACCGATTCCCTAGTTTAATATGCTGTTTGAAATCTAAGAAAAAGTAGACTCTACTGTACGCAGTGATTGGAGTTGAAGAGGTGTTAAATAACCCAAATCTTACGGCGTGTTTGATTAAGTTAGTGTCGGTTTTCAAAGTGATCCAAACGATCTCTTTACACAGCGCTATAAACCTCCCACATAAATAATTTTTTCTCCTTCTATTCTCAACCGATTCATAGGTTTAATATGCCATGTGAAAGCTAAGAGAATGTAGTTTCCAGCGTGTACAATGATTTGGAGTTCAGAAGCTGTAAAATAACCCAACTTTTATGACGTGATATTATATTACGATCGAGCGGCAGAAAGTCTTCCATTGAATTTACGATCGATTCCCCGCATCAGAGAAAACACATTAAACCGGAGAACGGCCAGTTCGCTGGGAAAGGTGAGTTGTCCAACCACAGGACTTACTACGAGGCACGGAAGACTAAAACATAGAACTTTCTTGTTCTAAATTCGAGACAGCGCTGCTACACAAGCTTGCCATTGCACACGATGCTCATCGCGTTCAATCCCAAATGTGAGATCACGTGGGCAACGACCAGTGATAATATAGTTGGTCGCAAAGCATTATGGGCGGACCTTTCTTTCCTCCTTGCCTGTGTGGTAAACAACGTGAAGTTTATCACGTGGATTACGTGTGATCAAATGAAGGCCAAATTTTGCTTTAATAGCCCGGGGGGGGGGGGGAGATTTTATCGCACGGCCAGGTAGTCATGTGATAATGTTTAGTGTGGGTCGTTTCACGTGTAAAGAACGTGTTGTGCAGATTGAGCGTGAGGTCAGGTTTTGTGCAAACAAGTGGTGTTTTGTCACGTACAAACATGTGATGAGACAAAGTTCAATGGCGAGTCACGAGACTTTCATGAGACTGTCATAAGTTCGTTTTCGGCGCTTTTTATTGGCTTTCGTGGCAGCTAGAGTTGTGTAATAAAGGGAGAAACTTAAAGAGCCAGTGTCACCCAAAGTGCTTTGCGCCCCGAGGTACAACTTTCATATATGAAAAATCCGCCATTTTCTTGATTGTTGTGAAGTCTGATTTGTATCTTCTTCCATCGCTGCCGTTAGCGTTCCGAAAGCACTAGTGTAAATTTTGACTTGACATTTAAGTGCCGTCGTATCGATTTTGTTGCATATTTCCGAATTCTGAAGTGCTTTGGCGGTGGAGAATGAGATCTTTAAATTGGATGCTTCGTAGGGTTCAGGAAAGCTGAGGCGAAGGCCGAGTCTTCCGCGCTCTGCCAAAGTTGTACTGCTGAAGGAGTCCGTCTCTCAGTAGCGAAGAGAAAGAAAACAACTGTGGGTTTCAGCAACAGTACTGACACTGCGTTCACCGAAATAGTGCTACGTTCGTTGCCGGATGAAAACAGAAGGAACGTTAATTTTCATCGTGGTCACAAAATAACAGTAGCTACGGGCCTGCTCCAAAATAATGCTTATGGTCATGAGCTTGTGGTGTTTTGCTTAATTATTCCTTGTGTTCACTCTCTGCTTATGTTTTATGTTTACAAAAAGTGTAAGTAACTATTCTGGTTTTGCGATCGATGCGATCGATCGGGCGATCAATCGATCGGACTGTAATATATTCATGTACACGCATTGACTGCGAAGTCAGATCTTGAGTACTTTTTCTCCAGTGACATCTAGCGATGAAGACGTCAATATTCTTACTACTTGTTTTTGTTTTATTTTTATATCGAGTGGAAGTGGCTGCTCTGGTTTTACGTACATAGAGATCGATTGATCAATCAATCGGTTGTTATAATAGCTCCATACGCGTTGACTACAAATTCAGATCTTGAGTTGTTTTCTCCAGTAAGATCTAGCGATTAAGATATTTCTATTTTTAGAGGTTACTATTGTACATATCAGCTCGCTGAAAGGCCAGTTTGAAAGGTATAATTTGCGAAAGGTCCGGCAACCGCGCCAGCCAAACGCAAAAATCTGTTTCAAAACAAAAACACAAGCGCGCAAAGCGCTTTGGGTGACACTGGCTCTTTAATAGGAAGCGGGCAATGAGTAGATTTATGCGTTTTTTGTAATCTGAAAAATGATAACCGATTTTTGTGTCTATAAAACTGTGAAACGAATCTTGCATGGAGCTATTGTGTTTTTGTCTTCGTATTGGAGGTGATAATTGTTTTGATTTGATTTGATTGTCGTGCTGATCTTTCCGCTCAAACTTTGTACAAGCAATCCCGCTACCGCCACGCAGCCTAACGAGAAACCCATTTCCCTGCTAAGTCGCCTCTAACTTTGCTTAGCTAGTCGCACATACGAGCAACGTTTATGCCACCCATACAATCTTTTTCCTTGTGGACCTTGTGCCTTTGACAGACCTAGTGATCGAGTGGCATGGGCATTACTTTTAAAACCTACCAAAAGGTGCGAACAATAATTCGTCTTAGTTCGAAATTCACTATTCTGCCCTTTTTATACCTTCAAACTATTTGCCATCTATTTGCCCTCTATTTACCATCATTTATTATGGGACATCCCTGCACAGAAGTCACGTTATTTCTCACACTCTAAAGTTGAACCATATAACTCCAAACGTAAGTTATGCGCATGCGTACAAAGGATTTGTTCCAATTCTCATCTTCCAAAACAAACGAAGCTGACAAATATTTCCTAGACCGAACATCATAAATATCAGATAACCCACGAATTATTTACTAGAACTCGCTTCCGCTCACGTCTAAACCAGGTTTGTGCTGACGATTCGTTTTCTAAGGAAGTCTACCACAAGGAAGCCAGCCATTTCTATTTGATATATACTATCCAACGTCAAGCGAATGAAATCCGGACACTTTCGTTGTGTCGCTTTAGTAGCGGAATTTTCCGTGCGTTCTCATCTGCATTTTTGTTCCGACCCCGACAACTAGCCTTTCGGTAAAATTCAACAGTCATCGGCAATGCCGAACATGGTCCACCCGAAAACCAACCAACCAACCAACCAAAGAACCTACCTTCCCTGAAACTTGAGGCTGCATGCCGACTATAAGGCTATTTTGTAGACGAAATAGCTCAAAAATAGCCACACATGTATACTTTTCCCTTCCTTATTCTCCCCCCCCCCCCACCTGACCAAACCAACATACTGATTTTAGTCGATATGTGCAAGCCTAGTTAGTCAAAACTGAGAAAAACTCTATTATATTATTCACAGTCAGGGTCAGCTAAGGTTCTATGATATCCTTTTCGAGAAATCACGGTTTTTAGGGTACCGTTGTAGTAAGTTTGATAATTACTATTTACGTTTGACAACACTTATTAGAAAGTACCGATTACTATAACAGTATACCTTGCAATGAAAAATAAATACGCTATAGTCTTTGGCTCTTTTTTCTTTACTAATAGGAGATGCATTTTTAATGAACATCTGCTCGGCTTTTCAAAGAAATATCACCTTGATATGGGTCCTTGTGTAAATATCTTCCTCTAGGAGTACATCCCTTAGATGGTCATCCTTTAGAAGGACATCCTTTAGGAGTCATGCAAAGTTTATAAAATCGAAAGACCACAGCGAGGCAACGTGGATGCTTACATCTGTAAATGCCAGCGGTCGATCTTTGATCTTTATTTTTGGGGTCATGCAATCTGGTGCGAACCAATAGATCACGCAGACTGGCACTTCTTTTGTAAGCGAGGACTGGTGGGGAGGAGAATGTTTGTTTGCATTGGTTTGAAGATTGGAGAATGCCCAGATGTTTCCGCACAGTAGAAGCAGGGTTAGGAAGAGCGGGATTGAAGGTAATAACGAACGGTACTCGGTTTGCGTTGCTATTTTGTTCTCGTGGTTTCAAGGTTTCGTGACGTGGGATGCAGCGGACGCGATTAATTTCTTTTGTTAGGAAGGATTGATTGTAGCCGCGTTTAACGAGATAAGCAAAGAGTTCTTTACAGCGTTGATCAAAGAAGGTGTCTGTGGAGCATATGCGACGTAATCGCAAGGCCAGGCTAAAAGGGATAGTTCGCTTCGTGTGATTAGGATGGCATGAAGATTTTAGAAGATACTGATGCTTGTCTGTGGGTTTCGTGTGAAGATCGGTTTGGATTTCGTTGTTGTGAAGGTTAACTTGAACGTCCAGGAACGGGAGGGTTTGATTGCGGGAACTTGAATACTCGTGAGTAAACTTGATGGTTGGGTGGATTGAGTTTAAGTAGCTAATGAAGGTCTTGAGATGTTCTTCGCCCTCCGTCCACACCATGAAAATGTCATCGATAAACCTCCGCCAGACAATGGGTTTGTAAGTGGCGTTTTCGATGGCTTGTTGTTCAAATTTGCCCATGAATAAATTTGCGTAGGAGGGTGCCATGCGCGTACCCATAGCTGTGCCATGAATTTGTAGAAAGTGTTGGTCGTTAAAAGTGAAGTTGTTCATTGTGAGGATCATACGGATGAGGTCACAGATTCTTTCAGTGGGAAGTGATTTGTTTTGGCGTGTATTAAGAAAGTGGCGGCATGCTTCTATTCCTTCCTTGTGGGGTATGTTGGTGTACAGTGAAGAAACATCAAGTGTAACGAGGATGGCATTATCGGGAAGAGGTCCTAGGTTCTGTAACTGGAGGAGAAAATGGGTGGTATCTTTGATGTAGGATGGGAGCATCTGTACAAGGGGTTTAAGGTGGAAGCCAACGAATTGAGAAATACGTTCGGTGGGGTGTCCATTGGTGGAAATGATGGGACGGCCTGGGTTGCCTTGCTTGTGGATTTTTGGTAGAATGTAGAAACGGCCAGCTTGGGGATCAGAGTTGGAAGAGAGGTATTTGAAGGTTGGTTCATCAATAAGATCTTCTTTATACAGGCGATTGATGTACTCTTTTAACCGTTTTTGTATTTCGTTCGTAAGGTCTTTCGATTGTAACTTGTAAAACTTAGCATCATGTAAAAAGCATCATGTTAGCATCATCTTGTAAAACTTAGCATCATTGTAACTTGTAAAAC
This sequence comes from Siderastrea radians, assembly GCA_964017195.1. Classification (NCBI taxonomy): domain Eukaryota; kingdom Metazoa; phylum Cnidaria; class Anthozoa; order Scleractinia; family Rhizangiidae; genus Siderastrea; species Siderastrea radians. Next base: position 5,042,441 of record OZ024892.1, on the reverse strand, counting down.
TTAAGAACGTTATACGTGATCGGGACCTCACTGCGCTGGCTGCAAATGTCAGTGATTGTCGAGGCTGCAACCTATGCCAAGAATGACTGGCCGCCAACATTACATAACATAATTTTGAAGAAACAGATTTTACAGTTTTTTTAGCTTAGTTAATTGTTGTAATTAGGCTTTTTAAATGTATATAAATATTTTTCCATTTTATATATTTTAATTACGTTTTTAGTTAGGCAGGTTAGGTGTCCACAATTAGTAGAGGGGACTTTTCCCCTCAGCTACTACAGTTTTGACACGTTAATAAAGTTATTATTATTATTATCATTCAGTTGTCTCAGGCATTCATTGACGTACCAGTTGTAGTCCATAATTACGGTGCCAGACCCCTTATCCGCGGGTTTAATGTCTGTACGGATTCGTAGTTGTTTGATGGCTTTCCGTTCTATCTTTGTTAAATTGTTGCGGATGCGGGCAGGTGTTGAAAACATTAGATCTTGTTCGACTGCGTTTATGAAAGCGTCGAGAGCTGCTTCTCTTCCGTGAGGAGGAGTCCAAGATCCTTTGCATCTGAAAGGGTGGGTGTCGGTATCTGTTGTTAAATCATCTTCATTGTGGAAAAATTCTTTAAGTCCTAGGCGTCTTGTAAAGTCGTTAATGTCTGCCTGTACTTCAGACCAATTTATAGACTGAGAAGTAGGAACGAACGTAAGACCACGAGAGAGCAATTTCATTTCGGCCGTTGATAGTTGGACATTGGAAAGATTAATGACGGTATCATCAAGTGTAAGATTAGAAGAGTTCTGAAGTTCAGAACGAGTTCTACGATTTTTTCTTCAAGTTGAGAAGAACGAGTTCTACGTTTTTTTCTTCTTAGTTGTTGGTGATTAGTATTGCCAGACGAAGAACCGGTGTCTACTTGGGATTGGTGAAGGAGTGGAGCAGTATGATTCGAGCGAAGCAGGTTATGAAGTTTCTTACTACGACGTTGATTAAGATTAGTAAGTAGGTTGAAAACCATATTTTCCAAGTGCTTGCAAAGTCTGAAGTACGTGAGGTCATCGTTAAGTGACTGGCGGAGTTCTTCTTTCTGGGCAGAAAAAGTTGAGTTCAGAAGTGCAAGATTGTTCTTAGTTTCTTCAAGGAGGAGGTCAAGTTGGGATTTAGCAAGATTTTTCAGGTTTTCGTTCCACCGTTGCCAGAAAAGAGGATTATTTGAATGTCTGCCTGGGTGACACTTAGGGGTCAGACCTTTAGGGATCATGGTATTAATCTTGTAAGTGAGAAGGTTGTAAAGATGGCTTTGATAACGTGTGATCTTGAGTCTTTTTATTCTAGCAGAGTTGAAAAGTGCCTTGGAAGAAACTGGAAGGTCAGAGATGTTTATTTGTTGTTGAGGACCAGGGTTGCGTTCGACGTCCATGCAGAGTAGAAGGAAAGAGAACGGAGAAAACATAGATTCGGAGACTGCTGTTGTAGCTGTTATGCAGTTTTTGTGTGCCTGAGAAATGGGGCAGTGTGTGACTGATGTGACGTCGGAAACTTGTTTACAGAAATGCAGAGATGTCCAAATAACGATCCACGTAAAACTCAACAAAAATAGGTGAAACAAGAAACAATTATGCCGTTGGGGAAAGATCCATCTTCTGGTTGATGAGTTGGATTCAGGATAACTGGAGCGAAGGTTTCCTTTGTTGTGTCGTGGTTGTTGTGGAGTAGCAAACAAACCAACGCGTTGTCTCCAGAGACAAATTTCAATCCCCATTGTTTGGCGAGAGGCGAGAACTCAAACGCTTGGATCCGTGTTTCAGGACCGGTGGTCAGTAGGAATATGAATCATACAAAGTTTATAAACTGGAAAGACCACAGCGACAAGGCGTTGAGAGTTGCCGGATCTTAAGTAGACCTGGATCAGATGTATGAAACAAAAAATTGCCCGATATTTCGGTTTGCAAAACAAACCTTCTTCAGGGGCTACAAAAGTAGAATGAGTAAATACGTTATAGGACCGTTAACATAAAAGTTTAAAAATTTAAAATAAATGAATATAATAGGTTGGTAGTTGAACAAGAAGTGTCATTAATGTAGTTCATCACGTCTGTTTAATCCTTGCGGCTCAAGTGTCTTGGCCTTGTCAATTAAGTGTGCCTCACGTGCTTTTCTTACGGAGTCGCGGTTAGTATGTATTAGTTCCAAGGGAATGAGACGGATGTCGTTGACGGAGTGCCCGGGTAAGTTGAAATGTTCCGAAACAGGGGTTGGGTTAGCAAGCTGTTGATGATTTTGGACGGAACGACGATGTTCGCCAAAGCGTTCGTGAAGATGTCGTTTAGTCTCCCCAATGTATTGGCAAGGCAAGTTACGTGTACCGCATTTTTTACATTCAATTAAATAAATAAGGTTTTTAGATTTACAAGTTAAACTGTCTTTAATACGTCGTTCTTCGTTAGTAGAAAAAGAGGTATATTTGTCTTGTCCATTCACTTTTAACGACCAACACTTTCTACAAATTCATGGCACAGCTATGGGTACGCGCATGGCACCCTCCTACGCAAATTTATTCATGGGCAAATTTGAACAACAAGCCATCGAAAACGCCACTTACAAACCCTTTGTCTGGCGGAGGTTTATCGATGACATTTTCATGGTGTGGACGGAGGGCGACGAACATCTCAAGACCTTCATTAGCTACTTAAACTCAATCCACCCAACCATCAAGTTTACTCACGAGTATTCAAGTTCCCGCAATCAAACCCTCCCGTTCCTGGACGTTCAAGTTAACCTTCACAACAACGAAATCCAAACCGATCTTCACACGAAACCCACAGACAAGCATCAGTATCTTCTAAAATCTTCATGCCATCCTAATCACACGAAGTGAACTATCCCTTTTAGCCTGGCCTTGCGATTACGTCGCATATGCTCCACAGACACCTTCTTTGATCAACGCTGTAAAGAACTCTTTGCTTATCTCGTTAAACGCGGCTACAATCAATCCTTCCTAACAAAAGAAATTAATCGCGTCCGCTGCATCCCACGTCACGAAACCTTGAAACCACGAGAACAAAATAGCAACGCAAACCGAGTACCGTTCGTTATTACCTTCAATCCCGCTCTTCCTAACCCTGCTTCTACTGTGCGGAAACATCTGGGCATTCTCCAATCTTCAAACCACTGCAAACAAACATTCTCCTCCCCACCAGTCCTCGCTTACAAAAGAAGTGCCAGTCTGCGTGATCTATTGGTTCGCACCAGATTGCGTGATCCCAAAAATAAAGATCAAAGATCGACCGCTGGCATTTATAGATGTAAGCATCCACGTTGCCTCACGTGTCCTTTCTTACAAGATGGGCAAGACAAATATATCTTTTTTATACTAACGAAGAACGACGTATTAAAGACACTTTAACTTGTAAATCTAAAAACCTTATTTATTTTATTGAATGTAAAAAATGCGCTACACTAACTTGCCTTGCCAATACATTGGGGAGACTAAACGACATCTTCACGAACGCTTTGGCGAGCATCGTCGTTCCGTCCAAAATCATCAACAGCTTGCTAACCCAACCCCTGTTTCGGAACATTTCAACTAACCCGGGCACTCCGTCAACGACATCCGTCTCATTCCCTTGGAAATAATAAATACTAACCGCGACTCCGTAAGAAAAGCACGTGAGGCACACTTAATTGACAAGGCCAAGACACTTGAGCCGCAAGGATTAAACAGACGTGATGAGCTACGTTAATGGCACTTCTTGTTCAACTACCAACCTATTATATTCATTTATTTTAAATTTTTAAACTTTTATGTTAACGGTCCTATAACGTATTTACTCATTCTACTTTTGTAGCCCCTGAAGAAGGTTTGTTTTGCAAACCGAAAATATCGGGCAATTTTTTGTTTCATAAAGTTTTTCTGCTTTACGTATTTCGTCTTCTGTGTCTTCGTTTCTTTAACTGCCGTAAGGATCAGTCGTTCCGTATATTTTTTTATCCTTCAGGAGTACTTCCTCTAGACGTACATCCTTCAGAAGTGTATCCTCCAGAAATACATCATTGAGAAGTCCATCCTTTAGGCGTATATCCCTTAGAGGTATATCATCCAGGAGTACATCCCTTAAAAATACATCCTTTAGAAGTACATTAGGAAAACATCACTTAGAAGTACACCCTCCAGGAGAAAAAACCTTTAGAATTACATTTTCCAGAAGTACATGCTCAAGAAGTACAACCTTTAGGAATGCATCCCGTAGAAGCACATCCTCCATAAGTACATTCTCCAGAAATACATCCGTTAAGAGTACATCCTCAAGGAGTACATTCCTTTGAAGTTCATCTCTTGGAAGTACATCCTCCAGTAGTACATCCTTCGGAAGTACATCCACCAGAATTACTTCCTCCAGAAGTACATCCTTTCGGAGTACACCCCTAAGAAGTACACCCTGTAGGAGTATACATCTTTTAGAAGTACATTCTTTAGTGGTACATCCCTTAGAAGTATATCCTCCAGGAGTTCATCTCCAGACGTACATCCTCCAGGATCACATCCTTCAGAAGAACATCCTTTAGGAGTATATCCCTTAAAAGTATATCTTCCAGAAACACATCCTTCAGAAGTACATTCCCCAGAAGTACATCCAATAGGAGTAAATCCCTTAGAGGTACATCCTCCAGGAGAACATCCCTTAGAAGAACATCTTCCAGGAGTACACCTTCAGAAGTACGTCTTTTAGACGTACATGCTCAAGAATTACAACCTTTAGAAGTACATCCCTTAGAAGTACATCCTCCAGTAGCACATCCTTCTGAAGTACATCCACCAGAAGTACATTCTCCAGAAGTACATTACTCCAAAAGTACATCCTTTGGGAGTACATTCCTAAAAATAACATCTTCCTGAAGTACATCTTCCAGAAGTACACCCTTTAGGAGTCATCCCTTAGACGTACATCCTCCAGGAGTACATTCCCCAGACGTACATCCTCCAGGATCACATCCTTTGGAAGTACATCCTTTATGAGTACTTTTCTTAGAAGTTCATCCTCCAGAAGAACATCCACCAGAAGTAATCCTCAAGAAGGAGATCCTTTAGGAGTACATCCCTTAGAAGTATGTCCTCCAGGAATACATCCTTTAAAAGTACATCATCCAGAAGTACATCCTTTAGGATTACATCCCTTAGAAGGACATCCTCCAGGAGTACATCTTTCAGAAGTAGATCCTTAGGAGTACAATGCTCAGACGTACATCCTCCTGCAGAACAACTTTCAGAAGTTTACCCTCCAGGAGTACATCCCCCAGAAGTACATCCTCCATCCTCCTCCAGCCACTAAGTTTAGTAGGGAGGAGCGTTGCGTTACGACCCCAAGAACGGCTGCGTAGGAGACTAATTGACTGCGTAATTCCCCTATTTTTCTTTTTAATTTACATAGGTGTTTCCTTCTTTGTCATGTAAAGCATTTTGCGTCGATTAATGTTAAACAACATTAGCCAAATCTCTTCATTTTGAACATTGGCAGAAAACTTGTCACACTACTGTGATACCAGGTAACACTGACAGTTTCAGTTAGTATGTTAATCGTCTCCTGCAGCAGCTACTTAGCTTTTGACCCAGTTATGCTGTCATTAAGTAAAATATCTGCTTTCCAATTATGAAATATTCATCCTCAGGGTACTGCAAAGGTTGTATTCTGATGCAACTCTGGCTCCAATATGCCCGGAAATTAACGTACGAAATATTTGTCGGTATGCCATTGGCCACTTTTTCATAAATGTTGACATTTCAGTTAAGCGAGGCAGCCAATAATGTTGTCGAAGTTCATTGAATATTTATCATTATTATTTTTCATAAGAGCCAGAAATGATCATTTTAGTATGGTACAATCTGAGTTGTGATTATAAAAGAGGACGAGATAGCGAGTTACTCAGGTTGGTGTTGAAAACCTTGGAAATTGATTGCACGGTCTTTTCATCAATTATCGAAACTATCCTTCACGACAACGGTCATTTGGTTTTTTAACAATAAATCTCGCTAGTGATGTCACAGAACGTTAAGACTCCCTGAAGCCGTCATTTAATGGAAGTTTGTCAGCCTGCTGTTGCTTGTAAATGTTTGTTCCAAAGCAGATCTTGGAGCACATTCGTCATCTCAACAATCGCTGTCTTGTTTTTCAATTCCAATCGCGTATCACAATAGGTTCTTGGCCGGCTATGTTATGAGAAGACTTCATCTAAATGATTGGTTACAATGCCTACCTGCTTGTACAAGCGCTGAAGACTGCATTTCTTACAACTTTTTTCCGAACTTGGGAACATGCAAGCTTAACAGCGAAGGAATAACTGAGCTAGGAAGAAACTGCCCAAAGGAAAAATCTCTGGTCTTTTCTCAAGGTTGGATTTTTCAGCAGATCAAAGGTAAGTGAATTTCTGTGTTGCTTCATTATAAGAAACGTAGATGGAATGTCAGGCAATTGGAGTAATTTTTCTCTAAAAGGGTTACCGGAAATAAGATAAAATTACAGATGAAAGAACCGGCAACAAAAATGCTACTCCATATGTTAAAAGAATGATAATTTTGAAAAAAAAAGGCTCTTGCTTTTATCGTCTGTTAATGAATAAAATACTACTTTATTAATATGTTTTTACTCAAGTCGCAAAAATCACTATTTTCTGCTGTAAGCCTGCCTTAGAACAGCTTTGTCAAGTTGTTTTCTTTGGTTTTGTAAATTAACAAGTGCAACTTATTGTCGCTGACTAAAGCGTATGACGCAAAAGAAAAACTAATACATGTTTTGTTTATCCAATTTCAGAAAAAAAATTATTGTACGAAAATATCGCGAGAGGTTTAATAGTTTTCGCGTTTTAGCAGATTTTGACAGTTTCAGTTAGTACGTTAATCAGCTCGTGCAGCAGGCACAAGTAAATAGTAAGTAAATAGTAAGTAAATAGTAAGAAAATTGGCACAAAACATGTCACACCACTATGATACCAGGCGACACTGACAGTTTCAGTTAGTACGTTAATCAGCTCGTGCAGCAGGTACTTAGCTCTTAACCCAATTATGCTGTCATTAATTAAAATATCCGCCTTATAATTATGCCATCATGATCTGCCTTATAATCACGTATCACAATAAGTTCTTGGCCGGCTATGTTATGAAAAGACTTTATCTAAATGATTGGTTACAATGTCTATCTGCTTGTACAAGCGCTGAAGACTGCATTTCTTACAACTTTTACCCGAACTTGGGAACATGCGAGCTTAACAGCGAAGGGATAACTGAGCTAGGAAGAAACTGCCCAAAGGAAAAATCGCTGGTCTTTTCTCAAGGTTCGATTTTTCAGCAGATCAGAGGTAGGGGAATTTTTCTGTCACTTTATTTAAAAACAACGTAGATGGAAACTCAGACAATTGGAGTAAATTTTTCCTTAAAGGGGTTACAGGAAATAAGACAAAATCAAAACTGGAAGAACCGGCATGATAATTTTGAAACAAAATTTTTTCTTGCTTTTAGCGTTTATTAGTACGTTTTCATTCAAGTCTCAAAATTCGCTATTTTCTGTTGTAAGCTTTCCTTAGAACAGCTTTTTCAAGTTGTTTTCTTTGGTTTTGTAAATTAACAAGTGCAAATTATTGTCGGTGACTAAAGCGTATGACGCAAAAGAAAAACTAATACATGTTTTGTTTACCCAATTTCACAAAAAAAAATTCTTTATTGTACGAAAATATCGCGAGAGGTTTAATAGTTTTCGCGTTTTAGCAGATTCTGTTTAGACTGTGCATAAAAACCTAAATTTTATCGTCACAAAGAATTGAACTGGAGAATCGAACACATTGAGAGTTTTCTCGGTTTGTTTTGTTTGGTCCTAATATAGTGCAAACTATAGGTGGTGAAAGTGATTTTTGTCAGCAAAAAAATGTCAATTTTTATTTCAAACAACTTGGGCAATTTTGTTGTTTAATTTCTGACAAAAGCCATTATTTCCAACAGAGCATCATGACGCTTGCTATTGTTTTTATCTTCGTTTATTAGCGTTCCTGTCATGTACAGTTACATTAAAAGTCGCCGACTAAAAACATCTGGTTGCAAGTAAATAGTTAATTGGATTAATTTTAGCATATGAGGTTTAGGAATGGTTTATGCGTTACACAAGCTGCAAACCCTTATTTTCTGCTGACAAAAAGTAAATAAAACAAATCAGGATTGTTCTGATGTAATGTCAAGACTAACCCCTCACACTGGATTAGAATTTAAACATTATGTTTTTCAATTTTTGGTTTAAAGGACGAACAAGGGAAATGAGTGAGTGTGTTTTCCTATTTAAATTTATTTATTCATTTCCATCCACTAGTAAACGGAATTTTCGTACTGTTGCGACTTTCTACCGACGATACAGAAAATCAGCACAAGGAGTAAAAAACAGAGGGACGTGTCTTTTCCCAAGTTGTAGTTGCAGCACTAGATTACGCTTCTCACATACCGCTCATCTAGTGATATGCAGCATGTTACTTAATTCTTGCAATTAGACACAGAAGAACGTTTGCCTAGGGTTTGTGAAACACATGTCCTTTTTTCTAACCATTTTTTGAGCGTCTTGACCTATAGCTGTGAATAAACTAAACCAAACTTACTAGACTTTCAAAAAATGTGTAAAGAAAAAGGGGGAACTGCTAAGACATTCGGTAGATGCAACCCGGCCTCCATCTCTTGCAGACTTAACGAGTCTCTGTAAGTGAGTGAGTCAAAACGAGTGGGTCCTGGGACTGAATCAAAATTACCTCGCAAATCAGTCATTTACAAACAAATCAGTGTCCGTCACAGGAAAGAGCAATTTAGAATTAGTACTATACCGTTGCCGAGTTTGAGAAAGATTGCATGAAAAGTCACCCCAAATAGCAAAGGGTCTCTTTATGAAAAAAAGGTATCCTCCGTACATACTAGGTTAAGTTTAATTTGTCTGTTTTTTAAAAGCCACTTAACATTAAGGTGGTATGTACCTCAAAATTTACGCAAATTTTATGGCACTACCCAAAAACATATTTCTTCTGATTTGGGCTTGTAAACCTTTTGTTTTCATTCTCCCAAAGTATTTTTTATCCATATTTTTTCAGAAAAGGTAGAAACTTATCCTTTTTGAAGGTATATCTCATGGTTTCCATGGAAACAGGTTTGTTTACGCGTCATTTTGAGGTCCCAAAAGCCACCTTTTTTGAAGAAAAACAACAAGTGGTCGCGCAAAAAAGGTGCTGTTGGGAGACTGGGACCAGGTTTAGGCTTCGGCCTCGCTTTCGAGCGTTTTGGCAACAGCGCCTTGAACTTGCTTCACATCGACTTCACTTTGACAGGTGAAATACGACTATATTCGAGCATTATGCCAAAATTTGCGTCTCAAAGGCGAGAGAAGCGAAGATTTTGTGGAAATCGCTTCGTAAATACAGCTACTAAAGAACGTACGGGTTTAGAAGGCGGTCCTCGTGGGTCAAAAGAAAGTTTGGTTAGTGACGAAGACCAAACGAATTTGCACACTCCTCGATCTGTTTCCTTCCGAAAGCTTCAGTTGAATACCCAAGAGAAGACAGAAAGCAAGCTGGAAGAAGAAAGTATCCACGATCCTGAACCCACAATAACAGGATTTAGGTTCATTGACATGGAAATTCTGGCAGACATTTTTACAGATGTGAACTGTAAAGAGTGCGGCGAGGCTGGTCTGTTATTTATGGAAGACGACTTGAACCGGAAGGGCTGTGCTTCTAGCCTGCATTTAATTTGTAATAGATGTGACTGGAAACGCTCGTTTTTTTTTCATCCAGACCAAATGGAAAGAGTCTTGAGATGAATCGGCGCTTTGTGTATGGTATGAGAACACTAGGAAAAGGACAAGCAGGGGCCAAGAAGTTCTGCCCTCTCATGAACATGCCTCCACCTCATGCTGCTCTATGCACAAATCAGATGACCGCTACGGAGATCGTTTTGGCCTGTCTAATTGAAACCCTTGAATGATTAGTAAAAGCCAACTCTCATGTCAACTCTATGTAAGTTTGCGGAGCAATGTTGACTTGAACGACGCAATTGGTCAAGCTAGAAATTAGCCGAGCAAAAGGCTAGCTAACGAGGTTGTACAGAAATCCGCCATATTGGATATCAGTTCTCATCAGACTTGGCTTGATGATATGACGTCACGATGACATTTTCCATAATATATGTTTACGCTGTTCACACGACAACTTCAAAAATATCCAATTTGGAGAGCGTTTTCGAATATATATATTTTTTCGGTGACCGCTCTCTCCGTTTTTGCGTGAATGAAGAACAATTAAATGTTTCCCAAACGTAAACGTTTTCAATTGGACAGGCTTTACTCAACTTCTATTCCACCAATTGGTTAAGAACATGACCAGGTCACCATTTTTGACGGAATGTTTTATCAAATTATGAAGGTAATTGTTTTATCAACCAACTGATTTAAAGAATTCTTTCTCAGTCCTCTGCTTGTTTCTAAGGAGATCAATTTTACGTTCTCAAACGCTTTGATTTTTTTAGCTGATCACTCAAAATAAACCAAGCCCACGAATTAAGGAAAGCAAATTTCCCAAAGAACTTTAATTTTGAACTTAAACTGTTAGGTTCTTTTTTTTTTTCAATTTCCCTTTTAATTTTCTCACGATAGGCAAAAGCTATTGGTCAGCATGGCAATCCTGGGGTTCCTGTTCGGCAACGTGCGACAAGGGAGTGCAAAGGCGCATGCGTGTTTGTATTGCGTCCAATGATGGCGGATGCAGCGGGCCAGAGATGGAAGAAAGGGAATGTAATCAAGTAAATTGTCCTGGTAAGCTGCCAGCCGGCCAAAGAGAGTTCTGATATACAAACTGAATAAGCGATTTTATGCCATACATTCCAACGACACAGAATATAAAAGCAGCTTTTCCATTTAGCAAAGAAAGAAGGCAATTCCATTTACTGTATTGTCAAAAAACAGGTTTCAGGAGGTCACCAGTTGTTTTATTATGCTGTGAAAAAAAAATCCAGCACGTGGCAAGGTGATACCTTCAAGCTTTCCATACCATGCTTCTCTTGCATTTCTTTGTTTCCCTGGTTTCTCCAAAACTCGTATAATCGTCAGCACTGAGACAAAAGTATAAATCCAAGCAAAGAAAAAAGTGTAAACGTTATGAAGAGCCGGAAAGTAGAAAAACTAGAAATAGGCATCATCAGTGCAGACTATGCTGGCCATGGAAACGTCAAAGTTCATGAACAAAGGCAGCTCACATAAAAATTGTTGCCTTGATTTTTGGTGGTCTGATATTGCTTGCTCTCATATAAAAAAAAAAAAACCTACGAAGGTTTGAAGTCGGTATCAGCACTTCTTGCCACTTTCCTCTAGAGCTGGATAGGGCTATAGTCCAACTCCAGCAAATATAAGCTATAACATTTTCAACGCCTCCGTTTTTATTTCTTTAGCTCAAATAATTCTATTTGTTGCTTTTCAGATAGTTCACAGTTTTGTGTCGGTAAAACAGATGGCAATTACGCGGATGAAAGCGACTGTCATCGATTCATTCAGTGCTCTGGAGAAACGACCGTCATCAGGAACTGCCAGGGAGGACTCGTGTACGACTCGGACAAGGATCAGTGTGTCTACAGTAGTGACAGTTACTGCGGAGATCGATAACAGCATTGAATTTTTTAATTTCATTATTATATTCTCACTCTCGGCTATTGAATTTCAAGCTTCCTCGTTCACCGTACACAGGTTATCGGGTAATTATCCTGCTCTTTGCCCTATAAGGAAATTGCATACAATGTCAAGTGACGTCGCGTTCCAAAAATTTTCCCGCCAAGGAAAAGTTTCCTCCCAAAAAATGGCCAAAAAAACATCATCAAATACTGTAGTTGATATTCCACTAGCGCTTGTTCTGTTGTGAGGTGATTTTCGTTTTAATTATAATGACCGAGAACGAGTATGGGCTTTAGCCTCGCTTTCATGACGCCCAGGCCCCAAAAGGTCAATTTATGCGAATTCAAGAGCTATTTTGTTATTTTCCACAAGTTTTTTGGAAAACTTTTCGAGTTTATCGACAAGGCACAGTTTGAAGTCACTTCAAATTTGCTAGAAGTTCGACACTTAAATAAAGTTTATGATGATGATGATGACTTATAAACACAAGGGGCGCACCTAGGATGTAAAACGATCGAAAAACATCGATTATTCGCGAGTGATTTCTGACGAGGGCCACAAAGGCTTTCACAAGACGTTTCGCAAGAAGTTTCCGGGAAAATTTCAAGTTTGTCGAGAAGAAACAGTTTGAAAGCCACTTACAACACAAGCGGTGGAGATAGGATGTACAGCGCTCGAGAAAACATCGATTTTTCGTACGGGGACTTTGCTATTCGTTGTTGCCGAATCTTGTTGTCATGAATTTAAGCCATGCCGATAAAGACTGAAATGAATTCTGAATATTACTCTAAATACAGTTCAAAGTGGACACTTCTGTTAGGACATTTGTCGAGACACGCAACAGTCTAGCCTATCTTATTTTTGACAGGAGAAATTTTAAGTGAGTGAATTTGTCAGCAGAGACATCAAAATGCTCCTTGAAACTAATTGATTGTAGTTATGTAGCCTGAAATTTTCTTGAACATTAATATATGAAATTCATATATTTGAACTGCGGATAAAGATAGAATTATGTGAAGATCATCGCAGTGAAGGTGTTTCAACCTAAGCGGTTGAAAAGAAGAAACCTGAAAAAAATTCAGGCTTGAACGGGAATCGAACCCATGACCTCTGCGACACCGGGTGCAGGTGCACCGGTGTCGGTGACCTCTGCACTGGTGTCGCAGAGGTCATGGGTTCGATTCCCGTTCAACCTGAATTTTTTTCAGGTTTCTTCTTTTCAACCGCTTAGGTTGAAACACCTTCACTGCGATGATCTTCACATAATTCTGAAATTTTCTTGTTAATCTGCTTACCTTGATAGTCATTTTTAAAACATATCACTGGCAAATTCGTTGATGTACATGTAAAGTCGTGCACAAACCACCCATGGGTTTATAGTTGAATTGATTCCAGCTATTTTGTATGTGTATTGAGATGCCTGCCTGTGACGCTGTAGAGCCCAAAGCCCCACACACACCAGCAAATGTTCTGGTCTATGGCAAACCTTATTTACTCATGTAGATGAGAAACTTTTGTCAATTTTCTGTTACAAATGTCTTTGCTAATTAGACTGGCATGCCAGTTTCATTTGTCGTAGAAAATTTGTCGTGTGAATTTGCTCTTGTAAATAGGTCATCAAAGATTTCTGGAAGCTTAGATTCAGGCCCTTTTCTAGGACATGTTTTGGAGCTTTTGTGCTGGCTAACCAAGTGATAATAGCTAGGTTGGGCACTTGCTGTTCCACTGACTGAAACACATTGTCAACACATACTCAAGGACACTTTGTTGCCAGCAGAAAAATTGTTCACCATGGTCAAATCACTTCACAGCAATTCTCAGTCAAAACAATATGTAAATCCGAGCTCGTTTTCCGAAGAATCCCTGCCACACATCCATGCTTTCATATAGGGGAAAGCAAAGGACTCAAAGCCCTTTCGTTTCCTTGGTGACAACTTGGGAACGGGAAGTGATGGCTGTCTGATAGAATGCAACCATTTGAACGCACTCTCTTAATCTTTGATTACTGCTAGTTGTATATTAAAGGTCTTTATTAAATTTTTAACCTCAGTTTTTGAGTTTCCAACTCTCTTATTGGCTCATCGCACACAAGTTATTAGGGAATAAATCTGCTATTTGACCTATTTGCCTTGTAAGAAAATTGGATGCCAGGTGAACTGCCGCGAAGCTCAAAGGTTTCACTCGCGAACCAAATATTCTATCAAAAATAAGACAAAAAAATCAGCAGTAACTGCCAAAAATGAGAATTTAATAAACCAATCATTGCGCTCGTGCTTTTTTAATCTGATGTGATTATAGCCAACTCGGGGCTTCGCGCCTCGTTGATTTTTATCACATCATATTCAACGCGCGTTCAGGGAATAATCGCTGTGCGTGAGTTTTGTACAGTGTTTTTTAGAAAGATAAAATAGTTCGATTTTACCAGCAATACTTTATTTGATTAATTTTAAGAAAGGAAATTGTTAAGGTTTGCCCCCTCGACCATATTTTTAGACTAAAATAGGTAGTTTGTACGACGAAAATTGGTCCCCACGACGACTGTCCCCTTGTGTGTGCCGACTTTTAGAAAATCCAACGTCTTTAAGACAAGAAGAAAGGATTAGTTTGCCATTAGTAAAATAACAAACTCACTAAACAATTCAGAGATTACCTTTGGTTTCTACATGCCAATGATGAGATCGAAAATATTCGAGTTCGATTTTACCAGCAATACTTTATTTGATTAACTTTAAGAAAGGAAATGGCTACTCGTATGTTCAGTGACATCCAGCTACCAAGATTCCCTGTGGGCGTGTTAATATGTAGAGTGAGGTATGTATTCAGACTTCAAGCTCGAGGTTTCTATCGGGTGATATTTGGCGCGGGGCCAAAGTCCCTGATTCAATTGTCAAATTCCAGTACAAGCAGCCTAAATGTTTTAGCGTAATCCACTGGCCGAGCGACATCCTCGATCCTAGGTTTTTTTTTCCTTGGGATCAAAATTGGCCAAGCTGTTAAACACAGTGTTGATATGTTAATACCAAGGAGGATATAACAATAAGAATTCTACTCAAACCCCCTCCACATGAACTCATGAACGACTTGACTTTGTGGAATAAAACCAGTTACAGTATTCGGTTCAGGTCGGCACACACAAATTAAATGGGCGACTCGAGCTCCCGGGGACTCGTCGCAGGAGTAAGTACTCTGTAGAGTTTACATAACAGAACTGGTCGTGGGAACAATCCTGATTTGGTTTTTCATTAATTGGCTTTTTCATGTAGCTGCAGGCACTCGTCGCCCGAACAATACGCAATAGGGGACAGGCACATATTGAAGGGACGCGTCCCCGCAACTGGATTAAATTCGTGGGACTGTCAACAGGCGTAAGAACCTTGCAGAGACCTGGCAAGGTTTGGCCCCCTCGACCAGATTTTTAGACTAAAATGGGTAGTTTGTACGAAGAAAATTGGTTCCCGCCACGACTGTCCCCTCGTGTGTGCCGTGCTTTTTTAATCTGATGTGATTATAGCCAACTCGGGGCTTCGCGCCTCGTTGATTTTTATCACATCATATTCAACGCGCGTTCAGGGAATAATCGTTGTGCGTGAGTTTTGTACAGTGTTTTTTAGAAAGATAAAATACTTTATTTGATTAATTTTAAGAAAGGAAATTGTTAAGGTTTGCCCCCTCGACCATATTTTTAGACTAAAATAGGTAGTTTGTACGACGAAAATTGGTCCCCACGACGACTGTCCCCTTGTGTGTGCCGACTTTTAGAAAATCCAACGTCTTTAAGACAAGAAGAAAGGATTAGTTTGCCATTAGTAAAATAACAAACTCACTAAACAATTCAGAGATTACCTTTGGTTTCTACATGCCAATGATGGGATCGAAAATATTCGAGTTCGATTTTACCAGCAATACTTTATTTGATTAACTTTAAGAAAGGAAATGGCTACTCGTATGTTCAGTGACATCCAGCTACCAAGATTCCCTGTGGGCGTGTTAATATGTAGAGTGAGGTATGTATTCAGACTTCAAGCTCGAGGTTTCTATCGGGTGATATTTGGCGCGGGGCCAAAGTGCCTGATTCAATTGTCAAATTCCAGTACAAGCAGCCTAAATGTTTTAGCGTAATCCACTGGCCGAGCGACATCCTCGATCCCAGGTTTTTTTTTCCTTGGGATCAAAATTGGCCAAGCTGTTAAACACAGTGTTGATATGTTAATGCCAAGGAGGATATAACAATACGAATTCTACTCAATCCCCCTCCACATGAACTCATGAACGACTTGACTTTGTGGAATAAAACCAGTTACAGTATTCGGTTCAGGTCGGCACACACAAATTAAATGGGCGACTCGAGCTCCCGGGGACTCGTCGCAGGAGTAAGTACTCTGTAGAGTTTACATAACAGAACTGGTCTTGGGAACAATCCTGATTTGGTTTTTCATTGGTTGGCTTTTTCATGTAGCTGCAGGCACCAGTCGCCCGAACAATACGCAATAGGGGACAGGCACATATTGAAGGGACGCGTCCCCGCAACTGGATTAAATTCGTGGGACTGTCAACAGGCGTAAGAACCTTGCAGAGACCTGGCAAGGTTTGGCCCCCTCGACCAGATTTTTAGACTAAAATGGGTAGTGTGTACGAAGAAAATTGGTCCCCGCCACGACTGTCCCCTCGTGTGTGCCGTGCTTTTTTAATCTGATGTGATTATAGCCAACTCGGGGCTTCGCGCCTCGTTGATTTTTATCACATCATATTCAACGCGCGTTCAGGGAATAATCGTTGTGCGTGAGTTTTGTACAGTGTTTTTTAGAAAGATAAAATACTTTATTTGATTAATTTTAAGAAAGGAAATTGTTAAGGTTTGCCCCCTCGACCATATTTTTAGACTAAAATAGGTAGTTTGTACGACGAAAATTGGTCCCCGCGACGACTGTCCCCTCGTGTGTGCTGCCTTTGAGAAAATCCAACGTCTTTAAGACAAGAAGAAAGGATTAGTTTGTTATTAGTAAAATAACAAGCTAATTAAACAATTAAGGGATTATCTTTGGTTTCTACATGGCAATGATGGGATCGAAAATATTTCTACCCAGAAAGTTGTCCTAGTTCTCGTCTGCAGTTACTGCAACACTTCACAAAGCAGTGAAGACGTGAATACTTGCTGAGTTTACGAGAAAGAACGACAAAGTCGGGCAATAGCAACCCCGTGTATGATATTTCAAATAAACAGAAAAAGAAACACACACAAAAAATTAACAACCCTGTTTCTGTAAGAGTCAATGATATTGTCTTTCTCAAAGATGACTTGGAAACTGGGAAAGGTGGAGCAATTGCTGCCTGGTGACGACGGAAAGGTTAGAGCCGCTGTAGTCAAAGTACCACGCAACAATGGGACAATTCAACTTCTAAAGAGAGCGGTTCTACACTTTAAATTCCCATCAAGGTACGAGCAGAATCGACTGACGATCAAGTACCAGGTCAATCAAGTACCCCACCCCTTGGACCGGAAGGAGTAATTCGGAGCAGTCCAGCTACTCAGAGACCACGAAGGGATGCAGCAGTTTGCGGAGAGAACTCACTAAGAGAACTTTTGAAATCTTGATTTTTTTTAGCTTTTTTTTGACCACTTAAGTGAGTCAAAGTGGGGAGTGTGAGAATTGTGTAAATGACATTTTTATTAGACATTCAACTTTGGGTCCTTTTCCTTCTTTGGTCATCACGTGACCATCTCTCTTTTCTCTGGAACATGTGCTCGAGTAGAGTGTGGTCGAATCGCGAGTTGAAATTGTAGAGGAGTCGAAGCGCAGAAAAGTAGAATTGAGTTGAAGTGGAGTCGGTTTGGAGGTCGTTTTTGAAGTTGCTTGGAGTCGTTTTGCGATATGTACGATTAAAGTTGAGATTACATGTACCTGAACTTTTCCGTTTATTGTAATTGTAAGTTGAAGGACTTTATTAAATTTTCAACCTCGGTTATTGAGTTTCCAGCTCTCTTATTGGCTCCTCGCACACAGCGAATCAGCGAAGAAATGTTTTTTGTTCTTTAACAAAAACTTTTATTAATAATCAAAAACAAAGTACAAGGTCCAAGATAGGCCAACATTAAAACAAGAATACATTATAGAAATCAGCAATGCATTACAGAGTGCTTATCTATAGCTAGAAACAAAAGAAAGTTACAAAAATTGAGTCAAATAATTTGATATTAAAATTCCTTAAGCAGCTGTCAACGAAAAGAAGCAGTTTTTGCCATTATTTCTAATGAATTTTCGTCTCATCATTATTCTTTGCTATAAGACTTTCTGTTTGATATGTAGAGCGTATTTTGGCTTTCAACACGGTTAGAGTGGGTTTTATGTTTAAAGAGCGGCTTTGGTAAATTGTATATTTACCGAGAATAATTACATTTCAACTGGGCAGTACTTGGCTGCGGTGATGTCTACTATACTGTAAAGGACTGTTGTCAGTTCAATCCTCAGGCATCACTACCGGTTAAATAAAAGCTGCTAAGCAGTACTTTCCTGTGGTACTTGTTATCATGCTGCAGCTGCGCAGGGTGGTTCTAACTTTTCAGTCCACAGATCAAATCCTTAAGAGTTAAATTAGGAGTAGAAAATCTACAGCAACGCCTTCTTGAAGTGCTTAGTTTTTCAACATTTTAATCCAGGATTAAAGGTTCTCACAGGTTATTACAGATCTCTACTTATCAAACACTTTCGGTCTCGATATCAAGGTACAGACAGTTAAATTATAATTAAAAAGCCACGAACCAAATTTACGACAAAATCATTTAATAAACATGCGTTTATCAGCTACAAAAACTGGGTGTAAATTGCGGTTAATCTTGCATTAGTAAGCTTAAACCTGCCTTAAACCTACTTCGAATAAGGTTGTTCTAGTGTTGAAATTGGGCATTTCAATCATCTGAACAGCCGTCGTCGTCGTCGTCGTCGTCGTCTTCGTCTTCGTCGTCGTCATCATCGCCTCCTTTGCCACACTCCACTTTCTCCATCTTTGGCCCCCTGCATCCACCATGGTTAGAACCAATACAAACACGCTTGCGGCGTTTTACTCGTTTGCCACATGTTTTTGAGCAGGGGCTCCACGATTGCCACGATGACCAGTAGCTTGCAATCGTTTCTGTTACAAAAATCACAAGTTAGAGGACTTGTAAGCAAGACGCCTAGACATTCGTTCCCCCTCTACTATCTCCCACCCGTGAGCAAAGTGCTGCGTAAAGGTTCACGAGAAAGAGTTGACTGTCATTCGGTGAGGTTAGTCATGACATCATGAACCAAACATTTCATGAGTGTGAGGGCAATGAATTATTGCTAGGCTCGCTAAAAATGCTTCTGAAGATGTAATTTCTTACGCCTGAGTGGCGTGAGAAGGAACTATTTTAAAAAAATTTTCAAAAAAGGCAGGATAAAAAGGCTCAGCGACTCACAGTGTTTATTCACCGACCTTTTTATTTTTTTTAATTTCGGAAATGTTATTTGTTTATTTATTTATTTATTATTTTATTTATTATTTTGTTGGTTCCTCTGTCTCACGGTACAAAGAGTTTGCTTTTTTTGCATCGGGCGTAGCTTAACATAATATTGTAGCTATTCATGATTAGGATTATGAGCTGATAGATTAGAGTGGGAAACCATTCAGTGTCGATTTCTCTCATCTAGAGGCCGTCTCCAGTAAAATGATTTGACTCAAGGTTTTTTTGAAAAAATTCAAACACTTAAATTTATTGCCATATTTGTGCAAGCCTATGAGGGTGATTTTAAAATTACAAAGGCTTGCTCTTTATACCAATTAACAAGAAAGAAAACGAAGCGTTTTAATTTTAAATTTCTTTCTTTCTGACTGAGCTGTCACCACTGATATTGCTTTCTTCGAGTTTCTTTACCAGAGGTTTTGATACAGAATTTTTCAATTCGTTCAATTTTTCCGAAATTAAAAATTCGGAAACTTCAACGTGATCCTTATCAATCTAATCAGTATGCAGACCCGAGGGATATAAAAAATTAGGAAGGTACGAATGAAACGTTAATTTGATACAACACGCTAAAACTTTAGGACGTTTCTAATTTCCAACATTTGCATTTTTTGAGGACTTGGCAAAAAGATTCCAAAATTCGTAGTAATCACTTACCGGCCAAGGTTAAGGCTAATAGCAAACAGTACAATAACGTCAAAATGACGAGGCAAAAATTGACATTGGCAGTCTAGGTGGGGTGACATTAGCAGGACAAAACAGTGGAATTAAATATGATAGACAGTTACAACAGCTGAATATGCAAAACCAAGCTCGGACAAACGCAACAAAAGCACAAAATTTAACAGTACAAGCAATCCCCCCCCCCCATGGCAATTTGAACGTCTTTTTTTCTCAGCGTTATAAAGACACGAGTTTTATTCAATCAGACTGCAAGTTTAATTGGGTTGTCCGAGTTGTGTGCTTTTACTAACTAAGGATTATTTTCTAAGACACCAGTAAAATTCAGTTGTTACATTTCTTTACCTAAGCATTTGGTTCCCATATTGATGGTGAATCAGAAACTACCGTTTGACAATACTAAAAGTTCCACACCAAAGTAACCATAAAATGCAAAGGAAAATTTGCAACTCAAAAATGGTAAAATTGTAAATCCACAGCGTAATTCATCACCCTTGGTATTTCAATTTTACTTTAAAGGCTGGTTTCCACATGATCGCTGCGATCGCCATGATCGTTGCGATCGCTGCAATAACGTTCAGCGATCCTTCCGGCTACAAGTTTGCATATGATCCCTACCAGGCTTCTATCTAGGACTTATCGTTTGGGGGAGAAGTCCCGAGTGGCCGAAGGCCACTAGCTTCCTAGGGGGTCCGGGGACATGCCCTCCCCGAAATTTTTTTAAATGAATATGCGCTGAGATGCAATCTGGTGCATTTTAAGACACAATTTTGAGATAATGATACAGTGGTATTATATTTTATTTTTTAGTCGTGATCACGCGTTCTGATTTTTCCGATGTAGTTACTTATGTACTGTAATGATAACAATATTTTCGGGGGGGAAGCTGGGCATTTTGGGGGTGAAGCTTCTACTCCTCAAATACCCTAGATAGAACCCTGCCTACGATCGCCACAGAATGAACAAAATCCCAAGAGGACCTGGAACAAACAGCGACGTACTGCATTCTGGTATTTTTTTCATCGCAACGGTCACTACAATCTCTGGAGAGTGGTTTCCATATGATCGCAACGACCGCTACGATCGTTGAGATAGAACTGAAGTCTATCTCAGCGATTGTTGTCGCAACGATCGCTACGACCGCTGGAGAGTGGTTTTCATATGATCGCAACGATCGCTGAACTTTTTTTCAGCGATCCGTGGTGATTGCAGCAATTGTAGCGATCATATGGAAACCATCATCAGTTTTTGATTTTACTGTTAATATGCAAACATCTGCAAGATTAAAATAGATTTTAAAGGTGTCGTTCTTTGAAATAACGACAAATATTAACAAATATTAACATTAAGTGCTTTTTCGGAAGACAAAACTCCAATTATTTGCTTATTTAACTGACATTCATTAAAGCGTTGTTTGCCAGTGGCCGGCACGCAAGGTGTTTCATATTCCAGCGTTTACAGCTTCCCGTCTTCTTTAAGCCAATAATTTGGGACTTCGAAGAAATTAGAAACGTACTTCCCTGTCCTATTTTTTAAAATCGCGCCAGCAAGACAACATTGCAGAAGAATTTTTTGTTTGCTGTTTGTAAATCAGATGCAAGATGTGGTTATATAGTATTTTCGTGTTGTTCAGCTCTTTAAACAAAAAAAAAATATTGCTCACCTCTTATTTGATGAAAAACCAAACCAGGAGAGAACAGTAGCGATTTTTCCTCCTGACAATTCCATCCTAGTCCAGCTATTCCATCGCTGTTAAGCTCGCATGTCCCCAAGATCTTGTCGAAGTTGTAAGAAATGCAATCTTCCGTGCTTGTACAAGAACTAAGACATTGTAGCCAATCATCTAGGTGAAGTCTTTGCATAACATGGCCGGGCAAATACTTATTGTGGTACGTTATGGAGAGAGGCACAGAACTCGCCCGAAACTGCTGAGATGCCGAATCTGCTCCAAGAACTGCTTTGCACAAAACATTTACGAGCAGAATAAAGGCCATCATCTTCCACTGAAACTGAGAAACTGTTGGATTCCAAAGAACATTTGCTTAAGCGTCATTTATCTCTTGACAATGTTGCGAAGATGACCCAAATTATCGGCTTTCTCAAGAATATGTTTAAGACTCAATTGTTTATAAACTTGCCCGTTCAATAAAAAATTCGTGAGATCACAAACGTCTCGTGTACAATCCTGAAGCCCATTTCTCGAAACTCCTGACAAGTTTCCGGGCCCGGTAAGTATTTTTTCGAGCTCATCTATTTATCAGCTAATAGTAGTTATCATTCACGTTATTTTATCCGGCGTTTTAATTGGCCGAGAGACCATTACGTCACTGCAAATAACTGCCTACGAATAATTGTCTGCTCATGCGCATTACGGTGCGAAGTTGTTTTGCTGCGAATAATTCTGCTCGTGCGCAGTTGAGTCACCTGTTCAGAGCTCAAACTCAAACGCGGGCAAGTAAGCCATTAAAGTGCGGAACTTCTGCGATTTTTGACTAAAAAATTTGAAGAAAAAAGTGTTAATCTTCCTTTTGAACGTTTAACTTTTTGGCAAATCAGTTGATGTATTAGTTTTAAAGCAATTTATTACTGGCGAAAGTGGAATCTACTAATTTTGTATTTTTTTGTGCAGAATATTTAAGTTTTGAACGAAATGAAAGCGCGCACTTGGTGCAGCAATAAATAATTGTGAAACAAGAGCAAAAACACATTGTCTTCTTGAATGATAAAACAATTATTGAACTCGATTTCGCAAAATATCGTGATTTGTCAGTGTCTCGCAGATCAATTATTTGCCTCTGCCTTCGGCATCGGCAAATAATTGATCTGCCCGCCACTGACAAAGCACGATATTTTGCTCAACCTCGTCCAATAATTGTTTATTATTGGTGAAAAATTTAGCTTTCAAAATCAATAAAAATGATATAGCTGTAGGCGAATATTGTGCACCTAAAATAGTTTTCGGTCCCGGAAAGTTGTCGGGAGTTTCGCGAAACAGACCCCTGCTGTCTTTTATGCTGGCCCTACTGATATGGCCTTTTGTTAGCATGATTAAATATTTAAAGAGCTCGAAAATGTAGTCGACAGCCTTATTAATAAGTCTGTCATGATCTATGCCATACATAAAAATAGCCACACATGTATACTTTTCCCTTCCTCATTCCCTGGCTTAAAAAGATATTCCCCCCTGACCAAACCAACATACTGATTTAAGTCGATATTCAACGCCTTTATAAGGTTCGTTTCAATCGTCGTTCTACTGCCGTGCCGATTTCAGGTCAGAAATTATTTATACATTAGAATACATTAATAATTTTGAAAAGTTGGCTAAACCGGTTTTCGCTTTTATGTTTTGTTTTTGGGAGCAGCTGTTTTATTCGAGTAAATTAAATTCGATGTCTGAAATCAAGTCGTGCTACGGTCGCGCTACAGTCAATTGAGTTCGGCACGGTAATAGCACGACGTTTGAAACGGGCCTACCTTCCATTTAAGATTTCATGAATAACATGAATTGTATGTAAATTAAAAACGGATTGTTATGTGTAAGCCTAATTAGTCAAAACTGAGAAAAACTCATTTATTATATCATTCACAGTCAGGGTTAGGTAAGGTTCTGCGATATCCTTTCGGAGAAATTATGGTTTTTAGGGCACTGTTGTAGTAAGTTTGATAACTACCATTTACTTTTGACAACACTTACAAGAAAGTACCTTGCAATGAAAAAAGACTCTATGGTCTTTGGCTCTTTTTTCGTTACTAATAGGAGATGCATTTTTCATGAACGTCGGCGTTCGGCTTCTCAAAGAAAATATCACCTTGATAGGGGTCTCTAAGTAAATTTAATAGAACACTTGTTAATGCAAAAGATCACCCTGGCAACGTCGGTAGAGCTACTTTAAAGTGGTCACCAAGGGAACAGGGATGATCTACGTTATAGAAGTAGCCGTATATGTCCGCTGTACGAGTTTTTGGGCTCTCTGGGTGACCACGTGACCTTTCCGTAATAAGGAATTGTGGTATACGAAGAAGTACTTGTCCATTACATCGGAAGGTGTCCGTGCAGAGATGTTCGGAAGTGTAAAGCAACTGCCCTGGTCAGACCGAGTATTTGTTGGTGGATTTCGTTGGCCGGAGATGCATGAGTTTGAACGACGTCACTTGATGCGTGAATAATTTGGCTTTACAGTTTGGCTTTCACCAGTGTTAGAGTGGGTTTTATCTTTAAAGAGCGGCTCTGGTAAATTATATATTTACCGAGAATAATTACCTTGCAACTGGGCAGTACTTGGCTCTGGTGATGCGTATTATGTACTTCGCAGGTCTGTTGTCAGTTCAGTTTAGCTACTGAGCAGTACTTTCCTGCGGTACTTGTTACCTTGCTACGTAGGGTGTTTCTAACTTTTGAGTCCGCAGATCAACTCCTAAAGTGTTAAATTAGGAGAAGAAAGTCTATAGCAACTCCTTCTTGAATTGCTTATTGTTTTTTCAACATTTTAATCCAGGATTAAAGGTTCTCACAGGTTATTACAGATCTCTTTTTTTTCTTACACTTTCGATCTCGATGTCAAGATGCAGACAGTTAAATTATAATTAAAAAGCCACGAACAAAATTTACAACAAAACCATTTAATAAATATGCCTTTATCAGCTACAAAAACTGGGTGTAAATAGCGGTTAATCTTGCATGACTAAGCTTGCAGGAAGGTTGTTTTATTCTTGAACTCGGGCATTTTAATCATCTGGACAGCCGTCGCCTTCACCATCGCCTTTTTTGCCACATTCCACTTTCTCCATCTCTGGCCCGCTGCATCCACCATTGTTAGAACCAATACAAAGGCGCTTGCGGCTTTTTACTCCTTTGCCACATGTTGTTGAGCAAGGGCTCCACGATTGCCACGTTGACCAGTTGCTTGCAATCGTTTCTAATACAAAAATCACAAGTTAGAGGACTTTTAAGAAAGAACCCTACTGCCCAGGCATTCTTTCCTCTCCGATCTCCCACCCGTGAGTAAAGCGCTCAGTAGGGGCCCACGATAAAGAGTTGTGTGTTATTCGGCGTCGCCATGAATTTTAACTTAACATTTCGTGAGTGGGTATGACGGAATGAGTGACATGCTAGGCTCGTCTGAGTGACGTGAGAAGGAACTTGTTAAAAGACAAGGAAGACAAGGAAAACGGCTTGGCGAATCACAGTGTTTATTCACCGACCCTTTTATTTTTTATTTTTTAATTTTGAAAAGGTTACTTATTTCTTTATTTATTTGGTTCCCCTGTCTCATCCGGTATAATGAGTTTGCTTTTTTCCATCGGGCGTGGCACAACATAGTATTGTAGCTATTCACGGTCAGGATTATGAGCTGAAAGATTAGAGTGGGAAACCATTCAGAGTGTCGACTTCTCTCATCCAGCAGCCGTCTCCAGTAAAATGATTTCACTCATATAGCGTTTTTTTATATAATTCAACACTGATGTGTTGCCATATTTGCGCAAATCTTTGAGGGTGAGCTTAAGATTACAAAAGCTATAAGCAATTGCAAAAAGACTTGAGACACTCGCTATATTTCCGGTCATTTCTGATATTCTTAACGTCAATACACATTTACCCCTCTCTCTCCCTTATCAATGTTGTTATTTATGTTTTCTCCCCTTCATCCCATTAACACATGACTCAATGCTGCATATCCTGAAGCTAGTTTGCTGGGCCCCAAAACCTTAATGGAACACAACACACCAATGTTGGAGTTTAATGGCTATGGACAAAGGCCCATAGCCGCTTTAATAAAATAATTGTTTGAAATGATTATCGATTCACATTGAACAATAGCAAAATTTTTCCTGGCCCAGTAAAGGTGAGGGCACTCAAAAACGAACTGCATAACAACAACCAAAAGCACCACTGAGAAGACAAAATGAGGGAGGGTTGGGTGGGAAAAAACACTCTTCACCCAGCAAGTCAAAGAATAGAATGACGCTAAAGCACTCGACTGTGTAATAGTAACGCATGCCCCCAGAGGGGGTATCCTTCGATTTAGTGTCATGACTCCTCAGCATATGCCCGGATGATGTCACGCAACCCGTAACGCAACAAAATAATTTACACAAAAGTGGATAGGAAAAAACATAAAAATCCTATTTGCAAGCAAATATTCCATATATTTAGTAATGACATTCAAAGTAACAAGCAACAACATTAAAAGGGGGAGGGGGTGGGGGAGGGGATTTCAAAAATGCGTTTTAGATGGAAATCCATTTTTTTAGGAGAGTGTCTTAACAATTTCGCAACTGCTTTTAGCTTTTTATACCAATCAACAAGAAAGAAAACAAAGCGTTTTAATTTCAACATTACTTCTTTCTGAGTGAGCTACTGTACGAATGACATTGCTTTCTTCGAGTTTCTTTACCCGAGGTTTTAATACAGAATTTTTCAATTCGTTCAATTAAATTCGGAAACCTAGTCATTCTTATCGGTATGCAGACCTGAGGGATATAGGAAGGAACGAATGGATGAAACGTTAATTTGACAGAACATGTTAAAACTTTAGGAGGGTTCGAATTTTGAACATTTGCATTTTTCGAGGATTTTTCATTTCTTTACGACTTGGCAAAAAGATTCCAATATTTGTAGCACTCACCCGGCCAAGGTTAACGCTAACAGCAAACAGTGCAATAACGTCAAAATGACGAGGCAAAAATTGAAATTGGCAGTCCAGGTGGAGTGAAATTAGCAGGACAATACAGTGGAATTAATATGATAGACAGTTACAACAGCTGAATATACATGTAAAACGTACCTCGGACTGACTCAACAAAAGCACAAAATTAGTAACCCGCAATTACATGATTCTGGGTTATTTCTAAAACACTAGTAAAACTCAGTTGTTACATTTCTGTTATTAAGCATTTGGTTCCCATATTCATGGTGAATCACAAACTACCGTTTAGAAATACTAAAACCGACATTCAACATGATCTCTGTTTATAAGACTAGAAAACTCATTCCTTAATTCACGGTGAACAACACTAATTGTGCCACAGGTTTTTTATAACCTAACAAAATCTCTTTAAAACTTAAAACTGTTTTTATGTACACAGACTATATATATATATCTGTCTAATCTGCCTTTGCTTTTTTATTCTCACAAGTCCAAAACTGAAATTCCACATCAAAATAACCCCGAAATGCATGGGAAAATTTGCGACTCAAAATCTGTAAAATCTTAAACCACAACGTAATCCCGTACACCCTTGTTATTTCAGTTTTCCTAAAAGCAATCTTCATCAGTTTTTGATTTTACAATTATTAGGCAAACAACCGCGAGGTCAAAATAAATTTTCGAGGTGCCGTTCTTAGCAAAAAATCAATTTTGGCATAACAAATATCAACATTAAACGTGTTTTCGCAAGACAAAGCTCCACTTATTTGCTTAGTCAACTGACATTCATTGAAGTGCTGTTTCAGGGCCCGCATGCAATATCTTTTATATATATTCCAGTGTTTTCGGCTTCCCGCTTCTTTACGCTTAGTCGAAGAAATTAAAAAACACTTTCCACTCCTATTTTTTTAATCGCGCCAACAAAACAACATTGCAGAAGAATTTTTCTGTTTTCCGTTTGTAAATCAGATGCGAGATGTGGATTTATTATTTTGTTGTTCAGCTCTTCAAACAGAAGATATTTTCTCTCACCTCTTATTTGGTGAAAAACCAGACCTTGAGAGAACAGTAGCGATTTTTCCTCCTGACAATTCCATCCTAGTCCAGCTATTCCATCGCTGTTAAGCTCACATGTTCCCAAGTTTTTGTCGAAGTTGTAAGAAATGCAATCTTCCGTGCTTGTACAAGCAGAAAGACATTGTAACCAATCATCTAGGTGAAGTCTTTGCATAACGTGGCCGGGCAAATACTTATTGTGGTACGTTATGGAGAGAGGCACAGAACTCGCCAGAAACTGCTGAGATGCCGAATCTGCTCCAAGAACTGCTTTGCGCAAAACATTTACGAGCAGAATAAAGGCCAACATCTTCCACTGAAACTGAGAAACCGATGAATTTCAAAGACTGAAGAACAACTGCTTAAGCGCCATTTATCTCTTGACACTGTTGCGAAAACAACAGCAAAAAACAGCAAGAATATCTTTAAGACTCAATTGTTTGTTTAACTTGCCCTGTTCAAAGTAGAGAATTAGTGAGATCACAAATGCCTCGTGAACAATCCTGCTGTCTTTTATGTTGGCTCCACTGATACGGCCTTTTAAAAATTTTTAACATGATTAAACATTTAAAGAGCTCGAAAATGTAGTCGACAGCCTTATTAATAAGTCTGTCATGATCTATGCCATACATAAAAATAGCCACACATGTATACTTTTCCCTTCCTCATTCCCTGGCTTAAAAAGATATTCCCCCCTGACCAAACCAACATACTGATTTAAGGAGGCTCGCAACAGTTTTTTTTTGGCCTTGGAGTGTATGTTTTGAAGTCAAAATTTCGCATAGAAGATAAACTTCGATTTCCTTGATACAACACCACCTTTTCAACATGTGATCAAAGTTTATTTTCTCACTGGTTTCCTAGTAACAGCTGTCACCATAGCAACGGTATTAGACAACCCCTCATTTTAAATAATGTGGAATATCTCGAAAACTAGTCAGACACTTTATGACGAAACTTGAACTATTTGAACTACTCAACCTACACAACTTGTATGCGAAATTAGGGAAAACTCTTTAAGAGCGTTTTCGTGTAAATCATGATTCTTTTTTTACGGGCTGATTTTGGTCATTCCTGCAATTTTCTCCAATATTTCAAGAAAGATAAAACTTAACACTTTCTCTTTTCAGTTGAAAGATCTTTTATGATATCAAAACATTCTTAATGTACATTGAGCTTCCTAGGTGGTTGCGATTTTAAAATATTTATATTTAAAAACTGCTAAAATGCAGCACAAATCAGTCAAAAAGTCCGTAATTTGCATAAATAGAAATATTTCTAAACTGCCCTTACAGATTTTTCTCTTAAATTGTTTGCCTTTAGAATAGTAATTCTTTTTGATGTTCCAGTGAGTTTAAGGCTGAATAAATATTTCTGTTATTAGATAAGAAGGCTGAATCTCGGTCAAGTTTCAGTCGTTATTAACTTTCAACGAGCAACAGTTTTATTCTGTTTTTCCTGGTTTATTTCACGGTTATTCACGTGCAATGAATATTTATACACGCTGCGCTTGTGTCCTCTCGTGCGTTTATAATTCCTTCTCATAATAATAAAAAAATATTCGTCCTCTGAGCTTTTTTCTCGTCATTTTTCGGCCCCAGTGTAATGCCATCGTGGGCGTTAACATGGATGCAATCCGTAATTAAAAATGCTAAAACTTCAGTCAGTATTTAAAGAATAATGGACGAGAGTCTCCAGGAAAAGGCTCAGAAGACGAATATTTTTTGTTATTGTTAGAAGGAATTATAAATGCACGAGAGGACACAAGCGCAGCGTGTATAAATATTCATTGCACGTGAATAACTGTGAAATAGACCAGGAAAAACAAAATAAAACTGTTGCTCGTTGAAAGTTATACTAACGACTGAAACCTGACCGAGATTCAGCCTTCTTATCTAATAAACGAAATGTTTATTCAGCCTAAAACTCACTGGAACATCAAAAAGAATTATTATCCTAACGACAAACAATTTAAGAGAAAAATCTGTAAGGGCAGTTTAGAAATATTTCTATTTATGCAAATTACGGACTTTTTGGCTGATTTGTGCTGCATTTTAGCAGTTTTTAAATATAAATATCTTAAAATCGCAGCCACCTAGGAAGCTCAATGTATATTAAGAATGTTTTGATATCATAAAAGATCCTTCAACTGAAAAGAGAAAGTGTTAAGTTTTATCTTTCTTGAAATATTGGAGAAAATTGCAGGAATGACCAAAATCAGCCAGTAAAAGATGAATCATGATTTACATGGAAACGCTCTTACAGAGTTTTCCCTAATTTCGCATACAAGTTGTGTAGG
Source organism: Siderastrea radians (assembly GCA_964017195.1). Lineage (NCBI taxonomy): Eukaryota > Metazoa > Cnidaria > Anthozoa > Scleractinia > Rhizangiidae > Siderastrea > Siderastrea radians. The sequence goes on along the minus strand of OZ024892.1, from coordinate 5,012,609 downwards.
TTGAGTAGTTCAAATAGTTCAAGTTTCGTCATAAAGTGTCTGACTAGTTTTCGAGATATTCGACATTATTTAAAATGAGCGGTTGTCTATTACCGTTGCTATGGTAACAGCTGTTGCTAGGAAACCAGTGAGAAAATAAACTTTGACCAAATGTTGAAAAGGTGGTGTAGTATCGAGGAAATCGAAGTTTATCTTCTATGCGAAATTTTGACTTCAAAAGATACACTCCAAGGCCAAAAAAAACTGTTGAGAGCCTCCTTCAGAAATTATTTATACATTAGAATACATTAATAATTTTGAAAAGTTGGCTAAACCGGTGTTCGCTTTTATGTTTTGTTTTTGGGAACAGCTGTTTTATTCGAGTAAATTAAATTCGATGTCTGAAACCAAGTCGTGCTACGGTCGCGCTACAGTCAATTGAGTTCGGCACGGTAAGAGCACGACGTTTGAAACGGGCCTACCTTCCATTTAAGATTTCATGTATAACATGAATTTTGTATGTAAATTAAAAACGGATTGTTATGTGTAAGCCTAATTAGTCAAAACTGAGAAAAACTCGTTTATTATATTATTCACAGTCAGGGTTAGGTAAGGTTCTGTGACATCCTTTCGGAGAAATTACGGTTTTTAGGGTACTGTTGTAGTAAGTTTGATAATTACCATTACTTTTGACAACACTTATGAGAAAGTACCTTGCAATGAAAAAAGACTCTATGGTCTTTGGCTCTTTTTTCGTTACTAATAGGAGATGCATTTTCAATGAGCATCTGTTCGGCTTCTCAAAGAAAATATCACCTTGATAGGGGTCTCTAAGTAAATTTAATAGAACACTTGTTAATGCAAAAGATCACCTTGGCAACGTCGGTAGAGCTACTTTAAAGTGGTCACCAAGGGAACAGGGATGATCTACGTTATAGAGGTAGCCGTATATGTCCGCTGTACGAGTTTTTGGGCTCTCTGGTGACCACGTGACCTCTCTGTAATAAGGAATTGTGGTATCACGAAGAAGTACTTGTCCATTTCATCGGAAGGTGTCCGTGCAGAGATGTTCGGAAGTGTAAAGCAACCGCCCTGGCGAGACCGAGTATTTGTTGGTGGATTTCGTTGGCCGGAGATGCATGAGTTTGAACGACGTCACTTGATGCGTGAATAATTTGGCTTTACAGTTTGGCTTTCACCAGTGTTAGAGTGGGTTTTATCTTTAAAGAGCGACTTTGGTAAATTATATATTTACCGAGAATAATTACATTGCAACTGGGCAGTACTTGGCTCTGGTGATGCGTATTATGTACTTCGCAGGTCTGTTGTCAGTTCAGTTTAGCTACTGAGCAGTACTTTCCTGCGGTACTTGTTACCTTGCTACGCAGGGTGTTTCTAACTTTTGAGTCCGCAGATCAACTCCTAAAGTGGTAAATTAGGAGAAGAAAATCTATAGCAACGCCTTCTTGAAGTGCTTATTTTTTTTTTCAACATTTTAATCCACGATTAAAGGTTCTCACAGGTTATTACAGATCTCTTTTTTTCTTACTCTTTCGATCTCGATGTCAAGGTGCAGACAGTTAAGTTATAATTAAAAAGCCACGAACAAAATTTACAACAAAATCATTTAATAAATATGCCTTATCAGCTACAAAAACTGGGTGTAAATAGCGGTTAATCTTGCATGACTAAGCTTGCAATAAGGTTGTTTTATTCTTGAACTCGAGCATTTTAATCATCTGGACAGCCGTCGCTTTCAGCATCGCCTTGTTTGCCACATTCCACTTTCTCCATCTCTGGCCCGCTGCATCCACTATTGTTAGAACCAATACAAAGGCGCTTGCGGCTTTTTACTCCTTTGCCACATGTTGTTGAGCAAGGGCTCCACGATTGCCACGTTGACCAGTAGCTTGCAATCGTTTCTAATACAAAAATCACAAGTTAGAGGACTTTTAAGAAAGAACCCTACTGCCCAGGCATTCTTTCCTCTCCGATCTCCCATCCGTGAGTAAAGCGCTCAGTAGGGGCCCACGATAAAGAGTTGTGTGTTATTCGGCGTCGCAATGAATTTTAACTTAACATTTCGTGAGTGGGTGTGACGGAATGAGTGATATGCTAGGCTCGTCTGAGTGACGTGAGAAGGAACTAGTTAAAAAATTTTGACACAAGGCAAGGAAAACGGCTTGGCGAATCACAGTGTTTATTCACCGACCCTTTTATTTTTTATTTTTTAATTTTGAAAAGGTTACTTATTTCTTTATTTATTTGGTTCCCCTGTCTCATCCGGTATAATGAGTTTGCTTTTTTCCATCGGGCGTGGCACAACATAGTATTGTAGCTATTCACGGTCAGGATTATGAGCTGAAAGATTAGAGTGGGAAACCATTCAGAGTGTCGACTTCTCTCATCCAGCAGCCGTCTCCAGTAAAATGATTTCACTCATATAGCGTTTTTTTATATAATTCAACACTGATGTGTTGCCATATTTGCGCAAATCTTTGAGGGTGAGCTTAAGATTACAAAAGCTATAAGCAATTGCAAAAAGACTTGAGACACTCGCTATATTTCCGGTCATTTCTGATATTCTTAACGTCAATACACATTTACCCCTCTCTCTCCCTTATCAATGTTGTTATATATTTAGTAATGACATTCAAAGCAACAAGCAACAACATTAACAGGGGGCGGGGGTGGAGGAGGGGATTTCAAAAATGCGTTTTTAGATGGAAATCCATTTTTTTAGGAGAGTGTCTTAACAATTTCGCAACTGCTGTTAGCTTTTTATACCAATCAACAAGAAAGAAAACAAAGCGTTTTAATTTCAACATTACTTCTTTCTGAGTGAGCTACTGTACCAATGACATTGCTTTCTTCGAGTTTCTTTACCCGAGGTTTTAATACAGAATTTTTCAATTCGTTCAATTAAATTCGGAAACCTAGTCATTCTTATCGGTATGCAGACCTGAGGGATATAGGAAGGAACGAATGGATGAAACGTTAATTTGACACAACACGTTGAAACTTAAAGACGGTTCGAATTTTGAACATTTGCATTTTTCGAGGATTTTTCATTTCTTTACGACTTGGCGAAAAGATTCCAATATTTGTAGCACTCACCCGGCCAAGGTTAACGCTAACAGCAAACAGTGTAATAAGGTCAAAATGACGAGGCAAAAACTGAAATTGGCAGTCCAGTTGGGGTGAAATTAGCAGGACAATACAGTGGAATTAATATGATAGACAGTTACAACAGCTGAATATATATGCAAAACGTACCTCGGACTGACTCAACAAAAGCACAAAATTAGAAACCCGCAATCACATGATTCTGGGTTATTTCTAAAACACTATACTAGTAAAATTCAGTTGTTACATTTCTGTTATTAAGCATTTGGTTCCCACATTCATGGTGATCACAAACTACCGTTTAGAAACACTAAAACCAACATTCAACGTGATCTCTGTGAAGACTAGAAAACTAATTCCTTAATTCACGGTGAACAACACTAATTATGCCACAGGTTTTTTATAACCGGACAAAATCTCTTTAAAACCTAAAACTGTTTTTATGTACACAGACTATATATATATATATATATCTATCTGTCTAATCTGCCTTTGTTTTTTTATTCTGACAAGTCCAAAACTGAAATTCCACATCAAAATAACCCTGAAATGCATGGGAAAATTTGCGACTCAAAATCTGTAAAATCTTAAACCACAAAGTAATCCCGTACACCCTTGTTATTTTAGTTTTCCTAAAAGCAATCTTCATCAGTTTTTGATTTTACAATTATTAGGCCAAACAACCGCGAGATCAAAATAAATTTTCGAGGTGCCGTTCTTAGCAAAAAATCAATTTTGGCATAACAAATATCAACATTAAACGTGTTTTCGCAAGACAAAGCTCCACTTATTTGCTTAGTTAACTGACATTCATTGAAGTGCTGTTTCAGGGCCCGCACGCAATATGTTTTATATATATTCCAGTGTTTTCGGCTTCCCGCTTCTTTACGCTTAGTCGAAGAAATTAAAAAACACTTTCCACTCCTATTTTTTTAATCGCGCCAACAAAACAACATTGCAGAAGAATTTTTTTGTTTTCCGTTTGTAAATCAGATGCGAGATGTGGATTTATTATTTTGTTGTTCAGCTCTTCAAACAGAAGATATTTTCTCTCACCTCTTATTTGGTGAAAAACCAGACCTTGAGAGAACAGTAGCGATTTTTCCTCCTGACAATTCCATCCTAGTCCAGCTATTCCATCGCTGTTAAGCTCACATGTTCCCAAGTTTTTGTCGAAGTTGTAAGAAATGCAATCTTCCGTGCTTGTACAAGCAGAAAGACATTGTAACCAATCATCTAGGTGAAGTCTTTGCATAACGTGGCCGGGCAAATACTTATTGTGGTACGTTATGGAGAGAGGCACAGAACTCGCCAGAAACTGCTGAGATGCCGAATCTGCTCCAAGAACTGCTTTGCGCAAAACATTTACGAGCAGAATAAAGGCCAACATCTTCCACTGAAACTGAGAAACCGATGAATTTCAAAGACTGAAGAACAACTGCTTAAGCGCCATTTATCTCTTGACACCGTTGCGAAAACAACAGCAAAACAACAGCAAGAATATCTTTAAGACTCAATTGTTTGTTTAACTTGCCCTGTTCAAAGTAGAGAATTAGTGAGATCACAAATGCCTCGTGAACAATCCTGCTGTCTTTTATGTTGGCTCCACTGATACGGCCTTTTAAAAATTTTTAACATGATTAAATATTTAAAGAACTCAAAACTGTAATGGACAACCTCGATTAATAATTCTGTCAAAATCTATGGCATGCATTAATAAAGTACCTTAAATACCTGATAATTTCGTATGTCCCCAATGGACACTTTTACTGAGGCTTCACTTCATTACATTTTTAATTTGGCGTAAAAAATTATTCCTTCCCGGCCAATCAAATATACTAATTAAACGAGATATTCATGTCTTTTTTTCTCGTCGTATTTAAAATTTCATGAATAACGTGAATTTTGTATAAATTCGAAACGGATAGTTTTAATATATGTCAGTATTGATTTGTCAACACTGACGAAAAAGGGCTTAATTATTCACAGAAAGGGCCAGTTAAGGCTCTAGATGTCTTTTTGAGAAATTACGGTTTTTAGGGTTGTAGTCAGTTTGATAATAACTATTAAGTTTTAACAAAACTTATGAAATAGTACCGATTACTATAACAGTATACCTCTAAATGAAAAATAAATACTCTGTGGTCTTTGGCTCTTTTTTCGTTGCTAATAGGAGATGCATTTTTAATGAACATCTGCTTGGCTTTTCAAAGAAAATATCACCTTCATATGAGACTAAGTAAATTTAATAGAATACTCGTGAATGCAAAAGATCACCCTGACAACGTCGCTCGAGCTACTTTAAAGTGATTACCAAAGAGAACAGGGATGATCTGCGTTACAGAGGTAACCGTATTATGAAGGTGTCCTCTTTAGAGGTAAAGTGAAGAGTTTTGAATGACCACGCGACCTCTCCTTAATAAGGAATTGTTGCATTACGAAGAAGCACTTGTCCATTTCAGGGACCGCGCGGCCTATTTTGAAGTGGGGGGGCTAACTCAAGAGTGAAGGAGGAGCGGCGGCGGGGGGGGGGGGGGAGGGGTGACAGCCTCACGCAAAAATTTTGTGACTCAGTGACAATGGACAATGGATCTAGGGCGGTTAAGTGTGTTAAACGTTGTCAGTTTACTAAGGAGAGAGCCTGGTTTACACCCATCATACAAACCGATAAGTAACGGATCAAAGCTATTTGTTTGTTTGGTCCATATGAAAATTAGATCTAACTGGGAAAAACGAAGTACTGGTTAACCCTGAAACTAACCACTGACTAACGAATTTTCCAACTTCCAAATGACTTTTTTTTATGGCGCCAAAAAGTGGGGGGGCTAAAGCCCCCTCAGCCCACCCCTCGCACGGACCCTGCATTTTATCTGAAGGTGCCCGTACAGAGAAGTTCGAAAGTCCTTGTCAGACTGAGTACTTGTTGGTGGATTTCGTCCGACGTCACTTGATGGGTTAACAATTTTGACTTATTGCAAGGCTGGCACCTCAAACTGACGCAGATTCGATTGACCGATAATTCGGGTACTTTACCTTGATGTGTTCTCATTTTTAAAAAGTTTTTACAGATACATCAACTACCAATAAATCAAATTAATAATAAGTAATGTATATCGTTTCTATTATTTTCGACAATGGCAGAGTCCCGGAGGGTACTCATCAAAGTTTCTGACTGGCAGGTAGCCTGCGTTACTGGCGGGATTGTTTGCGTGAAGTTCGAGCAGCGGAGCCGCGAAGGGAATAGCCGCCAAGGAAATGAGGAGAAGCGGTATTTTCTCCCGGCTTACGCCGCTCGTTGACCAGGCTTGCGGATCTCATGGCGGCTCCGCTGCCAAAACTTTACCTTCGCATGCAATACCGCCATCTACGCAGGCTAACTGGCAGGCGCCGCTCCGCGGTTCAAAACGTTACTTATCAATATGCAAAGGCTAATGTTTTCAAAATGCTATACCCATACCTAGAACAAAAATTGGACCTTTTTCATACCTCAAAAATAAGCCAAAAACAGTACTTTATCGCGGGTTTTTACTCACTCGTAGGCTCCAAGCTTTTGTGTATTTTTGCGTTGTGATTTCTGCTAAAATTTTTGCAAACAATTTCAGTGCAATTTAGGCGACCCTTTAACATACTAAAACCGCAAATTTTGCTACCCTTTCGTATACTGCAAGCACCACTTTTGGGCGGAGCCTCCCCGTGTAACCCGCTATAGGGAGTACCACCTTCCCCCCCGGGGGGGGCTTAGTGCTATTAAAGCGCAGTTGTTATCAAAGGCACTCAGCGGATTGTTTCAGTGAACTGCCATAAGAGGACATAAGACATCATGTGAACGAGAAAATAAATTCAATAGTAAAGTCGGATGAACTTTTTAGATCAACGAAATTGCGGCGGACAGTGATTGTTCTACCCACATCATCAACCACGCAGCCGTTTTGGCTGCTATATGTCAAATGAAATCGATTACTCTGTCTCCTTCCCAAAGCCTCCGTTTCTTTTACCAGCAGTGAGAATGAACCAATAGCAGTTACTCAGGGGTGGTTTTGCTTGGGTCCCTTCCCATAACACCTTGCAAGTCTTCATAGCGCCCACCCTTCCATCATTTTAATGAATATTGACGATCTCGCGATCTCGTGAATTGCCAGGCTCTTGAATACGTAGTATTTTATCTGTTTTGTGCAGCTTCTCATAAAAGGCACACAACGAAACACCCTTTAAAATCCTTTAATTTCCGAGTCAAATACTGCCGTTAAGTCTTGGAAAGAATCAACCGTCGCCCGTCGGACCATTCAAATAGCAAAAGTCCAGTCGCACAAATCCAGATAGGACGCGGGTATCCTCATCTCGGTGAGGAGGAGATGAGAGAAAGAGAGCTACCGCCTTATTCCCCCAGCCACTCTCCCCCAAAAAGAATGCAATATCGCAGTGGATGGCTATGCTTGCACGTGTTTTGAAACATTTTTCAAGTCGGAAATTTGGGATTTTTTCATTATTGAGTTAAAGTAAGAAGCACGTCCGCTGTAGCTCGTTCTCATCTACAAATCCAGCATTGTGTTCACATTGAAAATGTGGCTAAAATTATGTTTCCGGTCTCGTCGTCAACCGGAAGAGTAACCGGAAGTAACGACATACCAAGTCAGCGGTTTTCCACATGACGCCTGGGTTATTTTCGTTTTGAGATTTAGGCAAAATTTGAACCAGTGATTGCGAAAGGAGCGCCTCAGATTTCCACAAATTTAATCTGAACAGAAGAAAACTGACTGAAGATTGATGAAAACTTTGTTTTCCTTTTGCAATGTGACGTAAACGTGGTAAACGAACGTTGCGTGTTTCGTATGGATCGATGATTGTGCAGCCACGTTTGTACGTGCTGTTACTTATTTCAAGATGGTGTCAGGACCTCGACTTTCGCACGTCTTGGCAAGCACACTTATAGATAGCTTATTTTCGCTCTAATCTAAAGATGGCGAACGAAATACAGGAGGAAGAAGTTTCTCAAAGGCTTCGACAGCTGTGGAGTTCGTTTATGAGATGTGCTTCTCTCGAAAATCCACAGGTAAGAGAGCTAAGTTTCGATTTCTGGTTTGGTGGGCACATATTATATATACCTTGCAGTTTAGCTTAAGACTTAAGCCTATATATTTCGCTTTATGCTGCTTGTCGTCCTTCTTTGAGGTTTGGTAGGTACTTAGAAGTTCAGTCATTGCTAGTTCTTTTGGCAATCTTGATACGGATACTGTAAGAGTAATATTTGGCAAATCACCATTTCCCTATTCTTACAGGCTTGCTACAATAATACTTAATTAGAAAATACTGTGCCATGATACATGTACAAATGTACTAGATACATGTATTAAAAAAAAAGGAACATTTGTTGAATCTGGTTGTTTTATTCTGCATTTATAAGGAAAAGTAAAGTCACATACAAACAAAAATAAACAACAACAGATAGGTTAAGCTCATGCAGCTGGAGCTTCACCCTTTAAAGCTGATTTATACAGTATAACTTTGTTGCAGATGACTTGCGTGTGACGCAAACTGTTTTGGGTAAATGAATTCTACAGCCTGCTTACAATTGTTGTTCACGACACCAAAAATGTCGTATTTTGAAACATAGTCATCCCCATAGTGGCAAAATGTTAAATGACAAGGGTTACATTCTTTGCATAACAGGAGCAGCGCATGATGCACTACAGTAACAGTAACATGTGACACTTGTAAGCAAAAGTCATGCCGTCTAAATCGGCCCTTAAACCCCAGATCATTGTGCATTTTCTCCCCACTGTTCTCCAATTATGTTTTGTAAGGGTACTAGTTGCGAGAATTTTCTTACAGTATATCAAAGCATATTTTTCTCCTTTTCACCTCCTTTCTTCTCATGTCTTGTAAGCTTGATTAAGTATGATATTGTAGGGAGAAATGAGATGCTTATCACTACTGGGGATTAAAGTACTGGTTTGATATTGTTAATGGCTTTAATTAATAATAGCCATGCAGTGATACAGCAGATTCTGGTGATTAATGCATGTAAACCTGGATTTTCAAATATGGTTCACTGGCTATGACTTGACCAAAAGTTGCTTAGAATCACTTTTGTTACTTCACTTGTGTTATAATTACAGTTCTAGTGGGAAGACAGAAGAAGGCATACACAGACATACACCTGTTCTCTATTAACTGGGCTACCTGCGGTGCTTTTTTTTTTGTGATTAACTTGCTTCCATCATCAGGATGTTGCTCGGCCAACACAGCATCCACCACAGTTCTTGTTTTTGCCAGATGTTTGGCACTTGCACTAAACTTCCAGGTTTCTCTGTGCATGTGTATTTAATATTCAGTGGACCACATTTATATTTAGTATGTACCAAACCAGTGGGTAGTGTTTTTTGCATGCTGTGATTGGCTACTCAAACAGTGTTCTCCCTAGTTTTCAGGGTAACAAATACATGTAAGTCACTTTTTTAAACCAGTGAAGCAGCCCTGTTGAGAATCTTTTTTCTACCCTGGAGTGGAATTGTCGTCATGAGACCCGTAATGTTGCCGGCATGACACCAGGCTCACACACGTCTTGAAAACCCTTCAAAACGGTTGACGTTTGCGATTCCTGTTACAAGGAACGTACTAATGTACAGATAAATGTCGAGAAAAAGCTTACAGCAACCTAAAAAACGTATGGAGAAATGCCTAAAAGATTAAGGCCTACAGGACCGCTCAAAAGTAAGTTACCTGTCTCGTCTCGTTTCTCATCTCGAGAGATTCACTGAAGCGGCAATTTTGGAATAAATTACAGGCAAATTGTCTCGCAAGAAACCGACTAATCTCTCGCGACATGTTTGTCAGCTCGACAGTGTACTGCTATTCAGTTCGACAATTCCGTATTACACTGTACATGTAAGTTCGCGCCGTATGAGCTGATCTGTTTTGAGCATTTCTCGTTTCTTCGAGTAATCCTGGTGACGTTGAAAACTGAGCATAAATGCTTCAATATTCCGTCTATTAATTAAAGTTTCGCGTGCTATCACTGTTATGCAATGAACTGATTTCTTTTGCAATAATCCTGACATCATTCACTCTGAAGTTTTCATTTTTCATTTTTCATGACCTTCATGCATATGTATACAGCATCAAAACATTTTGTGAACTGTAGCAATTCAAACTCACGTCTCACGTCAATGAATTAGCGAGCTAATTACGGTTTATATTGTCGTCGCTTTTCATTTTTGCATCAAAAAGGATGTTACAAATGGAATAAACATGAAAATGTCGAAGTAAAAGACGTTGTTGAAATACTTTTCATTCACGGTTCCGGTTACTTTTTTGTACTCTTTACAAAGGCGTAAATGAAGAACGTCGAGGAGAAGACAATACTAAGAGCAGGCCTTCTGACAGGGTGCGGGAGAAAAATTAAAATTGTGCGGGATTTTGGGGGCAAATTGTGCGGGAAAAAACGTCGATTGTGCGGGGAATTGTGCGGGATTGCGTAATCTTGCGACGAACCAAATATTCAATCTCCAGTGTTCTAGCCAGATCCGACAGGGAGGAAATTCTGTGTAAATGAAAAATGCGACTAAATTTCTTTCTTTGGTGATAGAAATATACCCAGCAGTTGCCAATTTGTGGCTTTTTTTTTCTTACCAAAGCGTGCTGAGTTTGACTCAAAATTGTGTCTGTATAAACAAAATCACGTTGCGTGACACGCACGATAAACTCGATCGTTTTGCAAAATAAAACTTCGGCATAAAATATTTCCGATCTCAATGAGTTCCTTTATTTAAAAAATCCCTGCAGTTTTGCTGTCTTAAATTAATAATATGTAGTGTGAATAATTCCCCGTAAAGGTTCACAAATTCTTCGAAGTTAGCCGCAAAAACACAACCCGACATGTATGCAAATTACGTGCTAGATGTGATTTGATACAGTGTTTGATGGCATGTTTGCTTTTCTCAACAACTTACCAAGTAGATCGTAGAACTTGCATTTTCGTGAATGAAAATGCCTTTCACGTGAATGAAAAAAAATGAAATCTAGTATGCAGATCATGCAGTTTATGATTCATTTTCTTTGTCAATTCGCAAATTCGATAAGTCCTTTGCAAAAATAATTCAGAAACAGTGACAGTCATTTCGGCGCCACGGTTCATTTCTTTGGTATTTCTTCTTTGTTCTCGGCATATTATTTTACTGAACGAGGAAGCGATACGCTCGAAAACAAAACCCGATTACTGAAGTTGACTAAAAGTAGGTCGAACTGACACTAGAGCCCAGGCCGCGCAGAGTGACGAAAGAACGCCTTGCGTTTTATATCCCCTCGAGCGATCGAGGAAAGCGAGGGATTTCTCGATTGTTTTGGAAGGTAAATAGCCTGGAAATAGCCTAAAACGTTTTTAGGAATCTTGGTAATCAATAGGAGACCTGATTTAATTAAATGTTTCAGCAAATCTTTCAGTATTGTGCGGGATTTTGCGGGGTGTTGGGAATTGTGCGTTATTGTGCGGGTTTGACCAAATTGTGCGGTCCCGCACCCACGCACCCTGTCAGAAGGCCTGTAAGAGGGCCTTACGAACAAACCAGCATACGGATACAGACGTCAAGAAGATAACACTAATATCTTACGACAATGCTAACATATGGAGAAATGTTAAGGAGATAAACTAACAACATTTTAATTGCGAATACACTAGCACACGGACAAACGTCGAAAAGATAACAATATTTTTTTTAATATTCTAACGTACGGAGAATTGTCGACAGTCGAGAAGATAAAACCTTACAACACTGATGAACACACTATCGCACGTAAAATGTCGAGAAGACTTATACCCTAGGAAAGTACTAGCATACGGAGAAACGTTAAAAAGATACGACTAACATCTTACTAAGGTAGAAACGCGTGGAGAAACGTAGAGATGAGAACATTATCAAACGAACTTACATTGTAGAAATATCGAGATGATAAGGTTTCGTCTAATATTGTACAAATGCATGGGCAATGAGAAAAGTTATGTAGTACGTAGTACGACTGACATAAATCTTCTCATAATTCAATCCGATAATAAATCTTTCACGATCCCAAACTGTTGGATGTTTCTAATTGTGGTTCCGGCTAACCGGTAACAAGCGGTGCTACAAGCCGTAAATTTTACCGGTTACCGCCTGATAAGGAGAACATTGGTCTGGATTTTGTGTGCGAGTTCTCCCTCATTTCCTAAGAAAAGGAACTATTTGGTGCTAGCTATCCACTGGTTTGGTATATACCAAAACAACTTTTCACCTCAGGTTTGGTAAAGAGACGTAGATATTTCCCTTGCTGCTTCGTGGCTTGGCAAATATTCACCACCATTCACCTCTAGGAATAATAAATATTGTTACTTTACACTTACATTATACATGTAGGCCATGTGCAGACATGCTACTTCACTTACAAGTGGGAACTTTCTTGTGATCTAAATTTAACACATGCACAATGGGCTGGTCTAATACCCAATGGGTTTTCTTGTCTGCAGGAGAAAAGCAAACATTTGGAGTCCTTCATGGTAGAATTCTTGGGTGCATATCGTACAGTTAAAGGGGAGCTGAGGAAGATTTCTGGCTTCGGGTAAATAGCAATATACTACTCAATGTGAAACATTTAATAAATATTATTTAGTCGAATCCCGTCAAATCCACTTCTGGGAGGTTGAGTTTTCAAATTACAGTTTTGCACTTACAACACAATCAAACAGGTACAAGGTGAACTGATAAAGATAAAAGAAAGTTTGTTAAGTGGCAGTTGTGCAGTGCACAGTCTAAAAAGGTGTTTTATATTTTCAAAGTATTTTTCACAAATTTAATAAAACATTGAAAACAAATCTAAAATTATTTTGCTGTGGCTATAAATAAGGTACAACTGGGAACGTCAATATAATTAAGTTTTAAGATTTTCAATTGTAACATGCAGGGATATGTACTTTTAACTTGTGGTGAATAAAGACATTTTATTATTATTATTATTATAATTATAATTATTAATATTAATAATAGTAATAATAATAATAATAATAATTATTATTATTATTATTATTATTATTATTATTATTATTATTATTATTATTATTAGTGCCAAAGGACTGGGAAAATGTGTTCGTTATCATGGGGTTTGTTATACCAGGGTTCTTTTCCATACATTTTACTACTACTGGGCTGAAGAATATGGTTTGTTTTATTGGGGTCTTTGTAAGAATATACATGTAGGCCTGGGGCGTATTATATTGAGGTTCCACTGCTGGTGATCCCACTACACGTACGTTGTATCACAGCACCTAAAAGGCATTAATTTACATGTAATCACTTGTTTTGTTTTGTTTTGTTTGGTCTGGCCTTGTTTTAAGAAAATGCCATTGGATACTGGGGCTTATAATTTTCATGACCAAAATGTACGTGTATTCATTTGTTATCTTGGGGCGGTTTTTTCCTAACTGTAAACAGAAGCAAAAAGAGACCTTAAACATAATTCATATTATGAAGCAATGTTTAGGCTGTGCTTTTAAATGGATTATTTATTTTTTATTTGCACCCCCCCCCCCCAAAAAAAAAAAATTAAGGAGAAGATCTAGGGAAAAAAAAAAAGAAAAAAGCAAATTAAAATTAATCTTTAGTAAGTACTGTTTCACCATTGTTTCTTTTCCTGTAGTGATATTCATAGCGTTAGCAATGTGTTGACAAGTGAGTTCCAGGCGGCAATTCTACTAAGATGTCAAGATGAAAACGAGCAGTCATTGGTTGATTATCTTTGTCATGGGCAGGGTCTACTTCTCTTGCAGATGTTGTGCATTCTTGCAAGCAAGGTATGATTCGAAATGAGGAATGGATGCAAAGGTTGTTGCCGAAAAAAACAAGTCATGAACATGTTGTGTGATTTGTACTTTTCTTCACTTCTTGCTTAAAATGACTGGCATGTCTTGTGGGAAGGTGTCAAAACAAATTAAAATAGTTTTGCTTTTTTCAGTGAATATGTGTGGCTTTGAATTACATTCTGAGTTGGGCCTTCAGTAATATGAATGATAAGTCTTTCGTTAGCACAAGTTTCACTTTGGTTTCTTAACTTTAAGTTCTTTTTTACATTTTCACATATTTTTGAGAAAATTTGACCAGAAAACTGCTTTCTAAGTATATTCTCACCTTAGAAAATCAGTGCCCCAGCACATGACAACAAAATAACGTAATCACCTGATTATGGAAAGTATCGCAAAATGTGAAGGTTCTTGTGTGACTTGTTAATGTGACTATATACATGTAGTTATGTCAAGACTAGCTATGATTAATGTGGCAATCCAGATCCAAACAAACAGAAAAATGTACTGACAATATAATGTGGGTGACGACAAAGGGATGATGAGCTTGCTTCTCTCATAAACTGAAGTTACTCAAGTGAAGCATGATAATGAATAATATTTCTTTTGGTCTCTTTCTTAACTAAAACAGCTCCTTTGCTGTTTTGTGCTTCAGTTTTAACCTGGTGTACTTTACTGTAACTGTGTTTATGCTGACCTTCATGATTCTAGTATTTATTGACAATTTATTCTAATACTTTGATATCTTTTCAGATTGCTGGATGTAGCTTAGACCTGGCTAATCTGCTTGTGTCTTTACTGCCAGTTGTTCTTAGGGTGCCTCTGCAAGATTATGATCCTCTTAATGGTATGACAAGAGCTTGTTTTGTTGTTGTATATACCGGTTAGGTCAATTTCCCCAAAATTCCTGTTTGAAACCCATTAATACAAAAATCTTTGGTGAAAGAAATTAAAGCTTTTTTCATATCCTAGGCTGCGCAGCAGGCGAGCTCTGAAAAGAGGCTAGAGGCACAGATAAGAGCAAATTAAGGAGGGCGTGCTCCCTAGGAAAAATTTAGCTTGTTCCCCTCCCTCCCCCCCTACCCCGCCCCTCACCCTTAGAGAAGTCCAAAGCTCATGTTTTTTCAACATTTTTCTACTGAAAGTTGCAGTTTTTTCTTCAAAGGTTTGCTGTGCATTTACCACCATTTTCTCTAAAATGTTCTTCCAGTCAATTTCTTTGGACATGCTAGGTAGTGTCTTACTCAAATGGACAGTATTACGGGGAATTTTTTGCATTTGTAACACTTTGAAAAGCCAATAGCAACATTTATATATTAAATGAAAACCTAAAAATAATGGTCCATTTCTTGTTGAACAACACCTTACTAATTCAGGGAAACTGTTGCCATATTTACTCAATTAATCACCTCCTCCGATAATTTTTTAAGCACCGCATACACTGTAAGAGAGCAAAAATAGTATGAAAGAGGGCCGCCCTCAAATAAGCACCGCATTCATTCACAACAATGAGGCACTTACATGTAATCGAAACATCATCCGACTGAGTTGTTGAGGAGCCAAACTAACAAAACAAGTACGGTACACCTCAATCTAAACCAGCCTTGGAAATTTATTCTCTTGTACTACAATGTTTTTCACTTCAAAGCGGGTATATTTCATGATTTTGTTGTTAACATTGGCTTGTTCTCGTTTACAGATGTCATGATTTTTTAAAGAGTGCCACCTTCAAATAAACACCACCCCCGCATAAGCACCGCATATAAAAGACTAAAAATTTAAAGAGTGCCCCGGCACTTAATCAAGTAAATATGGTTATTGTCTTTGACCACAGATGCCTGGGATGGAAATTGATTCCTCTTGAAACCATTTGGTGAACATTTACAGGTTCTGTGTTTGTGTCTTGCCAAAATCATTGAAAAACGTGTTTTGGATTTTACACTTTGCAAAAATTCACTAGATACCTTTAGCTTCCTCTTGGTAGTTCACCTGAGCATTTTAAGCATGAGCGAAGGCATTTCATCATAATTTTTTTTAAAGTTTTGAGTTGTAAAATGCGAGCAAAATTCCTGTGAGACAGCCCATTTAATATGCCATTGGCTGATTGTGGACATTCACCCCTGTTTTCATTGTGCTCCTAAAATAATTACAACCATTAAATTTCCTTGCAACCAAAGGGGGAGGGGTCATGCTGAAAGATGGAAGGTGCAGGGGCCAGAGGGGGAGAAGAGAGGGGAGAAAATTGTTTTTCCTTCCCCTCCCTTTCCGACCCTCTTTCAGTGCCAGGGCAAAAACAAACTCACAAACAAATACTAATAAATACTAGTAATAAAGGAAGGGAGGGAGGGAGGGACAGATAAATAAAATGACAACCTACCCAAAAGAGCAATGTTCGCATGTACACTGTTAAGCGACAGGATCAAAGTGAGTGAGTCATTTGTATTGTACTGTATGACGTGTCATTACCACTGTGTGATTTCGAAAGAAGATACAGAGGGGCAGGGCAAGAATCACTTTTTCCGTACATGCTTAGATTTATATGATCCAGATAACTTTAATTTGTTTTTGTAAAATTTGTATCGGTGCCTACCAATATTCTTTAATTGTCAAGCTACATGTAACTCCTAAAATCTGTGCCACATTTTGGAAAAGCGGCAAAATGAAACCCTTTTTATAACGAAACAGTAAGAATGACACCTAAATAATGTATCCCTCTGCAGTGTCACATTCTTAAGTAGGAAAGAATAATTGTGTCAGTTGATATCCATTATTAAACCTTTTGTTTTAATAACTTCCCTTAGGTTTGCTGTTCTCTATTTTTCTTCAGATGACCCCCTGTAAGATTTGCTGTAAAACATCCTTTTTTCTGTCTTTCTTTTGTCTAGGGTTAGAAGTAGTGTTGGCTGACTTTGATGATTACTACCGTGACTCCAAAAGTGCCTCCCGCCATGCCAGTCTCGCAAAGGATATGATTTTTGATCTCTGTTTCAAGGAACATTACAAACCTGACAAGCCTCCTGAATCTGAGGAAAGTCACCTTGCAGTTCAAAAGCAAGCACACGCAACTGATAATGAGCAGTTCAAAACAGCAGGTATTCCCATTGAAAGAGATCGCCTTGAATTTCCATGTTTGGCCAAAGGCATGGCTGAAAGTCCCAGCACCACAGAAGAAAGCGACATGCTCACCAGTCTTACTAGTGTGACAGATCTAGACACCACAAGTGCTAACATCAGTGAATGTTCCGACCATGAAATTGCCCGTAGTGATGCCACTGCTGAGAAGAGCAGTGAGGTTATCAGCCTATCTAGCCCATGTGACGGTACTGTCCTAAAGCAGGACGTTGAAGTACAAGAACAAACTCCTGCACATTCTAGCTTAGAAGCTGCAACAAGAAGCCACTCTTGCATCAACAACTTTCAACTATCGCTTCTTCTTGTCTCAACACTTGAAAATCTAACATGTCACAGCAGTTCCAGCCTTCATGACCCAGATCTTTTAATGCACACAAGCGGCCAACTCATAGAAATCCTACACACACTGAGCGATGTAAAGGAAAAGAATGTTGAAGCCCTTTGCAGTTGGGAACCTGCAGCACAAGCTGCTGTTCAGCTTGTAATCATTAGAACCGTCTTTGCAATTCTCTACGCAACATGCAGAAACACAAAAGCAGCGAAACAGCTCTCAAAGTCCTCATATGTTGGAAAACTTGTGGAAGTAGTTTCAGAAGCATGGCTTGACAAAGAATTTCTTTCTGTGCAACAACACCCTGAGCTTGCAAAAGTTGTCTCTAAAGTTAGTGGTCGTGGTAAGCAGCATGCGTCGAAATTGTCCTCTTCATATCTATGGAGAACGTTCCAGCATGAATTACTCGTCTGTTGCTCTTTGCATGGCCTCATGCTTTTTGTGACAACCTGCCTTCATTATGGAACCGTGATCAATTCCTCTTTATTTGTGTTGTGTCAAGAGATTTTTGAGCAGTTTTCTTCCAAGGGAGCATTTGAATCTGTCACTATATTGCTTCTGAAGCTTGATGAAATTTACCCAGATGAATTGAATCCTGAAGAGAAAGATGATGATGTTGACTGGCAAGTAGCATCCCCTGGACGAAGGATCGAACAGTACCCAAAGAACTTGTCAAAGAGGTTTGTAAGAAGTTTAGGGAGGATGATCTCTGTGTTGAAGAAAGGAAAGGGTTGCTGTAAAAGTTCACGAGACCTCAGCAGTAGAAAGAACTCGGTGGCAGCAGCTGGGTGGCCTGTGGTCCAGGAGGACGGCTTTGTAATGTGTGAGGCATACCCTCAGACCTCTGAGGTAGAAGAAAGCTCAGAGTCAGCAGCAGACATGGAGTTTGAAAGTGAAAGGCAAGACCAGTTTTCAGGTGCGTGACTGTGTAATTTCATATAACTCATCCCCTGCAGACATCTTCCTCCTCCTCTGCTCCTTTGTCACAGACTCCTCGTCCTTGTCCTCCTATGACTTTTGTGTTCAATGCTTCTTTGTCCATTCCCCACTTCTATTCCTCATTCCCCATCCTCTCCTCATACACTCATTTGTTTGCTCTTTGCCCCCATCTCTCTCTTCCTTCAGTCCAGCTGTCCTACTGGCAGTCTGCGTTTCCTCATCCTCACTCTTCTTGTCTTCCTCATCCTACTTCTCTTGGATGGGCATTTCTGCTGACACCACCAATCACATGTATTCTTACAAGAGGAACTGGCATGTTTTATGTAACTTAACACCAAAGAAACTAAATTGACACAAAGCACAATTAGACACCTTAAAAATACATGCTGCTCAATTTGTCGAAGTTTAATGGAGAAAAAAATTCAAAGTTATGGGATAAGTGTTTTCTCTGATTACACTCTTACAAAATAAGGTTCGACTTATCGAGGGTAAAATTAAAAGGAAAATGGCCTGGAGGGAAAAGAATTCATTCACTTCCTGTAAACGGGAGGTTCGAGTTATCGAAATGTATGGAGCAAATAAATTTTGGAGCGAGTAGCAAAGACTTCAAGTTACCGAGGATCTTAGTTTCTGGGAGTCAACTGTAACTGTTCCTCTTCCTCTTCCTCCCCTTTGTTCTCTTTTTTTCTCCTCCTGCTCCTTCCCTTCTCCGAGTTCTCTCCCCTTCCTACTTCCTCTTCTTTCTCCTATTCGCCTCCTCACCCCTTATCATTTCCACCTCTTCGTCCTCCCCATTTCCCCTCTGTTCCTGTCTCTGCTCATTTTTCCTCGTCTGCCTTGTTATCCAGCTCCTCCTTTTCCCTATCTGCTTTTCTTTTCTTCTCCTCATCCTTCTTTTTATTAAAGGTGATAGGTGGAGGTTGTATTGAGGGTGCAAGAGATTTACAATGCCTGTTATTGTAGATGACCTTTGTGCAGTGTCCAGACCAGCAGTGACCTTGCTGACGGTTTTCAAGGAAAGCAAGAAGGCCGAGTTCAGGATTAACTTACTAAATTGCTTGGAAAAAGCTGGAATTTGTCACTGTGTCTCAGCTGATATTCTAGTAACTTCACTTTTGAGCAGGTAACCCAGTTCATGGTTAGTATCACTTCATAGGCCACCATATGCAGCTCTCGCTAATGTTTGATCTGTTAGGTCAATCCTCAGTAAGCTAGAAATGCAACTTGTACGTGAATATTAAAGGTAAAGAGGAAGATGCTCTTAGTGGTGTACGGTGGTGTACGTGTATATTACAGTTTGTATGTTAACAGGACTGAAATCTGAAAGGAAAACTGTGTTCACCCACTCGCACTTGCTTGTTGATTCACTTTCGTTTGCATGAAGAAGAATCGTGGGCGCATTTTGATTTACAAGACCATTGTGATGGCTAAAAGCTTACAAATCAACCATTGACATGGTATTTCAAGTTACCCGTGAACTTTGGCTCCAGTTCTAAGAGACAAATTGAACATTGCTTTTCACACCTAGCAAGACCTTCGGATATCATTCAACATCATCTAACATCATTCAACGGTGTGGCCAAACATGTACAACATGTTGGACTCAACAATGTTGGACGTTGACATGTTGGATCCGTTTATCCGATGCCTTACGGCTGCTTGTACACCATTAGATGCCATGTCCCACTCTATTTACAGAAATGCAATGGCTCCCCTTCTTTTATTTATTTTCAGATTTGTTGATCAGCCGAAAGACCTTCAAGGTGGTATTCTGAGAGTCATCAACCAGCTGGTGCTCACTGAAATTGACATAATGGACGATAGTTTTGATGTGCTACCATTTCAGTTTCCTCATTCTAAAAGGGCGCAAAGGTCACGCTCGAAGCCAACAAAACGAAGCCCAGGCAGAAGTGACAGTGGCTTCTCAGCGACTGATTTCACAGCTGCTAGACTTGGTGCCCAAGTTAGGGATTTAAACAAAGATGCGGTGGCTAATTGGACTTGCCTCTCACAGTACTGCTCGCTTATATCTGCTAAAGATGAAGATATGGCCGTAGAAGTGACAAAAGCACTGAAACCTTTGGCTGCTCTAGGATCAAGACATTTAAAGGGGGAATTGTTTCGCTTGGTTGTACTTCCTTGCATTCTTCGTTGCGATGGAGTATTCACCGAAGATGTTGCTGAGCCACTGAAGAAAATCAGAGCAAAAACTTGGACTGGATCTGGTGTTTCTGAGTGGCAGCAACAGAGAAGATCTTTCAGAGGGAGCAGTTCTTCATCTTTAAGCAATGGGGATAGCAACCATTCATTGACTGAAGAGATCCAGGCGGAAGACAGTGTTTGTAAAAAAGTTCTTGAGCTCTGCATCTGTTACTTGACATACCTCCTCGATAGTTCTGCATCACGAGAACTCTTTCTGAACTGTGGTGGCTTGAACGAAATGCAGTGCTTTCTTGCATTACCACAGCTTCAAGAACCAGTTCTCCGTGTGCTGGAGTTTCTTGCTAACATTGAAAATCGGGAAGAGTACAGAAAAGTACTCCATACAGACTTTGGGGACCTAAGTGCGGGGTCACCAGAGACAAGCAGCGAAGAGAAAACTGATAACAGGGTCTGTTGCCAAAGCTTTCTTGCTTTGCTTCAATACACAACGTCCTTTCTGGAGGAAGAGAACGAGTTGGTTGACACCCCGTCGGAAGTGCCTCACGTAGCTTCATGCCATCTTGTGGAATCATCCTTGAGGGTATATGTTTGGAGGTCGTGCCTTCAGCTTTTGGTTTCAAACGAACTATTTTGTGAACTTTTCCTGCAAGACAGTGGTGTAGTGCATTCTTATGATTTACTGCGCCACTTGTTTAAAGTGTTCCAATGCCATTCTTCACCTGAACGCACTGACGAGGCACAGCATGATGACGTCCAGTATGTGAAAGACCTTGTCAGCTTGTTTGAATCCGTTTTACCAGTTTGCATCAGAATAGCACATACCGAACACTGGCAAAACAAAGAGGTAGGATAGTGGTAGGATATTCGTACATATTGTTGATACAGAAAACTGCTGTTATCTCGAGCATGCAAGGGAAACCAAAACTCGTTGGAGATAAAGGGAGGTCGACATAGCCAATAGTAAATAACTGAGCAACATCAACGAAGGGGAAAGATTTTCAGTTCGAGATAGCGGGGAATTCGAGATACCAGGGTTAGATATAGCGGGGGATTTGAGAAAACTGGGGCTCGAGATAGCAGGGGACTCGAGATAACCGGGGTTGGAGATAGCAGGAGATGAACTCGAGATAACCGGGCTTGGAGATAGTGGGGATTCGAGATAACCGGGGGTCGAGATGGCGGGGGATTCGAGATAACTGGAGCTGGAGATAGCAGGAGATGGACTCGAGATAACGGGTTGGAGATAGCAGGGGATGGACTCAAGATAACAGGGTTGGAGATAGCAGGGGATGGACTCGAGATAACCGGGATTGGAAATAGTGGGGATTCGTGATAATGGTGGCTCAAGATAGCGAAGTTCGAGATAGCGAGGTCTGTTGTGTGTTAGTGTGTGCCGAAAGCTGCAGACAATATAATCGGACAATGACAGACCAAAAGTTGTGCATATCTGACGAAATCCCAACCGTGGTCGAACATACATGTCATGACTAAAAATTTGCTTTAAATATCATCAGCTGTTAGTTTGGAAGATGAATACAGATCAACATTGGGCTCATGTGATACCTAACCACGTAACTTTTATTTGGTGTTGTCCGACCATTCGTGTTTTACTGAAGAGGATGCCTTTCGTTGCCTATAAAGTGGAGGAAATTTTTTTTGATTCATTAAATAAGTGTAATTTCAAATGCAACGTGACAAGGGGAGGTCTAATCAAAGATATTAGGTTAATTGATTGAAATAACCACTGACAGGAGTATGAAAGGCGAAACATTTAGCGAACGTACAGCTCCCTTATTATATTTCGGAGACAACCAATGAAAGTACTTTAGGTAATTTGTTGTTACTGCAGCTTCCATAAATGAATTGACCAAGGAAACGATCCAGGTAATGTCAAATTTGATAAAACGTGCTTGATCATTGCACCCACAGATCTTTGCAACTGCTGGAGTCGCTCACTGAGAAGTGATTGCAAGGATCTTTCAACTCATGAAGAAGATGATATTACTCTTCGTTGAAATGAAGTGAGGTACATGCCGCAATGAGTATCTCCTGACCAATCGTTTTCCTGTCATTTTGCTTCTCAGGAACTTCCCAGTCTGGAACAGTTGAGAGAAGAAGCAAAGAAAACGTTGGCACAGTCTGAGACGTTGCAAAAGTTCCTTGACAATGGGCTAAGTCATAGCTTTCTTAAGGCGTCAATATGGGAACTGGATGGAACTGCAGATTCTGCTCTGCTGCACTCTAAAATGAAGCAAGAAAGGAACGAAGTGTTGAGGAGAACAAGCACTGGCGACAGTCAAGAGGTTTGCTTTCCAACTCGTAGATAGCAATCTTTTCATAACTCTTGTTTGTAAGGAAGTATGCAACGCTTTGATTTTGTTGGAAGAGAAATAAAATAATTTTTAGGCTCGTTATTCATTTAACTTAATCTTCCGCAATTTAGCCAGTTTAACGTTTCTTATGGTTCATTATCACCCGTTTTGGTGATGGTTTCTATCTAAGGGCGTGCAAAGGTCTATCACTCCCTATTACTTTAAGTCAACGTGAAGAGTTTTGTGTTGTATCTAAATGTTCCAAATTGTTATTTTCTTAGTTGAACTGGACTATATACAGTATGCACTTTTGCTACCCGAAAGCAAAAGTGAACTCTGAATCGTAACATTATAACATTGTGTTATAACTGTTTTTATTCCCAGGAGTGGTCACATCCTTTGGAAGATGATGATGACGAAGAAGATGGAACAGATGGTAACCTGAATGGTGACATTTCCATGTTAGAAGAGGGCTACGATGCAGACCAAGAAGGCGATTCAGACAGAAGCGATGAAACAGAGCACAGACAGGCCAAAAACAAAAAGCTTCCCAAACTAAGGAGAAGAAATGATGACTCAAAGAATCAGCATATTACAAAAGGACTGGTTATCTACCCAGATATTTGTAATTTCCTTTTACAGTTGTTGAAAGTGTGCTATGGTAGCAAACTCCAAGCTGCGGATTCGGAAAGGTATAAAGTTGCAGTTTGTGTTGATATCTACTAAGCATTTCATGTTAAGTAAAATGCCCAACAATAGTTTTAACGAACACCAAGTGCAGATGTACAGTATGGATAGGAATACGTTTGGTGTACGGGGGTACAGGTGCCCTGACACAGACCGGTAAACTCGGCCGAAATATAGGTGCCTGCTCAAAAAAAACCATTTTTCAGTCTTCATTTGTGATATGGTGTATTGATCGGTGTATAGTTACAGTTTTCGTTGAATTCTACATTAACAAACCTTTCATCTTAAGGACGGTGCCTCCTTTTGTTACTGCGCAAATGTTTTGCGCATCTCGGGATATTCGGGTTTCTTTAGAAATTTCCCCCGTAATACAACAACATTTTTGCGCGGTTTATGACCGTGTGGAAAAGCAGATCTCAGCAAGGGCTATCAGAATCCAAAAAGAAAATAATATTGTTGGGGGTAACCACGCATTTTTCAGAGATAATTGAGTTTAAATTTGGAATGAAATTGCCATACATTCTTTGTATTTTAACGCTTTTTTAGAATTATGGTTGCGTAATTATCTCTGAAAAATGCGTGGTTACCCACATTTTTCTTTTTGGATTCCAATAACCCTTGTTAAGATCTTCTTTTTCCCCCCATAGTCGTAACCTTTGCAAATATACATCTGTATTAGGAGGCAGCGTCCTTAAGCAAAGTGACCAAAACTGTTTACTAGTGATTACCCACGGAATGACACTGGAACTTAAGACGATTTCCGCTCAACGTTCGAGCAGTAAGTGCAAAAATTAAGTTACCAAAAAAATACTTGCAGCACTGTCACATTTTCAGAACAGATGAGAAGAACTTATCGTTACTTTTGCTCCCAAGCTGACCCCGCGAGAGAAAATTGGATTTGAAGTTATCCATATTTCAATTAAAAAGACGCTTCATGTCAGTTCAAACCAAAATGGCGCCCGTTTTTAGCATACTTTTACGAGATTTGAAATTAATTTTCTTGAGAATGCTTGAGAATTTCATCGCGGGGTCACTTGGGCAAGTGAACTAGAGTGAGATGTTTCAAATAGCATTTAAAATGTTACCGTGCTATGAGTAGTTTCTTGGTAAATATTTTTTGCACTTATTGCTCGAACGTTGAGCGGAATCCGTCTTAAATACCGGTGGCGTCTTGTACTCAGCACACTAGTAGCCCATTAATTTATCGAAGTTAGTGTTCGGTGGAAAATTTTTGGTAATAAAAGGCAGGCACTTACGACGCGAATTTGTTTGCCCCAGTCAGAGACACTGCCTGCCAGTTAATTATTTTCTCGGTTGTTAATGTAAGGTTTTGAATCTGGCTCTATGCACTCCTTCCTGACGTCTAAGGTGTTCCGGTGCCATGAAAAAGAGGTCTGCAGTTTAGTTACGTGTTTAAACTCCCTTCTTGAATATTACTATCTTGCTTATTATTTATCCTTCCATTTATAGTACTGGTACTTATCTTAGACCACATTTTTTCGCAATGTTAATCTTTCATGCCCTATACTTGAGCGTTTATGTTTTCTAATTTTTGGTTGTTTTTTTACCTGTTGTGTTGTTTTCTAGTTTACTAATTGTGCTTCATGCAGTTGAGAGCTTTCTCCTTTTACTGAAAGATTGTGAAAAAAATTGCCGAAGGCTCTGTCGTGAGGTAGGTGGTACATATTTTTACGGGGGGGGGGGTTGTAACAGGGGAAGGGTAGGAGCACAAGAGACGATTAATCATTGTGGGTTGACACTGCACTCAATCATGATTGAATTGGGATCCAGTTACCATCAGAAAGTCCCTACCAGCCAATTTCATCCTCGATTAAATCGCAAAATGCAAAGGTTTTTGTCCCGTTTTCTGCAATATGGAAGTGCAGCGTAATTAAAAGAGGTAAAATACACTTTGTTATAAACTGAGAACCCAGAGCATTAAAACCTGCAGCGTAAATGTAAGTGCTGAAAGGAAACTCACTAATTTCCCACTGATCATTAGGCCCCATGGCCGAGTAGAAATGTGGCCCACACTGAGGCTTAATTCTTTTGCCTCATTGGTGTAAATGTTGTGGTTCAATTTTATCCTTGGTACAATGTTGTTTTCCTTTGTCTTTATGTATGGTAATGTATGATAATGAGTTAAAAACAAAGGAAAATAAAAATTGAACCAAGTATAAAATTGAACCACAACATAAATAGTTGTATAAGCAGTGCTTTGCGGCGCAGCAAAATGCCATGTAGCCGCCATTATACTTTCATTTCATTACTATTGATAATAATAAGCCTAGTGGAATTGATACTTTGCCTTTTATAGATGTGGTTTCTTTTCCGATCCGGCTCTCTTTTTTTATTAACAGGGTCTAGTTGAAACCCTGCTGGAGTGCTTTCGTGACGTAATGACAAAACAAGATCTGGCTTTGAAAGGCAAGTTTTTTTTTTCGTAATTAGTTTGCGTAGAAGGCTGCCTATCATGTCCTCGAACTTCGGAGGCGAAGACTCGTGGCTCAGAAAGGCTTGCACAAATCTCTCAGAGTTGCAATGTCTTTTTCCTAAGAACGCAACGGGGTTAAGACCAACGATCACGTCGGATGTTCATTGTACGTCCGATCTAATATACGTCTTGACTTATGTTGGACGTCTAGAAAGATACTAACAGTACCAACCTAATTGGATTAATAATACACGATTCCAAGCTCAATAAATTAATAAAACGGCGCAATTAGGCTTACGACGGCTTCCCGTTTATAGGCGTAGGTAGCAAACCTGACTTACGTTAGACATCAGTTGCATCCCGACACTGGTGCAACTTATGTGAACATACACCTTATTCGAAAATGGCGGAAAATACATTATTCTTTTGTCTCCATGTTAATTGGCCCCTGTTGCCTCGTTTTAAACCAAATATTCCTTTGAATTCTGTAGATGGGATTGAGGCAACAAGGGCCAACTAACAATGAGACAAAAGGGTATTGTATTTTCCGCCATTTTGGTATAAGGTGTTTAATGTCCAACTCTGGTGCTTATTCGCGGGCGAATAGTCGGCCCAATTCTAAACCTGGATCTTGTCCAACAAGAATGTCTCTGGACTATCACAATAGTATACAGCCTATACAGCCAAAGTAAAAGCTTGCCCTGCTTACTATTAAAAACATGGCGATGATAATGACTGTATCTCTTGTTTATGGTGGTTTTCCCTTGTGTTTATTTACATACAGGTCTTCAAACTCTTGTTGCCGATGTGTTTGTGTGCCTTGCAAGTTACAGTATCAGAGCATCTGAACTGTGGAACTTTCTTTTTCTTTTCAATTCCCCAGACCCTCCCGTGGTAAGACAGTTTTTAACAACGAGTGTTAGCTAATCAACTAAGGCGCATGTTTAAAAATTCCTCGCGCTCACCTATTTCCCTTTCGTAAACGGTCGTTGCCATTTTGACGGTCAATGCCATAATTGGTAACCAAGCCTTCATTCATAGTAGATGTAATATATGTTACAATAAGGCAACAAATACATTTTTAAATAGTCTTAGAAAGAACGAAATTTACGCTTAAGGGTCACCTATTACAGATGTATCAGTTATGAAAGACAGTTTATTATAATATATCGTTGAATTTTTCTGAATTGTGGCGGATTGGCGTGGTCGGTGTAGTGGTAAGGGAGAGAGATAAGCAAACGAAAGGACCGGTTCGATTCTGAGTTCTGAATGCCTTTCCTTTTAGTAGAAAAACTTTCGATTACAGTTTAAAAATTTTTTTAAGTGTCTTAAAAATGGCAACGACCGTATACGAAAGGGGAATTTGCCTCACGCTCCTCCTTAAATGTTGTATGTCATACATCTTGGTGATGGGGTGGCCAATTTACTTTATCAACTCAGTTGTTAAATCCAAATTTGCGTGTTTCACTTTCCCACCGACGCTGCATCGCAGTTTCTTTCAAATTTAACCCCTTTATTCATTTGCCTCTCTCATGAGCCATTTCCTAGAATAAACCCTAAGTGCTGTTTGTGAAAAGTGAAGTTATGCGTAATGGTCTTTACTGAGGAAGGAAGCTTAACGAACAGAGAACCTACTTCCTGATGAATATAAAACAGTCGACCGTCTTCCATCAGAGACTACTTTAAGCCTGTTAGGTAAGAACGCTCCATTTTGGAATCTCTCGTAAACGAGCGTCTTATTTATGCGACCATATTCCCTGATTCGGAGGATTCTTCTCTTGAGAGATTCAAT
The DNA here is from genome assembly GCA_964017195.1 of Siderastrea radians. Classification (NCBI taxonomy): domain Eukaryota; kingdom Metazoa; phylum Cnidaria; class Anthozoa; order Scleractinia; family Rhizangiidae; genus Siderastrea; species Siderastrea radians. The sequence goes on along the minus strand of OZ024892.1, from coordinate 4,984,892 downwards.
TGCATTACTTTGAAACACTGAAATATGTGAGACTTTTGAAAAGATTACCAAGAATTTTCATATTATAGTGATAACATAAAACAGTTCTTTCCTCATATTTTTTGCGTTGTGCAGCAACGTTTGTCGGCGGCATTGTCAGAAGTCGCTGCCAAAGCCAGTGTCCATCCTGGGCCAGCTTTTATAATGTCATTTCCCTGCTGTGCGAAGGGAGTCGAAAGGAGGGCTGCAGCAGTGACCAGGCTGACCAGTGGGAAATGGAAACAAACCAAGGGGAAAAGACCTCTTAAAATGTGAGTTTCCTACTTTGTGGTAGATGTTAAGGAGGCATTGTTAAAGTGAACGAGCGAATAAATCAGAATGAGTCATCAGTCAAGTCAGTTATAACTTTTAGAGTGTGTGGTTGAAACTCTAACATTGACCATGCAAACGAAAGCTGAACTTTCCGGTGCTGCAGTTTATCATGCTGTGTTAGGTGGTTCGTTTGACTTTTGAGTCTGTGGCTAAAAACCGTGAAGTTTCAACATTCTTGAAAGTGAAAGCTAATGAGCGGTTACTTTTCTGCAGTGCTGTTTGTGTTGAACAAGCTGGTTCTCACTTTTTAGTTAAGTATATTTTTAAAAGCATTTTCACCAAAATAAAATCGACTGAACAGCACTTTTTTATAGCCGGACCGTTGAAATAAGAGCTCTTTAGGAGTATGTTGTTGCATGTAGCGCTATTGTTAAAAACAATTTCGTGAAGAGGGAAAGGACCAAAGGTGTTTTTTACCGATTTTTTTCCAATCAGGAAATCTCCATCTCCGCAACAAAGCAATAGCAATTCATCTAGCGATAAAGAAAGCTTACCGGTTGCAAGCTCGCCAAATAAACTGACGCTCTCTGAGAGCCTTGATAAAAGCTCTAAAAAAGTCCAAGGAGGCCAGAGGCGACCGAAATCCTTAACTGAAGGCGGAAAGCGCCGCGGAAGTGTTAAACGTGTCACACGCAAGCAAACGGGAAGTCCCATCATCACAGGCAATTCCGGTGATTATGAGCTAATTGAGGTAGTACAGTATGAAGGGAGGTCACACCTGCCGTCACCATTCTTGGTATGGGCCGTCCAGTTGCCTTTTCATGGAAGCTTGCCCCGTTCAGAGAGAGGGTTCAGTTTGGCCATGTGGGTATGCTTCACTTGTCCCAGGCTTGGAAACGAGTTTGATAGCGGCGCGAGAAATGCAAACAGCGATTCTCTGGGATGGCTTAGCAGTGGAGAAGAAAGACGGAATCTGTTACGAAATGAAAGAATTGTCCACTTGTGTTCTATTGGTTCTGGAAAAAGCCTGTTTGAAGTATGGAATGCACCCGCGGAAGGAGCACTTGTTGTCAGGTACATTTTCATGGGAATCAACAAAACTTTTGCCATGGTTTCAGGAATTTCTGGAGTTGTTTTCGGACATTTATTGACTACCCGAACGTTTCAGTCGTCAACCGAAAGTCTTTTATATATATATATATATATTTTTTTTTTTTTTTTCCCACTAATGCAATTGATACCCTCACTACGGATAAGAAACGTCTTGCTTTAACATCTACGACCTCAGAACGTCCAAACGGGTTGAAAGACTAACGTATGACTTTTGTAAGCGCCTGTGACGTTGTCTTATCGTTCAGTTAGGGCACAGAAAAGTACACGTGATAACTGTATTCCATCGAAAGCTCGGTAGTGTCTGGCTTGTGTACGTGTATACCTGACGGCCAAGTTTCACTTTTGGAAAGAGGTCAAATTTCTATTTTAACCGAATATGCGTTATTTTCATTGGCTAACTGAATGCATGTATGGCTGTATCTCTAACTGCTTACTAGACTATAAAGCATCTGGTCCAACATTCTATAGTTTCTGCTTCTCAAAATGTTTTTGTTGTTTTAGATGGACCAAGAATCACAAAGGAAGCAGTAACCCTTTGGTGGTTTTGAAAGAACGAATTATAAAATTACCAGCTTTAACCAGAGGACAGTGGCACCATCTTGTTATATCTTTTATTCAACCCAAACTTTCAGCGGAGATGCAGAAGGAATTGGATGGAGACGACAATTTGCCTTCGTCAATGGTGGGTACATTGTATTTTTTTTTTTACTATTTTCGCTTAAGATCCTGGCATTTTGGGCTCTTGGAACCTAGGTTTTACTCCAGATTACTTCACAGGACCGTTATCGCAATTTGAAACGTTTGCACACAAAGAGATTTGTACACGTGAGTCAAACGAACAAATATTTGACAAGGAAGCCGATGGTCTTATTACAAAGTGGTTTACCGTTGGGTGACCTTTAGCTAGTCGAAAATGAATTGTTCATTTGAAATTATTTTGCAGTTGTTTCACTACAAATCTGGGTTTCATCACAAATTCAATCTTTGTTGGAAGCAACCGAATTTGGTTATCCCAATTGAAAAACTTGAATTAAATAACTTGGACTCCTTTTCGTTAATATAGACTCTCTCAAATCTCCCTAGGGCCCCCATAAAACCAAGTTCTATAAAGAACGCTGCCTGTGTTAGATGAAATATGAAGTGTTTTGTGATTTTCATGTAGATAGGAATGACGAAATTGAGACCTGAGGCTGGATTCATGAAGCCCCCTAAGATAAGATGTGTCCTATGTATTGTTGGAAAACCAAGCCTATTGTTAAGAAAGAATGCTTAAGATTCATCTCTGGCTTAGGACAGCTTTGTGAATCCTGCCCCTGACCTTATATTTATAATAATGTAACTACCATAATATTTTTTTTCCTGTGCAGGTCCTTGTCGTGGTCGACGGCACTGAGTCGACATTTCACGACTTCGGCCCTCCCCTCCCATGGCACGAGGAAGCGAAGTTTACCCTGTCAACACTGCTTCTTGGTCATGTGATTGGTGGTGATGAGAGTAAATCTTCCAACATGAAAACGTCTATCCATAATGGATATGAGATTGGAAATGTGTTTATTTTTGCAGGTGAGGTGTGAAATGAAACGTCATAATTGCAGTCGAGATGTTATGTTAAGAGAGTTTTATTTCTTAATTTTGACAATAACAGATTTTCATTCATGTTTTTTAATTCTTTTATTTTCCTGTAGAAAAATCAACCAAAAGCCAAATGCTTGCAAAGAATGCAGCTTTAATATCCACTGATTGGCTGGTAGGCAAGGAAGAGGCTTTCTACCTGTATTCTCTTGGACCAAATAGTTCAAGCTTAGGACAGCTTAGTAAAGACTTCAACTTGGTGTCTCAGAACTCAAATGAGTAAGTCAGTTAATTTTGATCTTGTTCAGTTTGTGTTACAGCGTCTTCACACTGCAAACGCAAGTTTCCAAACTCATGCTGAACTTGAGTGAACATCGACATAACAGTTGATTAAAGGGGTTATGTCACGAGGATTTTGCTATTTTAGGTCAATTCTGTGCTAAAATCACAACCTAACTTGCCTTTACTCACACACAAAATGCTCCTTTTAAACTATGAGGAAGATATCAAATGAATTTTCTTAGAGAGAGCTAGCCATAATATTTTTTTGGGTGAGTTTTGAGAAAATAGCATCAAAACTTGAAAAAAATTGGCCCAATTTTTTCAAGTTGCAATCCATTTCCATCCTTTCCATCGGTAGCAACAGATGACAGGAAACAGTTTCAGTGCCGTAAGATAGTCTTTAATAACAAAGCTAGACCATGATTTTTAGAATTCAATCGATGCCAAGACACTTTTTAGCTTTTTAAAAAGGTGCTAACATAGCGTGACATAGCCCCTTTAACATGTTAAACTGTTTGTGCGCATGAAGTATAAGATTGTACTCAGTGGGGCCACAGTAATTGAGAAAGGGAATAAATGACTAAAATGTTAATAGCCCTAATGCGTGTTTATGTCACACAAGGTAATTTCACCTCGCTTTCAGAGTAGAAACTTGTATATTTTACCACGAACAAAATCCCAAAGCAGCAACAAAGAAAAGAATATCCACGTGCAACGTGCCGGAGGATAACAATAATTTAGTGCAAACGAGGTGTGGTGATGATATTTTGGCAAGTGGCGTAATCATGCATAAGGCCCATTTATCTACTCACTTTGTTTGTTTCATGTGTCTTTTACGTGCGTTCGACAGATAGCATTGTGTTTGTGTGCTGAGGTATTTTGTGCACGAGCGGATCTGAGTCGAGCTGAAGGATCGATGTTTGTCAACTTTTTGGAGCTTACCAATACGGGTTTACATACTTTAGTCTTTTGACTCGAAGGGGCCTCTACGCACCTGTAGACGCAGTAACAGTGTTGAAGATTCCCTTTGATCTGACCGAAATCGGTTTAGACCACGGCTTATCAAACCACGTTCAACATCAACACAATATCAACATCCATGTTCTTCTTAATATTCTGCTTATATTTTTTATGTTACTAATTGGGAGAATTTGATAAAAATCAAGACATTTAATCATTGGGGGCCATTTCCTTAATTCTCATGACCTTTATATTTGATAAAGTAGTAATACTGCAAGGAGAAATTAGATGCTTGTCACTATTGGGGCTTAAAGGGTTAAAATGTTATTCAGCCAGTCGTGGTAGGTAATCAAACGTCAAGAATTTTGTGCTCTAGTTTCAATAACAAACGCTCATTTTTTAAACCTATCAACGCCTGTTGTAGCTCCACTCAACCATTCTTGGAAGCTGTGAATCTGTGGTCTCGTCTCTCCATCACTGAACAAGCTGTGGCTGCAAACCTTCCTCCTGGCTTTCTCACAAGTCCGCATGTTATTGTCCCTGATCTTGAATTATCTCTCAAGGTGAGCATAGAATATAATTATTGCATAGTAAATGTATATGGTTTTTCCCTGAAGTTATGTCATAATTAGGTTTATTGTGACAGTGACTAATGTTTCCACAACTTTTGAAGAAGTTATCATGGCCTCATGGCCTCTTTTCAGGTTGTGGAAACGTCAGCCATCGTCACCAAGAACATTCCTTATCAGGGCTACTCTCACTCGGACGTTATCCCAACGATTGCCGAAACGCTGCAGCGAGTTTTCTTATCGTTACATAGTGTAACTTGTTCCGTACAAATATAAATCGGATGACCGGGGTGACATACGTAGGTTTTTTGTTTTTCTATGGGGTGCACGCTATGATCGTCTTAAGCAACTTGCATAGATTTTTCCCATTTCTTGAGTACGGTGCTCCGCTCGCGCAAAATTTTACTTTTGCATATTAGTTATGCTGCGACCAGTCAGACGCTAGAAAAACTCACGGCAGTCCTAGCAGCAAGGCCTACAGGGATACAATAGCAGCTCGAATTCTGTCCAGTTTATCATTCATAAATTGAAGACGTGAAGTTTTCAGAGATCTTTTCTGCAAGAGTCTCTGGAATTTACAACGCCCTCGTTAATGATCTTACTATGTTTGTCATCGAGTTTAAATAGTGGTTTTACCTCGCAACAAAATAACATTCTTACAAAAAAAGTGTTCTGTCCACGTTTCGCTTACTTGCACTGTAATCAACTTTCCAGAAAAGCCTGGCTGCAGTGTACTCGCCTGCGTTCCCTCTGATATTCCATCAATACGCTGAACTGCTTACCAGTGAAGACAGACAAGGAAGAGCTGCTTCAGTAACCGAGCAGAGACTGAAATCAAGAGAACATGAACCAGTGGAGGTGACAGCTAAGATCACATCAGAGGTTGGACCTCAGCGAAGACACACCCTGCTTGAATCAGCGCACGATGTGGGAGGAATCAGTGTATTTATCTATCTGTTTGCAAAGGTGACTGCCTTAAAACCTTTAAACATGCCTAAACAGTCAGCTTTTTATAAAGAATTGTTTGCGGCTCTGAGACTTCCCTAAGATCGGAAAAGATCTCCCTAATGGCAGACACAACCAAAATGCATGACGAACTACATGTACGCAACGACAAAACGGCCCCATCTTGTGACCGGTACTCAACTTGACGTGAAAGGTTTAGAAAAGTTCGCGTCTTCTTGAAAGTAAAAATTGCCCGGATGGACTCCAGTGTGATTGGTTACTGGTAAACTGGTCAATTTTATTATTTTGCAGTTACGAGATCTCGTATGTCACTTATTCCAATACACAGTCCAGAAATTTTGTTGCTGTTTTCGGTTTTGATTGGTTTGGAATTTTCATTTACTCTTTAGTTTACAAGTGTAGGCGCGTTGGTGTTGTGGTTTGCGCGGGAGACGTTGCATCAGGAGATAGTTTCTCTCCCCAGATATATAAATAGGTACTGACGACCGTTAGGGAGCACAACAGATGGACTTGCACCCCACTCCCCTGAGGGGAGGGGCGGAGGGAGGTCACGTGGGTCATTTGCTGTCCTGGTACGACTTTACCTTTTGTTAAAAATTGTTGTCAGTTTGCCCAACTGAATTTCTTTTAACAAAATTAATTTGATACAGGTGGTTGAACTGACAAAAGACGAAAAAACTCAAGCAGATGCTCTGTCAGTGGTTTTGTCGCTCCAGTACTTCTCTGCCTACCATGCCCGTGCAATGGCTGAGGAGTCTGGATTTGCTCTTCTCAAGAGGATCTTATTGTCACCGGAGTGTAAGATTGGCTACCATACCCTCAAGGTATTATTTATTATCAAATAGCGTATTTATTTCTAGAGTGCATGGCAGCATTTTCCAACCCAAAACAGGATTGTTACACATTTTCTGCTGTTGCACTAAAACAGACAACTCAGGCCAATGTTTCACGAAAACTGTAGAGCTCTAACGAAGAGCTAGCGCTCAAAAATTCTACTTTTTGAATTTCTTTGCGGCACTAGCCAATTTATCAATCAACTCAGTTGATAAATCCAGATTTCAATATTTTACGACACTGTGGTCGGTGCACTAAATTTCGCGATTTTCGCGATTTTTTCAAAATCGCGAAATTTAATACTCGCGAAATATAGGACACGCGAAGATTACAATTGCGAAATTTAATGCTATATAATATCAATAAAATAATGAAATTCAAGCTGTTGCTTTATTACTGTTATTCCAACATGTCTCAGCGACTTAGAAGTATAATAGGGACCCCAGGAGGGGGGGGGGGGGACTCCTGATTTCAAGTGACGGGGATGATCGAAGGATTTTTTTGGGTTTGAAATTTTCGATTCCGGGATTTTTTTGGGTAGGAAAGTTTGGCAAGTATTTTTTGGGGTGGCTTGATTTAAGTAGGGATTTTTTTGGGTATTCAAAACAATCTGAAGATTCGTGGTAGTGCCCGCGTATCCAGGCCGCGTAGTTCTAAGAATAAATTACAACCAAACTTGTTCTTGCCCGGGTGGTCTTGTTTAGAGTTGTCACTCATAATGTAACAGAAGATGTTCTTGGGTGTCCCTAGTGTTGTTAGAATAACTACCAGATGAGGAAAAAATAAAATCAGCTGGTATGATGAACATAAACAAACACAAACATTCAATTTCTAGTGTTTTTTTTTTGTGTGTGTGTGTTATATCATTTAAGATGATTCCATCGAAATAGAAGGAATATTTAAAATTTTCTAAAACTTGGTCCAGGTAGTTATGTTTAGAACCTTTCAAAAATGCAATAAAAAATAGGGGTCACCGTGCTTGTTTTTTCACAAAATAGATAGCCATTAATAGCAACTATACGACCCGCAAGGTTTTCCTGAGAAACCCTAGTAATCAGAAATGAGAACTATAATTGCTTTGAAAAGTCATTGCTTGTAATGAAATATTGGAGCAGTTCAACAAAACAGACAATTATCTTGTATTGTATACTATTTTAGTTGAACAGGAATCAAGATTATGAAATAAATTTAAAAAATTGCGGCGAGCGTACATACCCTGCTGCACCTAAAGACGTGTTCTTTTCGGCATTTAAATAAAAATATCTCAAAGCAGAATTTTTAGCTTTTCTCAAAATCGCGATATGATGTACTAGACCGTATGCTATTTGAATTTATGTATTAAAAAATGGGTGTCACCGAGCTCGTTTAGGAGAAAACGACCATTTATTTCTCTGAACAGCTCAGCTTTCAGAGAAAAGTTATAAAGTTCCGAAGGTGCGCGCGCTCGTGCGCGCGCTTATCACGCAAGAAATGATGCGCAGAAAGGATGCGTAATGCAATTGAAGGGAATCACCTTAATCCTTCCTGGAAATTTTTAAGGCTTGGAAATTCGGCATGGGATTTTTTGGGAGTTATTTTTGGTCCAGGGATTTTTTTGGGTTTTGTTGGAAGCCCAAGGGATTTTTTTGGATTTTGATTTTTGCCCCCATTCGATCATCCCCGTCACTTTCAACTCGGAGTTCCTCCCCCCCCCCCGGGATAGGGACCTCCATATCATGTCTGGCAGAACATGATAAGAACGAAGTTCATCAGAGTGTAAATATAGATGTTCCTATCGGGTAATTAGACTGTGGAATACCTTATGTTTTGTTATGTTTAGCTTGTTTTGTTTGCTATTGTTTTACGATCATATTAATTGTGTTGTTACAGTTCTGAGGTCAAAGCTACATATTGAAGAATAGAAAAAATCGCCAAATTTAATACAATCCAATTCTAATTTCCTCTCAAAATCGCGAAATTTAATACTCGCGAAATATGGCTCTTGGTTGGGTTTTTCGCGAAATTTAATACTCGCGAAATTTAGTGAGAATAAAGTACTAACAACCGGAGCCTCTAAGTTCGTGTCAGCAACTGTCCGGATACACCTTAGAAATCACTTAATTTTAGACCACAAGAACAGGAACGAGTAATGTTTGTTTTACAAACTAACGTAATTAGGCTTGTATGTACAATAAATGGACAACTTTAAGCTAAAACTCAAAGGATATAAAATTATGCTGACAAATGGTTCATCTTTGTTTGGAGCCTTAAAAATTGATGACGTGGCGACTAAGCTGGTCAGTCGGTTTATTTACCAGAGACTTGACTAACGGTACTCGTACCTGAGGCTGAAAATCATTTTTTTAGTTAGGTTTTCAAAGCGTCTTTAGGACTAGACTCACCTCGTGAAGCGCTAAAACAAAAAAGCACGTTAAAATTTTCTGGGCAATATACATATTGCCATGGGCATTTATAAAAGGCTATATTAGACTTGTCGATTCTTTTCTTTTCCCAGGTGCTGATGGAAGCTGCTTGTGATGGCGACGTTTTCAAACCAACAAGCCTCGCAGACGATCCCATCATGCTTAACATTGACTCCACTGCAGTCGTGCGGAACGTTGCTATTTTCCAGCATTTCCTGTTAAACTGGAAAATCTGGGAGAAAGCGAAACAGGGCGTACTAGAAATGCTTTTGGCCACCATAGATATTCTGGTGCATGGTAGCCATTCCTATTACGCATTCAATGTTATACAGTTTCAGAAAGCTCAGCTGGTCCAACAGATTCTGATTGGCTGCCAGGTAAAGCTAAACGCTCAAAAAGGGAACTTTTAAACCAACCTGACTCCAAGAATGTCTATATGTTAAAGGGGCTATGTCACGGGGATTTTGCGGATTTTTGGTCCAAAGTATCCTAAAATTAGTGCTAGGCAACTTAACCCATGCACAACATTCAGTCTTTGAACATCTGAAGAAAGACTGTGGCCATTAATATTGATTGTTGTCTGAAGACTCGCCGAAACAACTTGAGAAAGTTTAGCCTTAATTTTTCAAGTTGTAATCCATTTCCATCCTGGCCATCTGCAGCCAAAGACACTTGTTAACAGTTTCAGTGCACTAATATAGCAATTGTCGATAAAAATGGGCCATTGTTTTAGGTTTCCTGCAACACAAATATGCTTTATGGCTGTTCAAAGAGATGCTAAAAATCCATGACAGAACCCCTTCCTTATTGAAGCTGCCTTTCGATGAGACTGGTTTATTCCACTTCAAGTTTGTGGCTCGTTTACCTGCACGACAAAATGTACCACACTACATGGGTTTTTTCTAGAAATTGGTTTATTTTGGCCCAGCTCCTTTGGAGAGTTTAAGCCAGTTTTCACGGAAAGGAGACCCTAGTTATTTGAAGTTCTCGTAGGTATTAAATCTTTACAAAGTTAGATTACGTTTTCAGTGAAACTACTGGAGGGTTATAGTGAAATACTGTACAAAGATTTCAAAGGGTCACGTACCAAAACGCTGCTCAAACGTTAACTTCTCTGTACCGAAGTGAAATTGCGTGCACTTCGTTTCACGCACTATCGAAAATCTAATGTCCTTTAAGTGCGGTAATCTCGCAAAAAAATTGGAAATTAAGTATTAAAACTTAAACAATGGAAATAGACGAGGCAATGAAGGCAGGATGAATGGAAAATTGACATGTCAATGCAAAACACCTTCTTGCATTTTTTTATGCTAGGAGCGTCAGAGTGAAGGATGTAAGGAGATTCCCCGGGTAATCAGCTCACTGTATGTGAACATCATTCAAAACATCATGGGAAATCCCCCTGACCTGACCGTCCTCAAGGCTGTGTGTGAGTTTCTCATCGCTGTCCATCCCACTGATGACATCAGCCGTCTCCATGCACCAAGCAGATGCTATCTTAGAGAGCACTCACTTGACATTGGTATGTTTAAATTATGACATACTCCCGTCACTTATTACGCTCCCTCTGGTTTCGCATGGAACGACTGTCAGTATTACTACTACTCTCCTCCCCACCCCTCCCCACCCCTCCCCACCCCTCCCCACTTCCCTGACTAGAAAGCTGACTAAATGTCCATGAGAACCTAATCAAAATGTGACCAAATACGATGATGTCATTTAAAGAAAGAACTTACTTGAAGTCACATTCGTCCTGCTATGAACCAGACGACACGTCATAGCCTAGTTAACAAACCAGAACGCGAAGGTCATAGGTTCAAATTCTGTAAACCTCAATTCACGGTTTCCTAAAGCGTGTTTCTCGATGTGAGTATATTCACTTTTTCATGTTATTGCATTTGTCCTTTCTCGATTCAACAGTTCAGTTGTCGGATCACTCGTCACCCACTGCAAGAGGTTCCGTCTCATCTCCTCGCACTGCACCTATTCGCTCTATACACTCCGCTAATCCATTCCAGTTCACTAGCCCAGTGCGGGGCCCTCTAAGAGTTGCTCTGAGCCGTTCCCTTAGTTTCGAGTCCCTCAGAAACAAAGATCAAGGGAACAGACTTGGTGATGTACAGAATGTTCTAAAGCAGGAGCGCGTATCAAAGATGCCTCCAATGTCCCTAAGTAGTGTTGGCCACCTGAGGAGATCTCATTCAACTGAGTTAGATCCGGGTTCGATTGCCGTTTCCTACCCATATGGAACATTTCCAGGGAAGTCGTCCAGCACTATGGAAGAAAGCAATGTGCTTCAGTTCGGTGGCTCTGTTGAGGAGGGGAACAAGAGCAATGATTACTTCACCAGACAAGGATTTGCAACAACAGGTTCAGGAGAAAGAAACCTTTCTGTAACCATTCCAAACCTAAAGCGCAATGAAGGACTAAGCAGCAGTGCCCTTGTACTTCACGAGAGCCACTTCTTGGAACCTGACTCGAAAAGGACCCCTTCTCCCTGCTTAAGCCCTGGGACCCCCCTGGGGATGTCTTATCCGGGCATGCACAGTATTCCGGGAAGTGAACCGGTTCTAATCAGCAAGTACGGCTCCACACCCAGTCGCGAAGAACAATCGAGTGTGGATCTAATGGAATATGACTTGATTAACGAATCCGACTTCAGTTCTTTGCGCAGCAGTGTGCCACATCCCAGCTCCAATGAGGACTACTTGGTGGTTGAGGGATTTCCTGGGATACAGTCAAGTACAGTGTAAGTAGCATGGGCTGCTATGTCTTCGGTATAGCTATCTGGTCTTGGGATACTGTAATCTTGTCTGTGGATTATAGCTTCAGGCAATTCTTTTCCTTTCTATGGCAAGTAGTGTTCGTGTTTGTCTGTTCATTTCTTTTTACTACTTTTTCGCTATTGATGATTTTCAACCAATGCCTAGAGATCCAAAGAGGGTTGGCGGCCACGTTGGTGTACCATAACGAAGGAGCTAATGAGAAACCTTTCGATGACGGTACATCGACATGGTGGCGAAGACGTAACGTGTAAGCCAAGAATATTTCCTTTTTTCCGGGGGAGGGGGGGGGCTATACAGGTTACCGATGCCCTAAACTGACTGAAGTAAAATCCTAGTCACAAAGGAGCGATGGTAAGGCAGGAACTACCGTTGAAGGTGCCGTTATGAGGACGTTTCAGTTAGAGTTTTCAGTGAAAGACTCAGTGGCCAGAAAGAGAACACAAGTCCGAGATGGAGAGGTGGTTAGAGCGCTGGCCTCGCAATCCGGAGGTTCCAATTTCACGTCCTCCTCTCTGATCACTGGATGGATTTGCAAGACAGTAGCCTCAGTTTTCAAATCCTTGGCCTCGTTATGTATACAGCCAGCTGGTCAGTCTCCCACCAGTTCGGTTCTTTAAAATGTTTATTTATTGTTATTTTTTCCTCTACTTACGGGAATTAGCTCTTGGTGCTAAATACATGACACCTTTAGGATCGATTTACCAAAATCTTCATGAAAGACGGTGTAGAAAATTACTAGGGATACAATGACTACGTGGCTGCGCGGCTACGTGGCTACGCAGCTACGTGGCTAAGCGGCAACACGGCTACGCGGCTACGCGGCTACGCGGCTACGTGGCTCAATAAATCTATTTAAATCTCCGTGCCCTTGTTATTTAGAATTTATGGAGTAACTGCAGAATATCTGAATATCTTAGGTGACTATGCGACTACGCGGCTACGTGGCTACGCGACTACGTGGCTACGCGACTACGCGACTACGTGGCTACGTGGCTACGCAGCTACGCAGCTACGGGGCTTCGTGGCTACGCGGCTCCGTGGCTCTGCGGCTACGTGGCTACGCGGCTAGGCGGCTACGTGGCTAGGCGGCTACGTGGCTACAACAGGTGGCTACGTGACTACGTGGCTACGCGGCTACGTGGCTAGGCGGCTAGCTGGCTAGGTGGCTAGGTAGCTACATGGCTAGACAGCTACGCCGCTACGTGGCTAGGCGGCTACGTGGCTACACAGCTACGTGGCTACACGGCTACGTGGCTACACGGCAACGCAGCAAAGCGGCTATCTGGATATCTTAAGTGACTATACGGCTACGCACCTCAACACGGCTACGCGGCTACGCGGCTACGTGGCTCAATAAATCTATTTAAATCTCCGTGCCCTTGTTATTTAGAATTTATGGAGTAACTGCAGAATATCTGAATATCTTAGGTGACTATGCGACTACGCGGCTACGTGGCTACGCGACTACGTGGCTACGCGACTACGCGACTACGTGGCTACGTGGCTACGCAGCTACGGGGCTTCGTGGCTACGCGGCTCCGTGGCTCTGCGGCTACGTGGCTACGCGGCTAGGCGGCTACGTGGCTAGGCGGCTACGTGGCTACAACAGGTGGCTACGTGACTACGTGGCTACGCGGCTACGTGGCTAGGCGGCTAGCTGGCTAGGTGGCTAGGTAGCTACATGGCTAGACAGCTACGCCGCTACGTGGCTAGGCGGCTACGTGGCTACACAGCTACGTGGCTACACGGCTACGTGGCTACACGGCAACGCAGCAAAGCGGCTATCTGGATATCTTAAGTGACTATGCGGCTACGTGGCTACGTAGCTTTCGCGTGACAGAAACCTGGTTTTAACTAGTGTTGGCCGCTAAGACGCTTCATCGAAATTTTGCATAAAATGGCGGAGGTCAATTCAATGGAAGTAAAAAGAGTAAAAGTGCATTTATTTATTTCTTTTGTTTTATGCTAAACTCTTCAGTTCAGTAAATGCATGGTTAAATATTCTTCTTTGCTGATCCATTTTGTAATCGCGTGATTTTCGGTTTCAAGCTAAAAAATACCATTGTACACATTATACATTTTTTTTGTGTTGCTTAATTGCTGAACTCGTCATACTGCAATGATTGTAGCCTCGTAGCCGCGTAGCCACTGTTTTAGGGGTATAGCTTTGAAGTGGCGGGGTATTTTGGAGTTTAGCCGAATTTAGACGCTGAGATGTCAGTTCGTTTTAAAAAAACGCTATCGTCAAAACATTTCGTCACGTTCTTTTTCCCGAAGGCTAGAACAGGTTGAGGGCCAAGGAATGACGGATGGGAAAGGGATTCATACGATCAGGGATTCTTGTTATCACAGGGAGACAGGTAGGGGGGGGGGGGAGTGACAGCGAACAGGTCAAAGGTACGATAAATCACTTCAAAATTTACACGACTTGGGCTCGTATCTTGAGTGACCGTAACATATTTTGCTCCCTGTGGGGCAGGAGAACAACGGCGGGGTATAATGCCCCTGGGGCTTTTCTTGTTTCTTTCGTGCTCCTTTTTTTTGTGCTCACTTGCTCAAGACCTCAGATTTTCGCTCGGCCAAACGAATACTCGTCACGTCTAGAGCTCGTATCTTGAGTGACCATAATATATTTTACACCCCGAGGGGAGGGAGAACAACGGTGGGGTCTAATGGGTTCATTCATTCACAGGACTTACTGCCCCACCCTGTCAGATAGTTACGCACAGGGCGCTGATGCGATGATCAAACTGAGGCTGGGACTCATGAAGCTTCTGGAGAACAAGCTGTTTAATCTGCCATCTGAACATGTGCCAGCAGTGATCGGCGAAGTGCTGAAGGCTGAGTATATGTTAGTGTGGGCATATCACGATTCTGATGACGTCAGGGAGTTCGCTGTAAGGGTAAGTGGTAGCTCTTGTACCCATAGATTAACAATGATGAGAAATGAACAGCAATACAGGAATCTCTACTAACCAATGGTTGCTCGATAGAGCTTTTATTTGAATAGTCACACTTCAGGAATTCATCCCACATTGAAAGGCATAACAACCTTGCAAAACGTAGGAAATAACCTGTAGGAAAATTACTGCTCAGAAGTTTTCCTTCGAGTGGTCACACTATAGAGTTTCATCTAGAAACCCGAAAGTTAAAAACCCCGTCGAGCATCAGCACCACAGCAAAGTACTGTTCAAGGTCTTAAATAACTGTTTTTGCGGCTCCTATTTTTAAAACGGTTTTTCTCACTGGTTCGCTGACTGTGTAATCTGTGATTTTTTTTTCCAGATTCTGTTCCAGTACTTACAGAAAGCGGAGCCCAAACGTTGTGAGCAGTTCTTGCGTATTCACGGCTTTCATTTGCTAGCTAACCAGGTATTACACGTGCTTGTCCAAATACCAGTAGTGGCTTACTGCAAAGACGAACGTGAAGCTAACTTTTATTTCTTTTTTCTGTGTTGAAGCTGTATGATCATGCTGTGACAAAGCTGCTCATTGAAGGTTGTTTGTCGTTGCTTGTGGATCGACCAGTTGACTTGAACAGAGATTAGTAAGTAGTGAGCACTGCGTTAGGGTCATATTGCATGCTACTATTAAGCTCCTAATGAAATACACCCTTGAAAGAACCGTGCCCTCCAAAAGATGTGTATCCCGGAAAGCAACCCTCATCAATCTCCTTCATATTTTCTCAGCTGATCTTCCCCTAGTTTTCCTCGGACGTTCTCGCTTTAATCTTAGACCATCAGAAGTTCATCGTTGCAACGTATAAGGTTTTTCCATTGGAGGTCTTCTTCGTTATTATTGTACGCTTACCGCCACAATGATATTTGTCAAACTCACAATTCATAAATAATCCATCAACTTCAAACGAAGAAAGTCATAAACGAGAGATTTGATTTGGAAACCCGATTTTAATTAACATACCTTTTGAAAATTTTCTTTCTTTGTTTTTCTCTTTATTTATTGATTGTTTGATAAGATATACCAAACACTTGATAGTGTTTCATGAGGACACCGAGCACCTCAAACTTGGTCAAAAAAATACCTCCGTTACGCGACCTTTTGGTGTTGGAAATCCTTTCATGAATAGTCATTTTCTTTCTTTCTTATTAGCCAACTGTATTAGTTATTGTACAGAAAGCGCGCGAAACGAGTACAAATATCTCACGATATTGTTCAGTTGGTTATTGTACAGTACCGTGCGCGCGCTCATCTTCTTACACTTGTAGTTTTCTTTCAAGTTCCTGAAAAAGTTTGAAAAAGGTTAAGTTGGATAATAAATCTCTTCTTATATTTTTTTGTGTGAAGTATCGGCGTATATTTTTACTCGTTGTTTGTATTTTTACTCACCCTGTGGGATCGTTAAAATACAGCACAACTGTAAAAATACATAGAGGATATTACACGGCGGTGCGAAGATATGAATTTTATTTTCGAGTGGTAAAAACAATATTTTACCACGAGAAAATAAAATTCATATCTTCAAGCCGCTGTGTAATTTTCTTTTTATTATGTAGACAAGAGTGTTTTTGCACAAACAACAGTGTAAAAGCGAGAAATGACGTCATCGATATCCTCACTAGTGAGGATATGGAAAATACGCCACACGAGTCCCGAATGTAGTTTCGTACGAACTTTACGAGTGGTCTATTTTCCACTAAAACACTCTTGTCTATATAATAAACGGCGATACTTCATACTGAAACATCTAAAAAGATATATATACTCATTACTGTGTCGTTTACTCATAGCGACTACTCCGGTGCTGATGACCGAGACCTCGCCTCCTCTGTACGTCCCATGGGCGTGGTCCCTCTGCTGGCCCTGTTAGAAAACAGTCTGCTAAAGCCAACCTTGTTCCACCTGCTGATTCAGCATCTGTGTCAGCTTTTCATTAAAGTGGATGACCTGTGTCTGCAAGCTGTTGATCATGGGTTGTTAGAAACCCTGTGCAATGTGATCTATGGGCTTTGCACCTTACAAGATAGACAAAGGTACGCTTAGCTTTAAGACTGTCTACTCACTCACACTCACTCATCCTCTTTATGCCGAGTGGCACATAAGGCCTCGAGGTTTCAGTAACGTGTTGTTTTTAAAAGGCAGGGTTGTTAGCCCTGCACTTAACCCCCAACCTGGAGGACCAGGGCGCTGTTTAGTCTGGCCCCTCTCCCGCAGACCAATTCAGCATGGTTGAACCTACCAGGAGCAGAAGCTCCAGCTGACATAGCTCTAGGGGTCGTAAGGGCACGCAAGCCTCCCGCCACAACAAGGCACAGCACCAGGGGAAGAAGACTATCTACTATCTCTCTTATATTTGTCGTATTAATTTATGCACAACTGGCTAACAAATATGCTGAAGGTTAGTTTGTATACCTATTTGACGATTACGACTATCTATTCATAGCTAGTTTCAATCAAAATTACTTTTCCTAGATTACGAAACATTCTAATTAATACCTTTCAGAGGCTGTGTTATAGATGGAAATGAGGTAAACATTCTTTGATCCAGTTAGATAGTGAATCAATTAATTTCTTTGTTTACAAAGAGGTAGGACACCTATGGCTGCTATAAAAGGATTTAAGTGGTGATTTTGCGTAAGCTTTTAGGAATGATTTCTCTCCTTGCCTCTAATGTGGTTATGGTGGTTTCTGTTTTAGGTTTGAGAAGAGCTCATTAAGTGCAGCTAACTTCGATACCATAATGGAGGATTTACAGCAGTTTGTGGTTTGCATTGTCAGAAAAGCCTGCAGGTAACAGACTCATCCGTGAAGCAGTAAAATTCTCAATCGTTTTAACCATGCTTACCGATATGTTGGCTTTCATTTAAAACTGCTTTATTGGTCCCCTTGGTTTTCATTTACAGTCAACCTACGTCACTTGTGAACCATATGTTTGTAATTCGAACCAAGTTCTCGAAATTGCATTTGAATTTTGAACACTAGTTAGGAGATTCAGAATTCTCGTGAGAACTTTGTTGGTTAATCAGAGATAAATAGTTATGAAATATCATTTTTCTATAAAATATGAGGTATTTAAGAAATACCAGGTTTTTATCTGACTGGTGATCGTATTTTGCAGTTAATTCGCGACTTACTGATAAAAAAATTTTTAAGATTCCGTTCAATTCTTGGAATTTACAAAGAGGAACTTTGGATGTTCGTTTCAGATTCGCAGTTGATGTTTACGCGAGACGTAGATTGACTGTAAATCTGTTTTACTGGTTTTCTTCTTAACTTGCTCAGCCCTAAGGATTAACGTTTGCAATACTCGCTGCACCTTTTTCTTGTAAAACGCTGAATTGCTTATAACGAATTGATGTTTTCCCTCGTGACTATTTTTTAATTTCAATTTTTGATTGCAGCACAAATGGTAATCTTTATTTTCAAATGTTTGAAGATCTGTTGATTGCTTTGGAAAATTTGGAAGAACAGGATCACAAGAAGAGAGGTGAGCTGTGTTTTGAGCTTGTATTTTAACGCACTTTTCTTCTGTCTTCAAATGCGACGAGTGCGTACGTTGGTCTAGACATGTCAAAGCATTCAACCGGTGTCAGAGGTGAGAAAACGTGTAACGGATGCTAAACGCGAAAAATGCAATTGGTGGCAAGCGCAGGACAATGCGCTTAAAGGGGCTGTGTCACACGCAGAGTTCTATCTAGGGTATTTGAGGGGTAGAAGCTTCCCCCCCCCCCAAAAAAAAATGCCCAGCTTCCCCCTAAAAATATTGTTATCATTACAGTATATAAGTAACTATATCGGAAAAATCATCCAGACGCGACGAGGTCAGTGCACATGAAGTAAGTATTCCCTGTCTAAGGACACTATATGACAAGTAAAATAAAATACCACTGTAACATTATCTCAAAATTGTGTCTCAAAATGCACAAGATTGCATCTCAGCGCATATTCATTTCAAAAAATTTCGCGGGGGCATGCCCTTGGACCCCCCTAGGAAGCTCGTGCCCTTCGGGCACTCGGGACTTCTCCCCCAAACAATAAATCCTAGATAGAACCCGGCACAGGTATTTTTGTGTCTTGGGGTCAAAAGTCTGCTTAAATCAAAACTAAGAGTATTTTCTTATCTACAAAATGTTCCAGAACTCCAAGAAGAAATAAAGTGAATTCTTGAAACGAGAATAAAATATAATCAGTTAATAATGGTTTTTGCTAGACAGCAGGGAAAACTTGAAGAGAGCGGCCCAAATTTTTTTCAAGATGCAATCCTTTTCCATCCTGGCCATCCGGGCCAAAGGCACTTATTTACAGTTTAAGCGCACTAGTAGAGTAGTTTTAAACAAAAAATATACCATCAGTTTGAGTTTCTATCATTACAAACATGACTTTTGGCTTCTCAAATTAATGCTAAAAAATTGGTGACATAGCCCCTTAAAGCCGACTCACGACTGTTTTTGTTCTTTTCCCATAACAGCTTGTTAGCTCTGGTAACGTATGAAATTAACGATACATATATATTTTTGTCATTTTATGTGATATCTTTGCTACAGATCACGACCTTTCTACGTCGTACTGCTCTCGGTATTTCCGTTTGTTCGCTATTCAAGTTGCGCTGCATTTCTTTCAAGAAGTCAGCAAAGGTGAGGGACCTGTCGGAGGCAAAAAAACAAAACCTTCTGGATTAAGGTGAGAATAGCTGCTGTTAGCGGTACACTTCATAAGAATAAATACAATCGCGAGTTAACTGATACTGAACTGGTCTAACTTCAAATTCCCATAACAAACATGCATTGGAACCCGGACATAGCGAAATGCCAGGGGACTGGGAAGATATGTTTGTTATATAGAGGCTCGTTATGTTTGGTTTCCAATGAAAAAGTTTAATTTCTTTGAGCTTTCAAAGGGGCTTAGCTTTGTCACGGGGAATTTTTAAACCCGAACGCAGCATAAAAAATGGGAATTTTTCTCACACCAGTGCACATAGAATATCAAGAGGAAGTTGTATTTTTATGACATTGATGATTCTTTTTTATCAGAGTCTACTTGAAAAGTGAACAGAAAACGGAACTAATTACCTTGGCAATGGATTGTCTGTTAATACATGCGGAGTTGTTTATAAGTTTTTTTTATAAATTGGGTGTTTTTATACCCAGGAGAGAGCATCTTTAAAAAAAACATATCTGTCTGTAGATTACCCTTTCGTGGACCAGACAACAACGCCGACCCAGTCCCCTCTTTTACACCTGTCTCATCGTGGGTTAACCTTGACCGAGAACAGTTCAAGACGTGCCTAGACCCTAGCCAGCTAAAGAAGTCACCTACAAGTGCTAACTCCAATGAACAGACGCGGCGTTTTCAGGTCACGTGCCAGCTGGCTGTTAACTCTATTGTGTACTGCAAGACATTCTTTCTTCCGGAAGATTTTGTCGCTTTCCACTCTTCTTCTATCAACTTGAAAGTCCACGATGCACTGCGGCCTGGGATGGTCCGAGTAACTGGAGCAGCCGTCGAGAAGGAGTTTGCGCAGTTTGTGTTTAGTCTGTTCCTGGAAATTCTGGACGCGTGTTTGGTGAGTGTTTTGTTGACCATTTCCAGATACTTGCAGCGGTAAGGCATGTGACGCGTGCACAGATACTGCCATAAATTCTTTAAAGTAGCTGCGGTCAAATATGGAATCCTATCTCAAACCTAAAGCTTAAGGCCGTTTCTGAAAAAGTAAGACTTTTTACTGTGGGTTTCCGCTCAAAGTAAGTAGCTTTCAGCGAATAGTTTTGCCTGCGTAAAACTCGGTTTACCGTTATATTCCCTGTAAAGTTTTGATATGAACTTTACGCCTGTTACGGCTTTTGTTGTGAGAGTGTTTAAGGAAGTGATTGACTTCTTGTGTTCGACTGTCGTGTTTCCTTACGTAAGTTCAACTGGGTTCTAAACTTAATCTAGATAGAATCATAGAACCCTAGTGTATGGGAAAAACAAGGGAACATGGAGGGCAGTAAAAACTGAATTAGCAAATGCAGGTGAGATTAATAACGGCTCTATGAACAAGAGAATTGTAAGTTTAGGTGATCCTTCCTTAATGTGATGACCTCGCACCTGAACGATGTAACTAAATGTCTGCTTCACACCCGGCTCTGCTTTCTATGAGATCACTTGTTCTTGTTATGTACAGACGATTCCAATGTAGTAGTTCTTTTTGTTTTTTGTTTTTTGTTTTGCACAGGATGGAAGAAAGCGAGAAATTTATAAACTGTTCATCGTCTCCAAGGATTCTCTGAAAGCTCAGGTAATTTACTGTTTACGAGCATTTTACAAAATGTTCAACAATACGATTGCTTTGGTTTCGGTGAACTTAAAATGATGATGATGATGATGACGACGACGACGGCGAAAAACACCACGATAAAATTTACCGCGCTGAAATTGCCGCCGTAAATCGCTTTTACACGCTATGTTTAACCTCAGCTATTTTACGTGTTATGTAGACTTCAAAAGATTTAAATATTCGTTATTCTCTGTTTAGATCGGCAAGTTGTTTGTGTTCCTGTTGAATCCTAATAATGGCCTTGACCTTTCGTGTTTCGCATTACACCTGGTTCACCATCCACGGGCAAAGAAGATTCTAGAAGCTGTGCTGACTACCAGTGGGGGTCCCAAGGTAAAAGATCAAAGCAGAATGTTACCTATGCCACGCTAACCATAGTCTTTTTGGCCTTTAATGTGGTAGAGTTAAGGTTATGCCATTCATTTTAGTGACACTCTCAAAAGGCAATCAGTTGACATACAGTTTTTGCGTTAACGTAATGTAAGTAATTGTGCAGTTCCCCTTAACGTGAGATAATAAGCTAAGGGTAAGGTTTAACGTTTAAGGTTTAACGTGTTAAACAGAGGTCATAAAGATTTCATATCTGAACTAATAAGTTCGCGTTTACGTAAGGTCATTTTCTAACTACCATTGTCCTGTTCATGATTTTCTCAGCTTCGTGAACGAGTGGCAGTGTACTTGTTGAAGTTTCTCGCACATCCGGGACTTACTCAGGAGCAGCGGGTGACTGGGGAGATGTTTAAGAGTATAATGCTGTCTTTAAACTTGCAGTCAATGCGTTTGAACGCTGGTGACTACAAGGTCGCTAACGATGAGGAGGTGAGAGTGACCAACCTTATATTGGGAATGGTTGTTACTTCGGTCAGTGATAGCCCTCATGGTCGAAAAGTAAGGTGGCTCGCTTGAATTTAATAAGAGCACTCCATCCCAAATTTGAACAGCTGACACTTCACTACCAAAGCTCGATACGACTACTGTAGTGACTTCAAAAATTGAGCACACCTAGAACAAACTTTTCAAGAAAATTAAGCTGCTACCATAGCAACTGGGTGTTGACGTGATGCATTTTGCATGTTTCCAATTCTCTTGATGTCTACACTCCCCCCCCCCCCCATAACTTTTCTACTTGTCCATCCCTAAACATTAATTTTGGAACGACCACGTTCCTTGTAGGCCATATGTAGGACGTTTTGAAACAAATGTAATGAGTTCGCTTTCTTTCTTAATATGGTGGGATATTTTCCTTGAAAATAGTCAACATTCATCTTCAGTCCTTTTGTTTATTCATCATGGCCAATGTTTCCGTAGGATTGAAACAACGTTCACTGTATATTGTTCCTGTAGCATAGGACTAATTTCCAGGAGAGCTTCACCAAATTTCCTTCATTCGAAATATCACTCCCACCCTGAATGGGATGCTAGTTCTTTGCAGGTTTAACTCTAGCAGTTTGTTAGTTTTCCTAATAGCTGCTGTCCTGGTACCCATTTATACACCTTGATTAGTTTTCAACTTGGTCTCTGTTTTGAGTTAAATTGAGTTGAGTTGTGTTGAATCTCAGATGCAGCTGTGGGACTCTGCAGACAAAGCCAGCATGATGCAGTGGCAGAAACAGAGAACTGACGCTTACAGAAGGTACCGTCAACTAACCTGTAACTTTACCTAACTTGTTCGTGCCTCGTGGCGTCATCTACAACTAAGGTGAACGGTTGTCCTTCATTCGTTCGTTCCTTCATTCGTTCGTTCATTCGTTCGCTCGTTCGTTCGTTCGTTCGTTCGTTCGTTCGTTCGTTCGTTCACTCATTTATTTTTCTTATCTTCGGAAGTTGTATACCATTTAACATAAACACGTAAAATAAACAGCGTTGTTGCGCACATACGCAAGGAAACTGCCGTGAGTTCACCTGCCGTTTACTCAAGCAATTTGAACTCGCATTGAAAGTCGCTACTAAAATGACTTCAAGGGTTTGTTGCGTAAATGTAAGAAGTGGAGCCATAAGTGACTTCCAGTGCGCTTTGAACGTTTCAATTTGCCTCGGCAAACTACGGGCGATTTCGTGGCGATTTTGTGGAATCACCGTGAAATTGACCTCAAAATCTTCGAGAGTAAACAGAAGAGAATTTTGATGCGGTCAAAGTTTGAAATTGGCTATTGGCTAACTACAGGCGATTTAAACTTATTACTGCGAAATTGCGACGTTAAATCCTTCTCAGATAGATCACCATTCAACTCATCGCAAAATCACGTTTTTATCGTGTGTAAATGTTCTTTGAAATATAATTATTTCAGACTGGAGAAAAGAACAGAGGATCTCAGTGAAGCTATCTCGACTGTAGCAAAAGATGTCACGCGAGTTGTAGTGGAGACCCAAGACACTAAGCGTCAGGCCCTGCTCAAACACACCAGGGATGCGCTGTCTGCTGAGGTGCAGATTCGTAAGAAGTGGCGCCAACTCATTGAACGACTCATTCATGAAAGGTATAGTGTATAGCTTGGACGTAGTTTGAAAACCCCAGCAAGCGGAAGGCTATTCAAAATAAAGGTGTGGTTGTTAGGTTTTGCATTTGGCTACTGAAAAACCCTGTCGCTCAGTAATCAAATGAGCCAGGTACAGCGAATCATGCCGGGTAGACTACGAGCTATCTCTCTTTCCGCTCAGGGATGGTCGAAGGAAACGAACATGCGAGCGAGCGCGGAAATCGTAACAACGTGAGTGAATAATAGAAACACCAAATTTCTTCCATTCATTCTAGCATGAACTAGGAAAGCCTGCAGAAAATTTAAATGTCCATTAAAAATTGAATGGTCGCAATTATTTAAAGTGTAATTCTAAAGGCGAATTCTAAAGGAGAATTCTTACGGTGTGGCAATACTAACTTAATCATTAAACTCCAGTGACCAAACGAATGGTTGGACTAACGAACGAACAGATGGATTAGCGAGAACGAGAGTGAAGGGAGAATACCGAGTTTATTTCGTCCTTTACCAAGTTTATTTCGTCTTTTAAGGTCTGTGTGGTACGATGACAAACATTTTCCATCTTCTTGGAGGCTGGACCCGACTGAGGGTCCAGACCGCGTGAGATGTCGTCTTCAGCGATATCATCTGGACGTCGATGAGAAATATCTCATGGAGGACTCCCGCGGAAAAAGTGAGTCAGCTGTTACAGTTGCTTAGATGCTGTAGTGTTAGAATTTCATTCCCTCATAATACAGAGGAATTTTTGTACAGATCATGGCTTCGGGGGAAAAGCTGATTTAGCAAGGCCCATTGGAATCCAAAAGGGAAACTGCGGGAAACCTTGTCTTTTTCAGACAAATACAAAACAATTTATGGCAATACCAAATTTAAGCTCAATTAGCCAAGAAAAATGTGCGGTTAACCCCATTGCTAAGATCTACTTCTGCTGCGTAGAAATAAACCGTGCAAAAATACCTTTGTATTAGAAGATACCGTCCTTAAGAAGCCCGTATTTCTCGGAGGCGCCGTCCTTGGGCATAGAAGCTGATGCTTTAAGCTTAAGCTCCGGTTTAGGCGGTTACGTCCAACGTTAAAGTGAATCTGATTGGCTTAAACTTTATTGGCTGTTCATTGATACCTAATCAATGATTACCGTAATGATTCGATTTAGCGCCCTCCTTCCAATAAGCGCCCCCTTCCGAATAAGCGCCCCCCCCTTCGAATGTGTTTTTGTCAATAAGCGCCCCTATTCCAATAAGCGCCCCCATTCTAATAAGCGCCCCCATTCTTATAAGCGCCCCTATTCTAATAAGCGCCCCTATTCTAATAAGCGCCCCTAGTCTAATATTATTACAGCGCCTTCAGAGTACGTATCAAACGTGGTTCATCTTCCTTTAATAGCTGACATACGTAATAATACATTACAAAAACAGTGGTCTTCGTCTGAGTTTCTCAACTGTTATGTCCATGTGAGTACATAATTCCTTCAAACGAATAATCTCCTCTTCAAATTTTGTGGCGATTGCGCTGCTGGTCGTTCTGGCCAGAAGGATCCAGGGACAACAAGTCCGTTTTCCAGTCTCCTTGATCCAGTCACTTTGACCTGTACTTTGTTCTCACGGCGGGCTTTGAGAAATGTGAATATAAGGAAGGAAAGTTCCATCGGCACATGCCCAACAAGTTTGTTATCAGCCTCAAGGTAAGTCCCAACTGCGTATTCATCGTGTTCTTTAGCTTCTTTACCGTCATCTTTCCTGCATGCCAGAGACCCTCCCATGATTGGAGACCACGCCGCTTTGTAAACATGATGACCTCGTATAACAGACGAAAATTCCAGTTTATAAACGAACATCGAATTCCAAATCAAGTTATAGTCAGAACGAACCATAATCGTAGATATTTACCACCGGTAATTTCCGCGCGTAGCTGCTTTCCCCCTTCTGCCTCATAATTTATGTCGTTTGCATTGTTCTTACATACGGTGAATCTTAACAGCTTCGAGCAGTCACGTTCACTTGCAACCCTAAACCCATTCTTACACGTATCCAGCTGCGTACAGAGATCACTTTGCGTAAAAACATGGAGGCTGATGCTTCTCAGTCTCATGCTGGCAAAAAGATCAATTCTTATTCAACATAATTTAAACTAGAAGCCTTACGTTTGCCGTGGAATGCAATAGTAACCATAAAGCAGCGAAGAAGTTCAACGTAGACCGGAAGAGAATACGAGAGTGGCGAGCAAACCAGAGTAAATTAGAATTTGCTAGTTGCAAGCGAAAGCGACTCGACGGGGCGGGAAGAAAGCGTTTTGATCTGGATATTGAAGAAGTCTTATTGGAATGGGTCCACGAACGACGCTCTAATGGTTTTCGTGTATCAAGGAAAATGATCAGAAGCAAAGCAAGGTTTCTCCACGAGGAGAAATGCAAGGAAATGGAACTTCCTCCAACATTCACGGCAAGCATTGGGTGGGTACAGAAGTTCATGACCAGACATGGGCTATGTATACGGCGCAAGACAACAGAATCCCAAAAGGATCCCGAAAAACTGATCGACAAACTGATCGCATATGTGCTACAAGCCAGACGGCTACGTGTAAAGTTCTCCTACAGTGACAGTGACAGTGACATTATAGCAATGGACGAAACAGCCGTTTGGCAAGACGTACTTTCCAATACAACTGCATGTTGATTCCATCGGCCACAACACGATAGCCATGAAAACAACTGATCACGAGAAGACAAAGGTTTCAGTTTGCTTAACAGCGAAAGCAGATGGAACGCAATTGAAGCCTTTTATCGTCTTTCCCGGTGCTAAGAGAGAAACCAAATTACTCAATGAAGAATTCAAGGCTAAATGTGTTGTAGCATCATCTTCAAATGGGTGGATGAACGAAGAACTGACCCTTGACTGGGCAAGAAGTGTTCTGGGGAAGTTTTCATTCACCCGACGAATCTTGGCGTGGGATTCGATCAAGTGCCACGTGATGGAAACAGTCAAACAAGAACTACGCACGTCAA